>JASEVX010000193.1:0-364773 GCA_031761405.1 Serripes groenlandicus
GTTGTTGGTGTCACAGTAGTAGCTGACGTTGTTGGTGTGACAGTGGTAGCTGACGTTGTTGGTGTGACAGTGGTAGCTGACGTTGTTGGTGTGACAGTGGTAGCTGACGTTGTTGGTGTGACAGTGGTAGCTGATGTTGTTGGTGTGACAGTGGTAGCTGACGTTGTTGGTGTCACAGAAGTAGCTGACGTTGTTGGTGTGACAGTGGTAGCTGACGTTGTTGGTGTGACAGTGGTAGCTGATGTTGTTGGTGTGACTGTGGTAGCTGACGTTGTTGGTGTGACAGTGGTAGCTGACGTTGTTGGTGTCACAGTGGTAGCTGATGTTGTTGGTGTCACAGTGGTAGCTGATGTTGTTGGTGTCACAGTCGTAGCTGACGTTGTTGGTGTCACAGTCGTAGCTGACGTTGTTGGTGTAACAGTAGTAGCTGACGTTGTTGGTGTGACAGTGGTAGCTGACGTTGTTGGTGTGACAGTTGTAGCTGACGTTGTTGGTGTGACAGTGGTAGCTGATGTTGTTGGTGTCACAGTGGTAGCTGACGTTGTTGGTGTGACAGTGGTAGCTGACGTTGTTGGTGTCACAGTGGTAGCTGACGTTGTAGGTGTGACAGTGGTAGCTGATGTTGTTGGTGTGACAGTGGTAGCTGACGTTGTTGGTGTCACAGTGGTAGCTGATGTTGTTGGTGTCACAGTGGTAGCTGACGTTGTTGGTGTAACAGTAGTAGCTGACGTTGTTGGTGTGACAGTAGTAGCTGACGTTGTTGGTGTGACAGTGGTAGCTGACGTTGTTGTTGTGACAGTTGTAGCTGACGTTGTTGGTGTGACAGTGGTAGCTGATGTTGTTGGTGTCACAGTGGTAGCTGACGTTGTTGGTGTCACAGTAGTAGCTGACGTTGTCACAGTGGTAGCTGATGTTGTTGGTGTCACAGTAGTAGCTGACGTTGTTGGTGTCACAGTAGTAGCTGACGTTGTTGGTGTCACAGTAGTAGCTGACGTTGTTGGTGTGACAGTGGTAACTGACGTTGTAGGTGTCACAGTGGTAGCTGACGTTGTTGGTGTGACATTGGTAGCTGACGTTGTTGGTGTGACAGTGGTAGCTGACGTTGCTGGTGTGACAGTGGTAGCTGACGTTGTTGGTGTGACAGTGGTAGCTGACGTTGTTGGTGTCACAGTGGTAGCTGATGTTGTTGGTGTCACAGTCGTAGCTGATGTTGTTGGTGTCACAGTCGTAGCTGACGTTGTTGGTGTCACAGTCGTAGCTGACGTTGTAGGTGTGACAGTGGTAGCTGATGTTGTTGGTGTGACAGTGGTAGCTGATGTTGTTGGTGTGACAGTGGTAGCTGACGTTGTTGGTGTCACAGTAGTAGCTGACGTTGTTGGTGTGACAGTGGTAGCTGACGTTGTTGGTGTGACAGTGGTAGCTGACGTTGTTGGTGTGACAGTGGTAGCTGACGTTGTTGGTGTGGCAGTGGTAGCTGATGTTGTTGGTGTGACAGTGGTAGCTGACGTTGTTGGTGTCACAGTGGTAGCTGATGTTGTTGGTGTCACAGTGGTAGCTGACGTTGTTGGTGTGACAGTTGTAGCTGACGTTGTTGGTGTGACAGTGGTAGCTGATGTTGTTGGTGTCACAGTGGTAGCTGACGTTGTTGGTGTCACAGTAGTAGCTGACGTTGTCACAGTGGTAGCTGATGTTGCTGGTGTGACAGTGGTAACTGACGTTGTAGGTGTGACAGTGGTAGCTGACGTTGTTGGTGTGACAGTGGTAGCTGACGTTGTTGGTGTGACAGTAGTATCTGACGTTGTTGGTGTGACAGTGGTAACTGACGTTGTAGGTGTCACAGTGGTAGCTGACGTTGTTGGTGTGACAGTGGTAACTGACGTTGTAGGTGTCACAGTGGTAGCTGACGTTGTTGGTGTGACAGTGGTAGCTGACGTTGTTGGTGTGACAGTGGTAGCTGACGTTGTTGGTGTGACAGTGGTAGCTGACGTTGTTGGTGTGACAGTGGTAGCTGACGTTGTTGGTGTCACAGTGGTAGCTGATGTTGTTGGTGTCACATTGGTAGCTGATGTTGTTGGTGTCACAGTCGTAGCTGACGTTGTTGGTGTCACAGTCGTAGCTGACGTTGTAGGTGTTACAGTGGTAGCTGATGTTGTTGGTGTGACAGTGGTAGCTGATGTTGTTGGTGTGACAGTGGTAGCTGACGTTGTTGGTGTCACAGTAGTAGCTGACGTTGTTGGTGTGACAGTGGTAGCTGACGTTGTTGGTGTGACAGTGGTAGCTGACGTTGTTGGTGTGACAGTGGTAGCTGACGTTGTTGGTGTGACAGTGGTAGCTGATGTTGTTGGTGTGACAGTTGTAGCTGACGTTGTTGGTGTGACAGTGGTAGCTGATGTTGTTGGTGTCACAGTGGTAGCTGACGTTGTTGGTGTCACAGTAGTAGCTGACGTTGTCACAGTGGTAGCTGATGTTGTTGGTGTCACAGTAGTAGCTGACGTTGTTGGTGTCACAGTAGTAGCTGACGTTGTTGGTGTCACAGTAGTAGCTGACGTTGATGGTGTGACAGTGGTAACTGACGTTGTAGGTGTCACAGTGGTAGCTGACGTTGTTGGTGTGACAGTGGTAGCTGACGTTGTTGGTGTGACAGTGGTAGCTGACGTTGTTGGTGTGACAGTGGTAGCTGACGTTGTTGGTGTGACAGTGGTAGCTGACGTTGTTGGTGTGACAGTGGTAGCTGATGTTGTTGGTGTGACAGTTGTAGCTGACGTTGTTGGTGTGACAGTGGTAGCTGATGTTGTTGGTGTCACAGTGGTAGCTGATGTTGTTGGTGTCACAGTGGTAGCTGATGTTGTTGGTGTCACAGTCGTAGCTGACGTTGTTGGTGTCACAGTCGTAGCTGACGTTGTAGGTGTGACAGTGGTAGCTGATGTTGTTGGTGTGACAGTGGTAGCTGATGTTGTTGGTGTGACAGTGGTAGCTGACGTTGTTGGTGTCACAGTAGTAGCTGACGTTGTTGGTGTGACAGTGGTAGCTGACGTTGTTGGTGTGACAGTGGTAGCTGACGTTGTTGGTGTGACAGTGGTAGCTGACGTTGTTGGTGTGGCAGTGGTAGCTGATGTTGTTGGTGTGACAGTGGTAGCTGACGTTGTTGGTGTCACAGTGGTAGCTGATGTTGTTGGTGTCACAGTGGTAGCTGACGTTGTTGGTGTGACAGTTGTAGCTGACGTTGTTGGTGTGACAGTGGTAGCTGATGTTGTTGGTGTCACAGTGGTAGCTGACGTTGTTGGTGTCACAGTAGTAGCTGACGTTGTCACAGTGGTAGCTGATGTTGCTGGTGTGACAGTGGTAACTGACGTTGTAGGTGTGACAGTGGTAGCTGACGTTGTTGGTGTGACAGTGGTAGCTGACGTTGTTGGTGTGACAGTAGTATCTGACGTTGTTGGTGTGACAGTGGTAACTGACGTTGTAGGTGTCACAGTGGTAGCTGACGTTGTTGGTGTGACAGTGGTAACTGACGTTGTAGGTGTCACAGTGGTAGCTGACGTTGTTGGTGTGACAGTGGTAGCTGACGTTGTTGGTGTGACAGTGGTAGCTGACGTTGTTGGTGTGACAGTGGTAGCTGACGTTGTTGGTGTGACAGTGGTAGCTGACGTTGTTGGTGTCACAGTGGTAGCTGATGTTGTTGGTGTCACAGTGGTAGCTACTGTTGTTGGTGTCACAGTCGTAGCTGACGTTGTTGGTGTCACAGTCGTAGCTGACGTTGTAGGTGTTACAGTGGTAGCTGATGTTGTTGGTGTGACAGTGGTAGCTGATGTTGTTGGTGTGACAGTGGTAGCTGACGTTGTTGGTGTCACAGTAGTAGCTGACGTTGTTGGTGTGACAGTGGTAGCTGACGTTGTTGGTGTGACAGTGGTAGCTGACGTTGTTGGTGTGACAGTGGTAGCTGACGTTGTTGGTGTGACAGTGGTAGCTGATGTTGTTGGTGTGACAGTTGTAGCTGACGTTGTTGGTGTGACAGTGGTAGCTGATGTTGTTGGTGTCACAGTGGTAGCTGACGTTGTTGGTGTCACAGTAGTAGCTGACGTTGTCACAGTGGTAGCTGATGTTGTTGGTGTCACAGTAGTAGCTGACGTTGTTGGTGTCACAGTAGTAGCTGACGTTGTTGGTGTCACAGTAGTAGCTGACGTTGATGGTGTGACAGTGGTAACTGACGTTGTAGGTGTCACAGTGGTAGCTGACGTTGTTGGTGTGACAGTGGTAGCTGACGTTGTTGGTGTGACAGTGGTAGCTGACGTTGTTGGTGTGACAGTGGTAGCTGACGTTGTTGGTGTGACAGTGGTAGCTGACGTTGTTGGTGTCACAGTGGTAGCTGATGTTGTTGGTGTCACAGTGGTAGCTGATGTTGTTGGTGTCACAGTCGTAGCTGACGTTGTTGGTGTCACAGTCGTAGCTGACGTTGTAGGTGTTACAGTGGTAGCTGATGTTGTTGGTGTGACAGTGGTAGCTGATGTTGTTGGTGTGACAGTGGTAGCTGACGTTGTTGGTGTCACAGTAGTAGCTGACGTTGTTGGTGTGACAGTGGTAGCTGACGTTGTTGGTGTGACAGTGGTAGCTGACGTTGTTGGTGTGACAGTGGTAGCTGACGTTGTTGGTGTGACAGTGGTAGCTGACGTTGTTGGTGTGACAGTGGTAGCTGATGTTGTTGGTGTGACAGTGGTAGCTGACGTTGTTGGTGTCACAGTGGTAGCTGATGTTGTTGGTGTCACAGTGGTAGCTGACGTTGTTGGTGTCACAGTGGTAGCTGATGTTGTTGGTGTCGCAGTGGTAGCTGACGTTGTTGGTGTCACAGTAGTAGCTGACGTTGTTGGTGTCACAGTGGTAGCTGACGTTGTTGGTGTGACAGTGGTAGCTGACGTTGTTGGTGTGACAGTGGTAGCTGACGTTGTTGGTGTAACAGTAGTAGCTGACGTTGTTGGTGTGACAGTAGTAGCTGACGTTGTTGGTGTGACAGTGGTAGCTGACGTTGTTGGTGTGACAGTGGTAGCTGATGTTGTTGGTGTGACTGTGGTAGCTGACGTTGTTGGTATCACAGTGGTAGCTGATGTTGTTGGTGTCACGGTGGTAGCTGACGTTGTTGGTGTCACAGTCGTAGCTGATGTTGTTGGTGTCACAGTGGTAGCTGACGTTGTTGGTGTCACAGTAGTAGCTGACGTTGTCACAGTGGTAGCTGATGTTGTTGGTGTCACAGTAGTAGCTGACGTTGTTGGTGTGACAGTGGTAGCTGACGTTGTTGGTGTAACAGTGGTAGCTGATGTTGTTGGTGTCACAGTGGTAGCTGACGTTGTTGGTGTCACAGTAGTATCTGACGTTGTCACAGTGGTAGCTGATGTTGTTGGTGTCACAGTAGTAGCTGACGTTGTTGGTGTGACAGTGGTAGCTGACGTTGTTGGTGTGACAGTGGTAGCTGACGTTGTTGGTGTCACAGTAGTAGCTGACGTTGTTGGTGTGACAGTGGTAGCTGACGTTGTTGGTGTGACAGTGGTAGCTGACGTTGTTGGTGTGACAGTGGTAGCTGACGTTGTTGGAGTCACAGTGGTAGCTGATGTTGTTGGTGTCACAGTGGTAGCTGATGTTGTTGGTGTCACAGTCGTAGCTGACGTTGTTGGTGTCACCGTCGTAGCTGACGTTGTAGGTGTGACAGTGGTAGCTGATGTTGTTGGTGTGACAGTGGTAGCTGATGTTGTTGGTGTCACAGTGGTAGCTGACGTTGTTGGTGTCACAGTAGTAGCTGACGTTGTTGGTGTGACAGTGGTAGCTGATGTTGTTGGTGTGACAGTGGTAGCTGACGTTGTTGGTGTGACAGTGGTAGCTGACGTTGTTGGTGTGACAGTGGTAGCTGATGTTGTTGGTGTGACAGTGGTAGCTGACGTTGTTGGTGTCACAGAAGTAGCTGACGTTGTTGGTGTGACAGTGGTAGCTGACGTTGTTGGTGTGACAGTGGTAGCTGATGTTGTTGGTGTGACTGTGGTAGCTGACGTTGTTGGTGTGACAGTGGTAGCTGACGTTGTTGGTGTCACAGTGGTAGCTGATGTTGTTGGTGTCACAGTGGTAGCTGATGTTGTTGGTGTCACAGTCGTAGCTGACGTTGTTGGTGTCACAGTCGTAGCTGACGTTGTAGGTGTCACAGTCGTAGCTGATGTTGTTGGTGTCACAGTAGTAGCTGACGTTGTTGGTGTGACAGTGGTAGCTGACGTTGTTGGTGTGACAGTGGTAGCTGACGTTGTTGGTGTGACAGTGGTAGCTGACGTTGTTGGTGTGACAGTGGTAGCTGATGTTGTTGGTGTGACAGTGGTAGCTGACGTTGTTGGTGTCACAGTGGTAGCTGATGTTGTTGGTGTCACAGTGGTAGCTGACGTTGTTGGTGTGACAGTTGTAGCTGACGTTGTTGGTGTGACAGTGGTAGCTGATGTTGTTGGTGTCACAGTGGTAGCTGACGTTGTTGGTGTCACAGTAGTAGCTGACGTTGTCACAGTGGTAGCTGATGTTGTTGGTGTGACAGTGGTAACTGACGTTGTATGTGTCACAGTGGTAGCTGACGTTGTTGGTGTGACAGTGGTAGCTGACGTTGTTGGTGTGACAGTAGTATCTGACGTTGTTGGTGTGACAGTGGTAACTGACGTTGTAGGTGTCACAGTGGTAGCTGACGTTGTTGGTGTGACAGTGGTAGCTGACGTTGTTGGTGTGACAGTGGTAGCTGACGTTGTTGATGTGACAGTGGTAGCTGACGTTGTTGGTGTGACAGTGGTAGCTGACGTTGTTGGTGTCACATTGGTAGCTGATGTTGTTGGTGTCACAGTGGTAGCTGACGTTGTTGGTGTAACAGTAGTAGCTGACGTTGTTGGTGTGACAGTAGTAGCTGACGTTGTTGGTGTGACAGTGGTAGCTGACGTTGTTGGTGTGACAGTTGTAGCTGACGTTGTTGGTGTGACAGTGGTAGCTGATGTTGTTGGTGTCACAGTGGTAGCTGACGTTGTTGGTGTCACAGTAGTAGCTGACGTTGTCATAGTGGTAGCTGATGTTGTTGGTGTCACAGTAGTAGCTGACGTTGTTGGTGTGACAGTGGTAGCTGACGTTGTTGGTGTCACAGTGGTAGCTGATGTTGTTGGTGTCACAGTGGTAGCTGATGTTGTTGGTGTCACAGTCGTAGCTGACGTTGTTGGTGTCACAGTCGTAGCTGACGTTGTAGGTGTCACAGTCGTAGCTGATGTTGTTGGTGTCACAGTGATAGCTGATGTTGTTGGTGTCACAGTGGTAGCTGACGTTGTTGGTGTCACAGTAGTAGCTGACGTTGTAGGTGTGACAGTGGTAGCTGACGTTGTTGGTGTGACAGTGGTAGCTGACGTTGTTGGTGTGGCAGTGGTAGCTGATGTTGTTGGTGTGACAGTGGTAGCTGACGTTGTTGGTGTCACAGTGGTAGCTGATGTTGTTGGTGTCACAGTGGTAGCTGACGTTGTTGGTGTGACAGTAGTAGCTGACGTTGTTGGTGTGACAGTGGTAGCTGACGTTGTTGGTGTGACAGTGGTAGCTGATGTTGTTGGTGTCACAGTGGTAGCTGATGTTGTTGGTGTCACAGTGGTAGCTGACGTTGTTGGTGTCACAGTGGTAGCTGATGTTGTTGGTGTCACAGTGGTAGCTGATGTTGTTGGTGTCACAGTCGTAGCTGACGTTGTTGGTGTCACAGTCGTAGCTGACGTTGTAGGTGTCACAGTCGTAGCTGATGTTGTTGGTGTCACAGTGGTAGCTGATGTTGTTGGTGTCACAGTGGTAGCTGACGTTGTTGGTGTCACAGTAGTAGCTGACGTTGTAGGTGTGACAGTGGTAGCTGACGTTGTTGGTGTGACAGTGGTAGCTGACGTTGTTGGTGTGGCAGTGGTAGCTGATGTTGTTGGTGTGACAGTGGTAGCTGACGTTGTTGGTGTCACAGTGGTAGCTGATGTTGTTGGTGTCACAGTGGTAGCTGACGTTGTTGGTGTGACAGTAGTAGCTGACGTTGTTGGTGTGACAGTGGTAGCTGACGTTGTTGGTGTCACAGTAGTAGCTGACGTTGTTGGTGTGACAGTGGTAACTGACGTTGTAGGTGTCACAGTGGTAGCTGACGTTGTTGGTGTGACAGTGGTAGCTGACGTTGTTGGTGTGACAGTGGTAGCTGACGTTGTTGGTGTGACAGTGGTAGCTGACGTTGTTGGTGTGACAGTGGTAGCTGACGTTGTTGGTGTGACAGTGGTAGCTGACGTTGTTGGTGTGACAGTGGTAGCTGATGTTGTTGGTGTCACAGTGGTAGCTGATGTTGTTGGTGTCACAGTGGTAGCTGACGTTGTTGGTGTGACAGTAGTAGCTGACGTTGTTGGTGTGACAGTGGTAGCTGACGTTGTTGGTGTCACAGTAGTAGCTGACGTTGTTGGTGTGACAGTAGTAGCTGACGTTGTAGGTGTGACAGTGGTAGCTGACGTTGTTGGTGTGACAGTGGTAGCTGACGTTGTTGGTGTGGCAGTGGTAGCTGATGTTGTTGGTGTGACAGTGGTAGCTGACGTTGTTGGTGTCACAGTGGTAGCTGATGTTGTTGGTGTCACAGTGGTAGCTGACGTTGTTGGTGTGACAGTAGTAGCTGACGTTGTTGGTGTGACAGTGGTAGCTGACGTTGTTGGTGTCACAGTAGTAGCTGACGTTGTTGGTGTGACAGTGGTAACTGACGTTGTAGGTGTCACAGTGGTAGCTGACGTTGTTGGTGTGACAGTGGTAGCTGACGTTGTTGGTGTGACAGTGGTAGCTGACGTTGTTGGTGTGACAGTGGTAGCTGACGTTGTTGGTGTCACAGTGGTAGCTGATGTTGTTGGTGTCACAGTGGTAGCTGACGTTGTTGGTGTAACAGTAGTAGCTGACGTTGTTGGTGTGACAGTAGTAGCTGACGTTGTTGGTGTGACAGTGGTAGCTGACGTTGTTGGTGTGACAGTTGTAGCTGACGTTGTTGGTGTGACAGTGGTAGCTGATGTTGTTGGTGTCACAGTGGTAGCTGACGTTGTTGGTGTCACAGTAGTAGCTGACGTTGTCACAGTGGTAGCTGATGTTGTTGGTGTCACAGTAGTAGCTGACGTTGTTGGTGTCACAGTAGTAGCTGACGTTGTTGGTGTCACAGTAGTAGCTGACGTTGTTGGTGTGACAGTGGTAACTGACGTTGTAGGTGTCACAGTGGTAGCTGACGTTGTTGGTGTGACATTGGTAGCTGACGTTGTTGGTGTGACAGTGGTAGCTGACGTTGTTGGTGTGACAGTGGTAGCTGACGTTGTTGGTGTGACAGTGGTAGCTGACGTTGTTGGTGTCACAGTGGTAGCTGATGTTGTTGGTGTCACAGTGGTAGCTGATGTTGTTGGTGTCACAGTCGTAGCTGACGTTGTAGGTGTGACAGTGGTAGCTGATGTTGTTGGTGTGACAGTGGTAGCTGATGTTGTTGGTGTGACAGTGGTAGCTGACGTTGTTGGTGTCACAGTAGTAGCTGACGTTGTTGGTGTGACAGTGGTAGCTGACGTTGTTGGTGTGACAGTGGTAGCTGACGTTGTTGGTGTGACAGTGGTAGCTGACGTTGTTGGTGTGACAGTGGTAGCTGATGTTGTTGGTGTGACAGTGGTAGCTGACGTTGTTGGTGTCACAGTGGTAGCTGATGTTGTTGGTGTCACAGTGGTAGCTGACGTTGTTGGTGTGACAGTTGTAGCTGACGTTGTTGGTGTGACAGTGGTAGCTGATGTTGTTGGTGTCACAGTGGTAGCTGACGTTGTTGGTGTCACAGTAGTAGCTGACGTTGTCACAGTGGTAGCTGATGTTGTTGGTGTGACAGTGGTAACTGACGTTGTAGGTGTCACAGTGGTAGCTGACGTTGTTGGTGTTACAGTGGTAGCTGACGTTGTTGGTGTGACAGTAGTATCTGACGTTGTTGGTGTGACAGTGGTAACTGACGTTGTAGGTGTCACAGTGGTAGCTGACGTTGTTGGTGTGACAGTGGTAGCTGACGTTGTTGATGTGACAGTGGTAGCTGACGTTGTTGGTGTGACAGTGGTAGCTGACGTTGTTGGTGTAACATTGGTAGCTGATGTTGTTGGTGTCACAGTGGTAGCTGACGTTGTTGGTGTAACAGTAGTAGCTGACGTTGTTGGTGTGACAGTAGTAGCTGACGTTGTTGGTGTGACAGTGGTAGCTGACGTTGTTGGTGTGACAGTTGTAGCTGACGTTGTTGGTGTGACAGTGGTAGCTGATGTTGTTGGTGTCACAGTGGTAGCTGATGTTGTTGGTGTCACAGTGGTAGCTGATGTTGTTGGTGTCACAGTGGTAGCTGACGTTGTTGGTGTGACAGTAGTAGCTGACGTTGTTGGTGTGACAGTGGTAGCTGACGTTGTTGGTGTCACAGTAGTAGCTGACGTTGTTGGTGTGACAGTAGTAGCTGACGTTGTAGGTGTGACAGTGGTAGCTGACGTTGTTGGTGTGACAGTGGTAGCTGACGTTGTTGGTGTGGCAGTGGTAGCTGATGTTGTTGGTGTGACAGTGGTAGCTGACGTTGTTGGTGTCACAGTGGTAGCTGATGTTGTTGGTGTCACAGTGGTAGCTGACGTTGTTGGTGTGACAGTAGTAGCTGACGTTGTTGGTGTGACAGTGGTAGCTGACGTTGTTGGTGTCACAGTAGTAGCTGACGTTGTTGGTGTGACAGTGGTAACTGACGTTGTAGGTGTCACAGTGGTAGCTGACGTTGTTGGTGTGACAGTGGTAGCTGACGTTGTTGGTGTGACAGTGGTAGCTGACGTTGTTGGTGTGACAGTGGTAGCTGACGTTGTTGGTGTCACAGTGGTAGCTGATGTTGTTGGTGTCACAGTGGTAGCTGACGTTGTTGGTGTAACAGTAGTAGCTGACGTTGTTGGTGTGACAGTAGTAGCTGACGTTGTTGGTGTGACAGTGGTAGCTGACGTTGTTGGTGTGACAGTTGTAGCTGACGTTGTTGGTGTGACAGTGGTAGCTGATGTTGTTGGTGTCACAGTGGTAGCTGACGTTGTTGGTGTCACAGTAGTAGCTGACGTTGTCACAGTGGTAGCTGATGTTGTTGGTGTCACAGTAGTAGCTGACGTTGTTGGTGTCACAGTAGTAGCTGACGTTGTTGGTGTCACAGTAGTAGCTGACGTTGTTGGTGTGACAGTGGTAACTGACGTTGTAGGTGTCACAGTGGTAGCTGACGTTGTTGGTGTGACATTGGTAGCTGACGTTGTTGGTGTGACAGTGGTAGCTGACGTTGTTGGTGTGACAGTGGTAGCTGACGTTGTTGGTGTGACAGTGGTAGCTGACGTTGTTGGTGTCACAGTGGTAGCTGATGTTGTTGGTGTCACAGTGGTAGCTGATGTTGTTGGTGTCACAGTGGTAGCTGACGTTGTTGGTGTGACAGTTGTAGCTGACGTTGTTGGTGTGACAGTGGTAGCTGATGTTGTTGGTGTCACAGTGGTAGCTGACGTTGTTGGTGTCACAGTAGTAGCTGACGTTGTCACAGTGGTAGCTGATGTTGTTGGTGTGACAGTGGTAACTGACGTTGTAGGTGTCACAGTGGTAGCTGACGTTGTTGGTGTTACAGTGGTAGCTGACGTTGTTGGTGTGACAGTAGTATCTGACGTTGTTGGTGTGACAGTGGTAACTGACGTTGTAGGTGTCACAGTGGTAGCTGACGTTGTTGGTGTGACAGTGGTAGCTGACGTTGTTGATGTGACAGTGGTAGCTGACGTTGTTGGTGTGACAGTGGTAGCTGACGTTGTTGGTGTCACATTGGTAGCTGATGTTGTTGGTGTCACAGTGGTAGCTGACGTTGTTGGTGTAACAGTAGTAGCTGACGTTGTTGGTGTGACAGTAGTAGCTGACGTTGTTGGTGTGACAGTGGTAGCTGACGTTGTTGGTGTGACAGTTGTAGCTGACGTTGTTGGTGTGACAGTGGTAGCTGATGTTGTTGGTGTCACAGTGGTAGCTGACGTTGTTGGTGTCACAGTAGTAGCTGACGTTGTCATAGTGGTAGCTGATGTTGTTGGTGTCACAGTAGTAGCTGACGTTGTTGGTGTGACAGTGGTAGCTGACGTTGTTGGTGTCACAGTGGTAGCTGATGTTGTTGGTGTCACAGTGGTAGCTGATGTTGTTGGTGTCACAGTCGTAGCTGACGTTGTTGGTGTCACAGTCGTAGCTGACGTTGTAGGTGTGACAGTGGTAGCTGATGTTGTTGGTGTCACAGTGGTAGCTGATGTTGTTGGTGTCACAGTGGTAGCTGACGTTGTTGGTATCACAGTAGTAGCTGACGTTGTAGGTGTGACAGTGGTAGCTGACGTTGTTGGTGTGACAGTGGTAGCTGACGTTGTTGGTGTGACAGTGGTAGCTGACGTTGTTGGTGTGACAGTGGTAGCTGACGTTGTTGGTGTGACAGTGGTAGCTGACGTTGTTGGTGTCACAGTGGTAGCTGATGTTGTTGGTGTCACAGTGGTAGCTGATGTTGTTGGTGTCACAGTCGCAGCTGATGTTGTTGGTGTCACAGTGGTAGCTGATGTTGTTGGTGTCACAGTGGTATCTGATGTTGTTGGTGTCACAGTCGTAGCTGACGTTGTTGGTGTCACAATCGTAGCTGACGTTGTTGGTGTGACAGTGGTAGCTGATGTTGTTGGTGTCACAGTGGTAGCTGACGTTGTTGGTGTCACAGTGGTAGCTGACGTTGTTGGTGTCACAGTGGTAGCTGATGTTGTTGGTGTCACAGTGGTAGCTGACGTTGTAGGTGTCACAGTGGTAGCTGAGGTTGTTGGTGTGACAGTGGTAGCTGACGTTGTTGGTGTCACAGTGGTAGCTGATGTTGTTGGTGTCACAGTGGTAGCTGATGTTGTTGGTGTCACAGTCGAAGCTGACGTTGTTGGTGTCACAGTCGTAGCTGACGTTGTAGGTGTGACAGTGGTAGCTGATGTTGTTGGTGTGACAGTGGTAGCTGATGTTGTTGGTGTCACAGTGGTAGCTGACGTTGTTGGTGTCACAGTAGTAGCTGACGTTGTTGGTGTGACAGTAGTAGCTGACGTTGTCACAGTGGTAGCTGATGTTGTTGGTGTGACAGTGGTAACTGACGTTGTAGGTGTCACAGTGGTAGCTGACGTTGTTGGTGTGACAGTGGTAGCTGACGTTGTTGGTGTGACAGTAGTATCTGACGTTGTTGGTGTGACAGTGGTAACTGACGTTGTAGGTGTCACAGTGGTAGCTGACGTTGTTGGTGTGACAGTGGTAGCTGACGTTGTTGATGTGACAGTGGTAGCTGACGTTGTTGGTGTGACAGTGGTAGCTGACGTTGTTGGTGTCACATTGGTAGCTGATGTTGTTGGTGTCACAGTGGTAGCTGACGTTGTTGGTGTAACAGTAGTAGCTGACGTTGTTGGTGTGACAGTAGTAGCTGACGTTGTTGGTGTGACAGTGGTAGCTGACGTTGTTGGTGTGACAGTTGTAGCTGACGTTGTTGGTGTGACAGTGGTAGCTGATGTTGTTGGTGTCACAGTGGTAGCTGACGTTGTTGGTGTCACAGTAGTAGCTGACGTTGTCACAGTGGTAGCTGATGTTGTTGGTGTCACAGTAGTAGCTGACGTTGTTGGTGTGACAGTGGTAGCTGACGTTGTTGGTGTCACAGTGGTAGCTGATGTTGTTGGTGTCACAGTGGTAGCTGATGTTGTTGGTGTCACAGTCGTAGCTGACGTTGTTGGTGTCACAGTCGTAGCTGACGTTGTAGGTGTGACAGTGGTAGCTGATGTTGTTGGTGTGACAGTGGTAGCTGATGTTGTTGGTGTCACAGTGGTAGCTGACGTTGTTGGTGTCACAGTAGTAGCTGACGTTGTAGGTGTGACAGTGGTAGCTGACGTTGTTGGTGTGACAGTGGTAGCTGACGTTGTTGGTGTGACAGTGGTAGCTGACGTTGTTGGTGTCACAGTGGTAGCTGATGTTGTTGGTGTCACAGTGGTAGCTGATGTTGTTGGTGTCACAGTCGCAGCTGACGTTGTTGGTGTCACAGTCGTAGCTGACGTTGTTGGTGTCACAGTAGTAGCTGACGTTGTTGGTGTGACAGTGGTAGCTGACGTTGTTGGTGTGACAGTGGTAGCTGACGTTGTTGGTGTGACAGTGGTAGCTGACGTTGTTGGTGTCACAGTGGTAGCTGATGTTGTTGGTGTCACAGTGGTAGCTGATGTTGTTGGTGTCACAGTCGTAGCTGACGTTGTTGGTGTCACAGTCGTAGCTGACGTTGTAGGTGTGACAGTGGTAGCTGATGTTGTTGGTGTGACAGTGGTAGCTGATGTTGTTGGTGTCACAGTGGTAGCTGACGTTGTTGGTGTCACAGTAGTAGCTGACGTTGTTGGTGTGACAGTGGTAGCTGACGTTGTTGGTGTGACAGTGGTAGCTGACGTTGTTGGTGTGACAGTGGTAGCTGACGTTGTTGGTGTCACAGTGGTAGCTGATGTTGTTGGTGTCACAGTGGTAGCTGATGTTGTTGGTGTCACAGTCGCAGCTGATGTTGTTGGTGTCACAGTGGTAGCTGACGTTGTTGGTGTCACAGTAGTAGCTGACGTTGTTGGTGTGACAGTGGTAGCTGACGTTGTTGGTGTGACAGTGGTAGCTGACGTTGTTGGTGTGACAGTGGTAGCTGACGTTGTTGGTGTCACAGTAGTAGCTGACGTTGTTGGTGTGACAGTGGTAGCTGACGTTGTTGGTGTGACAGTGGTAGCTGACGTTGTTGGTGTGACAGTGGTAGCTGACGTTGTTGGTGTAACAGTAGTAGCTGATGTTGTTGGTGTGACAGTAGTAGCTGACGTTGTTGGTGTGACAGTGGTAGCTGACGTTGTTGGTGTGACAGTTGTAGCTGACGTTGTTGGTGTGACAGTGGTAGCTGATGTTGTTGGTGTCAAAGTGGTAGCTGACGTTGTTGATGTCACAGTAGTAGCTGACGTTGTCACAGTGGTAGCTGATGTTGTTGGTGTCACAGTAGTAGCTGACGTTGTTGGTGTGACAGTGGTAGCTGACGTTGTTGGTGTCACAGTGGTAGCTGACGTTGTTGGTGTCACAGTGGTAGCTGACGTTGTTGGTGTGACAGTGGTAGCTGACGTTGTTGGTGTGACAGTGGTAGCTGACGTTGTTGGTGTGACAGTGGTAGCTGACGTTGTTGGTGTGACAGTAGTAGCTGACGTTGTTGGTGTGACAGTGGTAGCTGACGTTGTTGGTGTGACAGTGGTAGCTGACGTTGTTGGTGTGACAGTGGTAGCTGACGTTGTTGGTTTGACAGTGGTAGCTGACGGTGTTGGTGTCACAGTAGTAGCTGACGTTGTTGGTGTGACAGTGGTAGCTGACGTTGTTGGTGTCACAGTGGTAGCTGACGTTGTCACAGTGGTAGCTGATGTTGTTGGTGTCACAGTAGTAGCTGACGTTGTTGGTGTGACAGTGGTAACAGACGTTGTAGGTGTGACAGTGGTAGCTGACGTTGTTGGTGTGACAGTGGTAGCTGACGTTGTTGGTGTGACAGTGGTAGCTGATGTTGTTGGTGTGACAGTGGTAGCTGACGTTGTTGGTGTCACAGTAGTAGCTGACGTTGTTGGTGTGACAGTGGTAGCTGACGTTGTTGGTGTGACAGTGGTAGCTGACGTTGTTGGTGTCACAGTAGTAGCTGACGTTGTTGGTGTGACAGTGGTAACTGACGTTGTAGGTGTGACAGTGGTAGCTGACGTTGTTGGTGTGACAGTGGTAGCTGACGTTGTTGGTGTGACAGTGGTAGCTGATGTTGTTGGTGTGACAGTGGTAGCTGACGTTGTTGGTGTCACAGTAGTAGCTGACGTTGTTGGTGTGACAGTGGTAGCTGACGTTGTTGGTATGACAGTGGTAGCTGACGTTGTTGGTGTCACAGTAGTAGCTGACGTTGTTGGTGTGACAGTGGTAACTGACGTTGTTGGTGTGACAGTGGTAGCTGACGTTGTTGGTGTGACAGTGGTAGCTGACGTTGTTGGTGTGACAGTGGTAGCTGACGTTGTTGGTGTCACAGTGGTAGCTGATGTTGTTGGTGTCACAGTGGTAGCTGATGTTGTTGGTGTCACAGTCGTAGCTGACGTTGTTGGTGTCACAGTCGTAGCTGACGTTGTAGGTGTGACAGTGGTAGCTGATGTTGTTGGTGTGACAGTGGTAGCTGATGTTGTTGGTGTCACAGTGGTAGCTGACGTTGTTGGTGTGACAGTGGTAGCTGACGTTGTTGGTGTGACAGTGGTAGCTGATGTTGTTGGTGTCACAGTGGTAGCTGACGTTGTAGGTGTCACAGTGGTAGCTGACGTTGTTGGTGTCACAGTGGTAGCTGACGCTGTTGGTGTGACAGTGGTAGCTGACGTTGTTGGTGTGACAGTGGTAGCTGACGTTGTTGGTGTCACAGTAGTAGCTGACGTTGTTGGTGTGACAGTGGTAGCTGACGTTGTTGGTGTGACAGTGGTAGCTGACGTTGTTGGTGTCACAGTGGTAGCTGACGTTGTTGGTGTCACAGTGGTAGCTGACGTTGTTGGTGTCACAGTGGTAGCTGATGTTGTTGGTGTCACAGTGGTAGCTGACGTTGTAGGTGTCACAGTGGTAGCTGAGGTTGTTGGTGTGACAGTGGTAGCTGACGTTGTTAGTGTGACAGTGGTAGCTGACGTTGTTGGTGTGACAGTGGTATCTGACGTTGTTGGTGTCACAGTGGTAGCTGATGTTGTTGGTGTCACAGTGGTAGCTGATGTTGTTGGTGTCACAGTCGAAGCTGACGTTGTTGGTGTCACAGTCGTAGCTGACGTTGTAGGTGTGACAGTGGTAGCTGATGTTGTTGGTGTGACAGTGGTAGCTGATGATGTTGGTGTCACAGTGGTAGCTGACGTTGTTGGTGTCACAGTAGTAGCTGACGTTGTTGGTGTGACAGTGGTAGCTGACGTTGTTGGTGTGACAGTGGTAGCTGACGTTGTTGGTGTGACAGTGGTAGCTGACGTTGTTGGTGTCACAATGGTAGCTGATGTTGTTGGTGTCACAGTGGTAGCTGATGTTGTTGGTGTCACAGTCGCAGCTGATGTTGTTGGTGTCACAGTGGTAGCTGACGTTGTTGGTGTCACAGTGGTAGCTGACGTTGTTGGTATCACAGTAGTAGCTGACGTTGTTGGTGTCACAGTAGTAGCTGACGTTGTTGGTGTGACAGTGGTAGCTGACGTTGTTGGTGTGACAGTGGTAGCTGATGTTGTTGGTGTCACAGTAGTAGCTGACGTTGTTGGTGTCACAGTGGTAGCTGACGTTGTTGGTGTCACAGTGGTAGCTGACGTTGTTGGTGTCACAGTAGTAGCTGACGTTGTTGGTGTGACAGTCGTAGCTGACGTTGTTGGTGTGACAGTGGTAGCTGACGTTGTTGGTGTGACAGTGGTATCTGACGTTGTTGGTGTGACAGTGGTAGCTGATGTTGTTGGTGTGACAGTAGTTACTGACGTTGTTGGTGTGACAGTGGTAGCTGACGTTGTTGGTGTCACAGTGGTAGCTGACGTTGTTGGTGTCACAGTGGTAGCTGACGTTGTTGGTGTCACAGTAGTAGCTGACGTTGTTGGTGTGACAGTGGTAGCTGACGTTGTTGGTGTGACAGTGGTAGCTGAGGTTGTTGGTGTCACAGTGGTAGCTGACGTTGTTGGTGTGACAGTGGTAGCTGACGTTGTTGGTTTGACAGTGGTAGCTGACGTTGTTGGTGTCACAGTAGTAGCTGACGTTGTTGGTGTGACAGTGGTAGCTGACGTTGTTGGTGTCACAGTGGTAGCTGATGTTGTTGGTGTCACAGTGGTAGCTGATGTTGTTGGTGTCACAGTCGAAGCTGACGTTGTTGGTGTCACAGTCGTAGCTGACGTTGTAGGTGTGACAGTGGTAGCTGATGTTGTTGGTGTGACAGTGGTAGCTGATGTTGTTGGTGTCACAGTGGTAGCTGACGTTGTTGGTGTCACAGTAGTAGCTGACGTTGTTGGTGTGACAGTGGTAGCTGACGTTGTTGGTGTGACAGTGGTAGCTGACGTTGTTGGTGTGACAGTGGTAGCTGACGTTGTTGGTGTCACAGTGGTAGCTGATGTTGTTGGTGTCACAGTGGTAGCTGATGTTGTTGGTGTCACAGTCGCAGCTGATGTTGTTGGTGTCACAGTGGTAGCTGATGTTGTTGGTGTCACAGTGGTATCTGATGTTGTTGGTGTCACAGTCGTAGCTGACGTTGTTGGTGTCACAGTCGTAGCTGACGTTGTTGGTGTGACAGTGGTAGCTGATGTTGTTGGTGTCACAGTGGTAGCTGACGTTGTTGGTGTCACAGTGGTAGCTGACGTTGTTGGTGTGACAGTGGTAGCTGATGTTGTTGGTGTCACAGTGGTAGCTGACGTTGTAGGTGTCACAGTGGTAGCTGAGGTTGTTGCTGTGACAGTGGTAGCTGACGTTGTTGGTGTGACAGTGGTAGCTGACGTTGTTGGTGTGACAGTGGTATCTGACGTTGTTGGTGTCACAGTGGTAGCTGATGTTGTTGGTGTCACAGTGGTAGCTGATGTTGTTGGTGTCACAGTCGAAGCTGACGTTGTTGGTGTCACAGTCGTAGCTGACGTTGTAGGTGTGACAGTGGTAGCTGATGTTGTTGGTGTGACAGTGGTAGCTGATGTTGTTGGTGTCACAGTGGTAGCTGACGTTGTTGGTGTCACAGTAGTAGCTGACGTTGTTGGTGTGACAGTGGTAGCTGACGTTGTTGGTGTGACAGTGGTAGCTGACGTTGTTGGTGTGACAGTGGTAGCTGACGTTGTTGGTGTCAAAGTGGTAGCTGATGTTGTTGGTGTCACAGTGGTAGCTGATGTTGTTGGTGTCACAGTCGCAGCTGATGTTGTTGGTGTCACAGTGGTAGCTGACGTTGTTGGTGTCACAGTGGTAGCTGACGTTGTTGGTATCACAGTAGTAGCTGACGTTGTTGGTGTCACAGTAGTAGCTGACGTTGTTGGTGTGACAGTGGTAGCTGACGTTGTTGGTGTGACAGTGGTAGCTGATGTTGTTGGTGTCACAGTAGTAGCTGACGTTGTTGGTGTCACAGTGGTAGCTGACGTTGTTGGTGTCACAGTGGTAGCTGACGTTGTTGGTGTCACAGTAGTAGCTGACGTTGTTGGTGTGACAGTGGTAGCTGACGTTGTTGGTGTGACAGTGGTAGCTGACGTTGTTGGTGTGACAGTGGTATCTGACGTTGTTGGTGTGACAGTGGTAGCTGATGTTGTTGGTGTGACAGTAGTTACTGACGTTGTTGGTGTGACAGTGGTAGCTGACGTTGTTGGTGTCACAGTGGTAGCTGACGTTGTTGGTGTCACAGTGGTAGCTGACGTTGTTGGTGTCACAGTAGTAGCTGACGTTGTTGGTGTGACAGTGGTAGCTGACGTTGTTGGTGTGACAGTGGTAGCTGAGGTTGTTGGTGTCACAGTGGTAGCTGACGTTGTTGGTGTGACAGTGGTAGCTGACGTTGTTGGTTTGACAGTGGTAGCTGACGTTGTTGGTGTCACAGTAGTAGCTGACGTTGTTGGTGTGACAGTGGTAGCTGACGTTGTTGGTGTCACAGTGGTAGCTGACGTTGTCACAGTGGTAGCTGATGTTGTTGGTGTCACAGTAGTAGCTGACGTTGTTGGTGTGACAGTGGTTGCTGACGTTGTTGGTGTGACAGTAGTAGCTGACGTTGTTGGTGTGACAGTGGTAACTGACGTTGTTGGTGTCACAGTGGTAGCTGACGTTGTTGGTGTGACAGTGGTAGCTGACGTTGTTGGTGTCACAGTGGTAGCTGACGTTGTAGGTGTGACAGTGGTATCTGATGTTGTTGGTGTCACAGTGGTAGCTGATGTTGTTGGTGTGACAGTGCTAGCTGAGGTTGTTGGTGTGACAGTGGTAGCTGACGTTGTTGGTGTGACAGTGGTATCTGATGTTGTTGGTGTCAAAGTGGTAGCTGATGTTGTTTGTGTGACAGTGGTAGCTGACGTTGTTGGTGTGACAGTTGTAGCTGACGTTGTTGGTGTGACAGTGGTAGCTGACGTTGTTGGTGTCACAGCAGTAGCTGACGTTGTCACAGTTGTAGCTGATGTTGTTGGTGTCACAGTAGTAGCTGACGTTGTTGGTGTGACAGTGGTAGCTGACGTTGTTGGTGTAACAGTGGTAGCTGACGTTGTTGGTGTCACAGTAGTAGCTGACGTTGTTGGTGTGACAGTAGTAGCTGACGTTGTTGGTGTGACAGTAGTAGCTGATGTTGTTGGTGTGACAGTGGTAGCTGACGTTGTTGGTGTGACAGTGGTAGCTGATGTTGTTGGTGTGACAGTGGTAGCTGATGTTGTTGGTGTGACAGTGGTAGCTGACGTTGTTGGTTTGACAGTGGTAGCTGACGTTGTTGGTGTCACAGTGGTAGCTGACGTTGTTGGTGTCACAGTAGTATGGTTCGTTGCTGTAGTAGCCGAATTTGATAAAACGACGAGCCACATGCAGACAACTACTGCTTTTATCTGCATTCCATTCCCTGTGAATTAAATCGTATTTATAGAACAACACTTCATCAGCCTATATCCGTCGCCTCTTCATTTTACGACGTTTGATTAAATGACGAAAAAGGAGAAATTTTCCACAGGAAACTATTTTCTCCTTTATTACGATTTATTTACCTTGTATACTTTACCATCAGTATATTGACGAGTCGTGTCAGATGAGTTTGGGTCTTATTTATTATCGAGGATGGCATCAATAATTAATAATTTAATACATAATATTACCGCGGATAGTGTAGAATCTGGGGAACTGTGACTGTGCCAAGATGCTTGAACCCTTTCCAACAAGCAACAATTCTGCAGCAGACAACTTTGAAAATATTATGTCAAAAATATGGAAACTTTCTATGAATGAAAGACAAAATATTGAATAAATTTGGAAACATTTTAGCAACATGAGCACTTTCTCCTTCAGCGACATTGATTTCAAAAGTTGTCTGCGGCATAGGTGTCAGAACACGTAGGTCACATTTGTCCTCGATTTAGTCCTGGAGCAGACGTTATTAGTTCAAGTATTATGGAGGCCAGTCAGGATTGAAATGTCAACTTTTCAATACAATACGGGAAGAGATACATTTAGTACAATATGTCTGTGTGTTTTACTGCTTTTGATAATGTTACCATTAGCGATTTTTAATTTATTCATGCATGAATGTTCAAGAGGCCTTTATTTTGTCCCCCCTTATTGTATTATTTTTAGATCTATCCAACATAATAGAGGCAATTTGACGTACCCAAAACAAACAATATGGTAAGCTATTTTTCCCTTTTCCATAATATGTGATCTCTATTCTATAATGACACTTTCATTTAAAGAGATTTCAGTATTTCTTTTTTTTTTTTTTTTTCTCAACTGTCACTTGACATACATTTACATCGGTAACACAATTTACAGCAACTGTTAACAATTTTTTTAAAGAAATAGAAAACACAGGATATTGTTAGAAACAATTCCAATTATTAGAAAGCAAATAAATATACTGCTGCTGAAGTGTTTAAAGTCGTTTAAGGTATAAATAATCCTCACCGTATTATCAATCTAGTACATAACGAAAACGAAATAATCGCTAGGGCATGCGTGCCTTCGAATGTTTGTGTATATGTGTGTCTGTTATGAGTAAGTGTTATTATTTTAGGTTGGTTTTAACGGTAAGACCAATTTAAATTGAACTTGAAAAATGTATTGTTTAATATTATTAGAATTTGTCGTGGAAAGTTATAAGCATGGCGTCAACTGTACTTTTCCTGTTTGCTATCTTCCAAAGATAGGAGAACTCTTGTTTGAACAGTAAACATATATTGTAGAATTGTGTTCTGTTTTATCTAAGGAAATAGGCTTTGTAAGACCTTATTATTCCCAGATCATATTCTTCCCACCTGGGAAAAATAGGATCCTATTCTTCACAGCTGGGAAAAATAAGATCTCATTTGTCACACATTTCGAACATATATGTCACAGCTCCTGGGAAATTTGTGATCGAAGCCGGTTTTTTATGTACCATAAAATCAAATTCCTCACAGGTCAATAATTGCATGAAATTTTTAACAAAAAAGTAAATTTTTACAACTGAGTCACATTTGTCACAGATTGCTATTGTCAGTATTGCAGATATAGTTTGTTGATATACATGTATGCGTATATATTCTAGTTATAAAGTTGATGTTGTTGTCGTTTTTGTTGTTATTGTTGCTGTTTGTTCTCGACTTGGCTGCAGTTGTAGGCGCAGTGGCGGTTGCTGTTGAGATAATTGTTTTAATTTGTTGTTGTTGTTGTTTTTTGATGTTGTTGCTGTACGGGTATTAGTGGTATAAGTAGGAATAGTAATGGTTCTTGTTGGCACCGTAGTAGTAGGTGTATGCGTAGAAGTGGTAGATGGCAGTGTGGTTGTTGTTGTGAATTGTGTTGGCATTGTTGTGCTTGCTGTCGGTAGAATGGTGGTTGATGTAGGCGCAGACAAGGTAGTTGTTTGCTTTTTCGATTGTTATTATAGGCGTCGTTGTGTTAGTTTATAGTCTATACCATTTTATATTAGCTCAATTTGAAGAAAGCTGGCAGCTTCTTTAATCACTCTCGAGTCCGTTTCCTGGGTCAAACTCACCAGTACTGAGTGTCGATCAGTCAGTCAGGCGGTATACCAAAGCTTGTCCGATTGATAACTAAAGAATGCTTGGGCTTCTGATGCTCAAACTTGGGATGGTTTTAAGGTCACCAGGTCAAAGGTCAATGTCACAGCGACCGTATACAGTAAAAGTGTGTATGATGATAACTAGTGAATGCTTGGGTCTGGGGTCCTCAAACTTGGTAGGGAGGTTGGTAATGACCTTCACATGACCCCTAATTGCCACACAGACTTATAATGTGAAATGACTAATGCCGGCCATTCGGTGGACATACACAAGCAGACAACCACTCAAACTTTTCTCGTCTGTTTAACGTACGGGAATATTTAAGGTAAGACATCTTTAAGACGATGGGACCATTTTCCAAACTACCGACCTGGCTCGTCATTTAGATATATATTCAAATCGTTAAAAACACTTCTACATGATCAGAAAGACGAAATCCCCGTTTTCCCGTATATCGACCTAGCTAGGTATTCAGCACTATATTCAAATCGGTATTCATGCTTCTATATTGATCAGAAAGACGAAATCACAATTTTCCCGAATATCGACCTGGCTCGATATTCAGATCGATACTCAAATTGGTATTCGCACTTCTACATAATCAGAAAGACGAAATCTCCAGTTTCCCGAATATCGACCTGGCTCAATATTCAAATCGGTATTCGGCCTTCTACATGATCAGAAAGACAAAATCAAAAATTTCCCGAATATCCAGCTGACTTGATATTCAGATTTATATTCAAATCGGTATTTGCTCTTATACATTATCAGGAAGGCAATGGCACCATTTTCGCGAATATCGACCTGGCTCGACATTCAGATCGATATTCAAATCGGTATTCGCCCGTCTACATGATCAGAAAGACAAAATAAAACAATTACCGAATATCGACCTGGCTCGATATTCAGATCTATATTCACATCGGTATTCGTTCTAATAAATGATCAGAAAGTCGAAATCACCATGTCTCGAATATCGACCTGGCTCGATATTCAGATCGATATTCAAATCGGTATTCACCCGTCTACATGATTAGAAGACAAAATTTTCCCTAATATCGACCTGGCTCGATATTCAGATCTATATCTAAATCGGTATTCACTCTTACATGTATACATGAGCAGAAAGATAAAATCCAGATTTTCTCGAATATCGACCTGGCTCGATATTCAGATCGATATTCAAATCGGTATTCGCGCTTCTACTCGATCAGAAAGACGCAATCAGCATTTTCTCGAATATCGACCGGGCTAGACATTCAGATCTATGTTCATATTGATATTCGTCCTACTAAACAATGAAAGTAACGTATATTTCAATGCGTAACGGAGTTCACGAATCTGGTGCTGGCTTTATATTCGTTTCAGCTCGAAATTCATATCGGTATTGAATATTGATTACCGAATATCGAACTTCGTGCCAACTTCACATACCTAATAAAATCATTGTTTGTGGAAAGTTTCAAATTCCTGTGGAGTTTAACGGTGAGATATATCAGAATCTTCCAGTGTATGTTGCCAAGGGTAAACGGTAAACGGTAACAATTGGTTGGTAATAGTCCCACTAGACTGGAGTGAAATTTTCACAAAGTTCGGTAGCTAGTGAAACGGATCGCACAGTAATGTAAAACTTATAAATGCATTTTCCCTTGATGACACAATTCAACTAAAACTTTCCTTCTTAACCGTTAACATAATACAACGACAGGATAAATACTAAATACAGATTTATCCATAAATGTACGTTTTAACTTTTTAACTCTTTCAGCGGCATCTTTCCAAAGAGATAGTGGACTAGTCCATGTTCAAGATCGGGCATTTCAATTTTTCATGTTATAAGAGATTTAGAATATTTTGATAACTCAATGCTGATTTCATGTGAGAATGACTAACCCGAATCTGTTTTGTTCGCAAAAACTTCCTTATTGCCATTTGCGCTGAAAGAGTTAAAACATCTAAAACCTTTTGAATTCAACAGACACACCGTTTTTATGAATCAAAAGGATATAATGTATGCATCTTTAGAACATTTGATTTATTCATAGCATGGTGAATTCATCACTAGAGAATAATTTAAAACCATCTTTTATCATTTAAATCATCAAATATCTTGGTTATTTTGCAAACTCGTGTCACTGAAAAGAAACTCTTTTCCCTAAAACACAAGTTAAATATGTTGGACTATGTTTACACATATCTAAGAAAAGAATGGTCACTAGATAATTAAATCCCCAAGAGAAATAAATGGATGGATTTACTGATATGTCGAGTTTAAACCCGTTTGATACCATCTTGCATAACTGCAATTAGCATTCTCCACTCGAACATAATAAAAAAAAAAGAGAGATGTAAGATGAGATAAGAACATTTTATATATTATGGTTCCCTTTGTGAACCATAAAACACGAATAACAAGTGTTATGCAATGTTACAAACTCCAGCAAGCTATGCAAAACGTCACCATTAATACAAACATAATATAATAATATTATTAACACATAAATTCCCATGAAAAGAGTTATTTATGATTATACAATAATACTTTGAATAACCATTTCCCACCTGCAGACGCAATTTGATGTACACGTAACCGCGTCAGACGACATTTGAAAACGTATCAAAAGGTAAAATTGCTCATAATGAGCACTTTCTCCATTTGCTACAATATTTTCAATCCTTTTAAATGATTATGCTATTATTTAAAATAATTTTTAATGTTTTTGCCAAGATGATTTTGAAGTCGTCTGCTGCAGAATAAATATAAGAGGGAAAAAGCTTTGAAAGTGTGTTGCAATCAGATATCGCATATAATTATGCAATTTGCATTTTGTTATGGTAGTGAAACCCACGTAGCGAGCCGTGCTATACGAACATCAGTGTACATAATGACTTAATATGCACTGCCACGCTATATCATATAAATGTGCACTATATGCCCGAGAAATTTCTCCCCGCCTCGGTCGTTTAGTGGTAGAGCGTCCGCCTCGGTGCAAGAGGTCGCAGGATCGTTCCCTGCCGGGTCATACAAAGAACTTTAAAAATGGTGATTATTGCTGAACGATAGATGAAGCGCTAAAGAGTTACGGGCAAGTAGATAAATCAGATCACTTTCCAGTTTTCATCTTTCATTGTGTTAGCCTTGTTTTACAAATGTTAATATGAAGATGAATATTTTCGTGAAGGTGTCTCCGTTTGGTAATAAATTACTTCTCTATACGTAAAGGTGGTGGGTTCACATTTGTCAATCCACTTTCTTAGCTGAACAAATAGACCAGATTTCAATTATTTCCACATATGACAAATCAGCAGCAGACGACGTCAAAAACATTTATTCAAAACTATGGAAACTCTCTTTAGATGAAAGTTTTTATGAGCATTTTTTTCTTTTGCACCATTTTCAAACTTTGCCACTACATGTGATATACCTGAAAATGATTACAGTGCTTTCAAGAGGTTATAGAGGAAAGATAAACGCATTTTAATGTAACATTGACATACATAAACGTATCTGGGTGTCCAAAACGTATGAATTCTTACTTTGAAATTACACCTGCAAATCACTACAGTGTCACGTGATCAACCTGACCCACAACGGAAACCGACGACTCAGAAAAAACACATGCAACCCACTACCAGTTCAAAACACACATGCAATCCATTACCGGTTCGAAACACACATGCATTCCACTACCGCTGTTCTAAACACACATGCATTCCACTACTAAAAGACTGTGGCGAATCATTATACAATTGGGCGAATCGTTAGTAATTCGACAGCGCATGCGTTGCCTAAAAAATAAAGTAAAATGTGCGAGCCTGTTAAATCTAGACAAAAGGCGCACACTTACAACAGCAGGAACCTCTTGCAGAGTGGTGGATGATATATAATGTGTGGTCTTGGACTTTTCATTGTTCTAAGTAATTGTCGGAAAAGAGAATGAGCTCGTTCTAACACAAATATTATAACTTGGATGTGCAAGGGTAAACGAAGAAAGTGAAATGAAAATCGTTTTTTACATCTTGCGTCTCTTTTCATGTTAACCATACCACGCAGGATACTTAACGCTGATATATTTTCGGCGCCGGAAGTTGACGTTCCTGGTTCATTTATGGGGCCGTAAGCTTGGGTCGCTGGTGACATTGGTAGTAAACTCGGTGTCGTTAGATGACGTCGCTAGTGTATCTTCATTACCGTCAGATGACGTCGCAGCTGATGTCGCTAATGCATTTTCGAGGCCATAAGTTGACGTCGCGTGTTTATTGTCGGGACCGGCAGATGAGGTAGCTAGTGTAACGTTATGGTCGTCAGTTGAGGTCGCTGGTTCCTCTTCGGGCCCGTCAGTTGACGTCGCTAGTGTATCTTCATTACCGTCAGATGACGTCGCATGTGATGTCGCTAATGGATCTTCGAGGCCATAAGTTGACGTCGCGTGTTGATTATCGGGATCGTCAGATGACGTCGCTAGTGTAACGTCATGGTCGTCAGTTGGCGTCGCTGGTTCCTCTTTGGAGCCGTCAGCTGACGGCGCTAGTGCGTCTTCGGGGTCGACTGTGTTCCTCACAAGAACATGTTCAAACTCACTGATTACATTGCGGTGCATACCGACCCTTATATAGTGCACTCCGGCTTCTTCAGGAAAGTGCACCAGAGTTACTAAACGCAATGTATTATTGTAGATACCATCAATAGAAACCAGAGATGAATACTCAAACCCCATGACTAAGCATTGCAGATTGTATTCACGCATTAATGCGACAAGTGTTAGATGGTCACCATACGTTCCATCATGTGACATTGCGATACTGTAGTCTCCACACTTTGAGTCGGGTACGAGACTTTCATAGAACTGACTATTTTTACGAAGGTGGTCAACAGCTTCCTCTCGAAGTTGCTTAATGCTTCTGAATATACGAATCAAACTAAGTTGGTATGAAAGTGCATCGAATTGACAATTACCATCTGGCTTTGGGTCAAGTAAAATTGTCACTCCATCAATAAAATTCGACTGGTTTAACATGTCTAGATTGTCATTATGCGAAAGTACCTGTTAATACTTTTTCTGATCCTCCTCCTCATACTACTACTACCACTACTTATTATCATTGTTGTTGTTGTTGTTGTTGTTGTTGTTATTATTATTACTTTTATCATACTATTTGTATTATTATTATTATTTTTTTATATTTATTATTATTATTTTTTATTTCTTTTTATTATTACATTTTTATTATCAAATTTATCAAGCAGCAAAGTCATCGACAAAATCTGCGAAGAATATGATTCTCTTGTTTACAACCATTTTGGTCAATCATATATGTCACAGTTTAAAACTGTGAAGAATAGGATCCTATTTTTCCCAGACCTGTGAAGAACATGATCTGGGAATAATAAGGTCCTACAAGGCTTTGTATATACAAAAACAAAATAGTGACAGTTAAGTTGATGATATTTAGATTTCAGTATACATGTATGATATTTAGATTTCAGTAAACATGTATGATATCTAGATTTCAGTATACATGTATGATATTTAGATTTCAGTATACATGTATGATATTTAGATTTCAGTAAACATGTATGATATTTAGATTTCAGTATACATGTATGATATTTAGATTTCAGTATACATGTATGATATTTAGATTTCAGTAAACATGTATGATATTTAGATTTCAGTATACATGTATGATATTTAGATTTCAGTAAACATGTATGTCTTAAGCTAAATGTTTTCGTAGTTGTCTGCAGTTGTATGTATTAAACCGTTAATTAATGAATTAAATCCTGACATGTCGAAAGTAAAATGGCTGCTAACGAGCTACAAGTAGTTCCTTGGTCGCACCCTTTTTGGGGTTTTGGAAAAGAGATTGGCGCCCACCAATAGAAAGCCAGCAAGCATGAACGACACAAGGATGAGCCAACACGACAAGAAAGGAATTGGCGTGGTGGCGTGATAGCGCCTTCGCCATTGCATAAACATCTCAGGTTCGTTTATGTCGTGTTGGCGAGATATTTTGTCGTTCTGGTGGGAATTACAACCATAGTCCACAAGAGATGGAATATGTATGTCACCATAAAGTGTTTATAATTTAGAATATTGTAGGGAGTTTCGAAGCAATGAAATATCACTTAAAGTGCTTGTGAACTTTCAAAAAAGCATCATTATGGGGACTAGGTATACTAAATATCTAATCACATATCAAAAACATACCTTTTAGTCGTGCCATTTTGGGCTATCAAATGTTTTCTTATGACTTCTATGACGTCGTCGTTTTCATTCTGCCTCGGAAAATCTGAAACATTATCAATCAAAAGAAATGTTTAACCGATGCCCTTTTTTTATCGTCAAATTCATTTCATATCCGATTTCATTGTAATTGTTCATGGCTAGATTCTTCTGAGACACCTACGCAATCCCGTACGTTATTAGGGAAACCACTCTGTCCCCATTTATACATTTATAAACAAAGTGGGCAAAACAAGAAATAATTCATGATAAGCAGTTTCTCCTTTCATAAAACTGTTTTAATTATATTCATTAATTGTACTTTCATTTGTAGCGAACATTTGCTTATTTTGCCTTCATGTTTTCAAAGTCGCGTGTTGAAGATTTGATATAAAAAAAAAAAAAAAAAAAATGTTCTTTCAATTAATATATGTATGGGTTGACTCTGGTACAATTTTCAGATATAATGAAACCGTAAATAAAATAACTTTTCTTTGATTATGACACCTGTTTATGTAGAATAGCATTCTGTGTCTTCTTTCTTAAGATTGTTCTAATACTGACTATATCATGTTTACTTCAAAACACGAACAACATGAATATAATTAATAATCAAAATAAAATAAATGAAACAATTGCCAGTAACGAAATATCTGTTGAATTAACTCATAATTTCACATTTTCCTGTCATGTATATTGTATGTACAATGTATATGCATGTGTTTTAGACAATGTACTTTGTACACGTCATTAATAAAATGTTTTGTCTGTCTGTCTGATTTTATGTTTAAAGCTGACTAGATTCAACAATCACTAGCGATGAAGTGTCACGACAATCCTCCTTACAAGTAATACATGTAAATATATTTATAAAAGAAAAGGAGGTAATCTAGTTTCATTAATACAAATATTTCTGATACATTGTAATAATAATAAATGTTCGCTGGTTTCGAACCCATATCCACATTTCCTACAGTGAGGTGTGAACCATTCACATTACATATGCTGCGAAGACATTTAAAGAAATGTCCAGGGATAATGATAAAATCCCACCTACGTCACTGTTCATATTCGCTTCACGAAAGCGCCCAAACACGCCGTACCCAATTATAACGTCACTATCAGAAATGACATGAATTATGATCGATGGTGTATGCGCAGGCGTCTGAATTTTAATTTAAGAAAATATGGAAAGAATCCAAACAAGACCGTGTTAATCTACTACAAAATAATATCGCTATATGGTTCATAAACCATTATAATGTCGGTATTGTTTATTAATTATTATCATTATTATTATAGTAAATGAACCATACAGAGATACATCCTGTGTCGGAATTTTCTTAATTTTCTCATGCGAAAGCATAACGGTAATTATTATTATAGTAAATGAACCATACAGAGATACCTCCTGTGTCGGAATTTTTTTAATTTTCTCATGCGAAAGCATAACGGTAATTATTATTATAGTAAATGAACCATACAGAGATACATCCTGTGTCGGAATGTTCTTAATTTTCTCATGCGAAAGCATAACGGTAATTATTATTATAGTAAATGAACCATACATACATACATACATACTCGTTTTATTTCTCTAATCTAAATACAAGATACAAGAGATATAAATTTACAAATTCACAATATATCAATTATTAAGTCACGTGTGAGAGAGAGAGAGAGAGAGAGAGAGAGAGAGAGAGAGAGAGAGAGAGAGAGAGAGAGAGAGAGAGAGAGAGAGAGAGAGAGAGAGAGAGAGAAAGATATTCTAGGGGAGGTTAGAGGGAAATGGGTGCATGGAGTTTCCGAGTTTCTGAGCCAAAAGTTTTATTTTGTGAATAGTCTAGTAGATTTTAGTTTTATTGGGGTAAGAGGGAGTCCAATAGTAGAAATAGACTATAGTTTACATGGAATTCCGAGTAAGACAAACACAATTCGTAACATTTCCCTCATATGGACTTTGTTAAACTTTTACTAAGTGTTTTCAGATGTGGAAAAACAATAATGATTGTTATTTTAAGGAAAAGTAGGAACATTGTGTTCAGTGATGCGATCAGGCATAATAAGCCATCGCACCAATTTTCACAATGTTCTCTTTGTATACTAATACAAGTCTCTAATGACAGAATGAGGGAAAGGTTATTTTACAATCGCAACATTTTGGGAAGACAAACATAAACATAATGCATAACTCAATATGTGTAAACAATAGGGGTAAAACCCGTTCCGTCATGTGATGTTTTAGGAATTGTGTTGATTTTAGTGTGTTAGAAATGGATTTAAATGCTAACTTGCAAGTTGTGATGTGATATAATCTGTAGAGAGTGCCATTAAGTAATCGTTTTCAGTTTTAATTGAAAATTTAAACGAGACTTACCTTGGTTAAGTCGATGTTTGAATGAAATTCTATGAGTCATAGACTCACTGAGGGCTTAAATGAGAGAGTGTCACGCATGCGCAGTTCAGTCTTTAAAGAGTTTTGTCATTATAAAAGTAATAGAGAGAAATAAATACGTACTATCTATACTGAGAAAATTAATAACTATGCAGGGAGGGAGGGTGGCATTTAAGCCCTCAGTGAGTCTATGACTCATAGAATTTCATTCAAACATCGACTTAACCAAGGTAAGTCTCGTTTAAATTTTCAATTCTATTTCGTCATACTCCCTTTCGGTCTGAAATGAGACTTCAAAGCTTATAATGACAAAATACCCCTAACAAGGAGCTAAATGCACTACTAACCGTAGTTTGCCCTATTTCAAAACCCCTTGATCGTACTGTGAATCGTCCTCTATCTCCAAGGAATAATATTTCTGAAAAGTGGAACCTGATGTCCATCCAGCACGTTTCCTAATCGTACTTACAGGTACATTATTGTCCCTTGCCTTAGACGTTGATGCACTACGAACACTATGAGCACTAAAAACTGTCACATCTATTTCCGCTCTTATCATCACTGTTCTAATCCAACGAGATACTGTGTCTCTTGTAATTTCTTTATATGGCTTAATGTAACTCAACATCAACCTTTGTTTAGTTGATCGTAACGATTTAGTCCTTACTAAATATTCTTTAAGAACAGTATAACAACATAACCTCCTATCTGGAGGATAACATTTCAACTTAAGAACTGAGAAATCAAAGCCTGGCCTGCTTTGTTTCAACAAAGAATCTAACTGAAAAATGAACTGTGATTTTTCTTTAATCAACTTATATACAGACAGTAAATGAATAGTCTGGGAACGAGCTGCATGTGTCAATGCTATTAACATTACTAATTTTAACGTAAGATCTTTTAAAGTTAAGTACTTTACTGGTGAAAGGGTCCTAAGGTACTTCAATACCTTATCAACATCCCAAGTCTTAGTAAATCTTGGCTTAGTCGGTCTAAGATTAAAAACACCTTTCATAAATCGCACGACAAGAGGGTGAGATCCCACTGCAGAATTTTCAATTCTTAATATAGATGATAATGCCCCTCTGGCCGTATTCAACGCACTGTATCCTAATCCTTGATGAAAAAGTTCCGTTAGGAAATGCACTACTTCCTGTATAGATGCTGGAACTGTATGCACCTTGTGTTCACTGCAGTACTGAAACCATCTTGATATATACGTTTGATATTGTTTTTTAGTTGCTGATCTCCATGAACACATAAGTATGTTGGTTGCTTCTCTTGAAAGCCCCTGATTTCTAAATGATTCCCGGACACTAAACATGCAATCAGAACCAGAGTTTTTGATAATGGATGAGCCACATCTGTGTGAGGTAGATGCAATATGTCCTTTGTTTTTGGTAGGATTATAGGTACATGAATCAACATTTTCATCAATTTCGTAAACCATGGTTGTGTTGGCCAGAGGGGAGCTACAATCATACACCTTGCCCCATCTTCTGTAATTTTTTGCAGACATCGTCCCATCAAACTGAAAGGAGGAAAAACATATGCACATGAGAAATTGTTCCAATCGATTGAGAATGCATCCACAAAAGAGGAATTTGGATCGGGTTTCCATGAACAAAAACAAGACACCTGAGCATTGAGTCTTGAGGCAAATAAGTCTATATCTGGCTTTCCAAACTTGTTTGACAATTGTTCAAATATGGCATTATCTAATGACCATTCAATTCTGTCATTGAACTTTCTAGATGGGCCATCTGCTTGGTTAAGCTTGCCAGCAATATGAGTACATGATAACCAAATACTCATCTGAATACACCACAGCCAAATATTTGTAGCAATTTCATTACATCTTTCTGAACGAATACCTCCCATGTTTGTAATATAACAAACTGCTGTGGAGCTGTCTGATAGAATCTGCACATGTTTGCCTATTATTTTACTAGAAAATGATTTAATTGTCAACAAAATTGCCTTAAGCTCAAGAGCATTAATATGATCATCTTTCTCATGATCATTCCATCGCCCACCTATTTTTGAGTCATCAAGGACTGCTCCCCATCCAGTTAGAGAAGCATCCGTCTGAATTTTAACATCGGGATTGCCATGGCTAATGAGCCTATATTGATGATCGAGATCATTTATCCACCAATCAAGTTCATTTTTTATGTCAGTAGTTATAGACATATTTGCTTCAAAATCTCCCTTATTTGATTTCAATGCCATTGACTTCCTTCTTTCCAAATTCCTATAGTGTAACTGCCCATATTGTACAGCTGAAAAGGCTGCAACAAACATGCCTATAACTTTGGCCACCTGTCTTATTTTGGCTTGTTGTAAATTACGTAAACTTCTAGACTCAGATTTAATATTTTCGATTTTATCTTGTGGCAGAAACACTTTCATTTTTTCTGAATCTATGATATTTCCCAAAAATACAATTCTTTTTGTAGGAACAGTAACTGATTTCTCGAGATTTACAACAAGCCCTACTTTTTCCATAAGACTTTCTGTGTCTGAAATATTTTCAAGGCATTGTGAATATGAGTCCCCACAAAGCAGACTATCATCAATGAAACCACTATTAACATGTCCTTCACTACGTAATTTAGCAAAAATTGGTTTGAGTAGCTTAGTGAACAATCTAGGCATACATGCCAGCCCATTTGGACATGCTGTGAACTGATAGAGCTCATTTTTCCAACAAAATCTAAAGAATTTTTGCTGCTCTACAGCAATACCTATAGAGTAATAAGCATGTCGTAAATCAATTGAACCCATATAAATGTCTTTGGAAATTAAATTCAGAGCTTTTTCAAAAGTGTCCATCTTAAAATGCTGATATGGAATGAACTCGTTCAACTTCTTTAAATTTAATATCATCCGATATTCTCCATTTTTCTTAGGTCTAACAAAAATTGGTGAACAGAATTGACCTTTTTCATATTCGGCCTTTATGACCACTCCCATTTGTATTAGTTTTTCAATCTCAAGAGTTATTATCTCAGATTCCCTGTTATTGAAATGCATTTGACATGGTTCTTCATTATTTACAGAATAAAAATGTTCATAGAATTCAACATGCAAATTCTCAACTATATCTAAAATAACAGGATCTTGCGTAAGCTTACGCCATTGAGATATGAAAAGCTTCAATCTTCCTGCTTTAAATGTAAAAGGACTAACCTGCTTATGTACTACTTGTTGTAGTTTCGGCCCGACTGGCCCCGTCTTTGGTAGTTTTTTGCCGGATAACCGGGAGCTACCTGACCATATGAGCTTGTTGCATTATATGGCCTTCCCCTGGAAGGAAATCCCCGACCACGAGAGCGTTGACGCCCTCTAAATCCAGGCCTGCCACGATTATCAACAAATCCTCCTTTCTGTAAACGAGTTCCCAACTTATTTGTGTCCTCAATGTCCCTGGCTTGCTTGCCAACATCGTCCCCAAATAATTATGTGGTATATGGGACGGAATGGTTACACAAATGTGCATACTCATACTTGAGATCCGGTTTCAGGAAATCTTTCCTTGCTAAGTTGATTTGCCTGTTAGTGTGACCCAGCAACGCCAACACATTATTGCATCCATCTATCATGGGAGTAATCAAATCGCAATCCTTTTCTATGGAGGCCATATTATTGTCAGTTTTTGTCAGAATTGTTGCTGCTTTGATGACCGACAATTCAATGTTTTGTAGTTTTTTATCATTTAATCTTGAATTGTGTGAAACAGCATCCCAAATCAATCGGTTGGTCTTAACCACAGACAATCCCTCACAATTTTCAGGCCTCGCATTATTCTCATCCTTAACCAACTCTTCATATCTGTCCTCGTCAATCCCTTTATGGAACAACTCATTCACATTTTCCGCTAAAGTAGTGTCGACCTCTGTGTCCACATGTTCCATTGACCGGAACTTTTTCGTCATTGAATCAAATCTACTCATTTCATCCCCAGGACGTTTCGCGGCCGAAAGCCTGCACTCTTGCTCGATTCCACGAGTCTCAGTTATTTCACCTTCTTCGTAACAAGGATCGTAAGAATCCAAATTGTAACCATAATCGTCGTACGACGTATTTTCCATTTGTCCCATTCTCGAATTCAACGAATCAACCTTTTCACCTTGCTTAATGATCGAGTCCTGCATCGTTTTCAGAATAGAAAGAATTTCAGGTTCTGAACTAGACGAGTTTGAAGCACTGGCCGTAGCAGTTGCTTTTACAGGCTTCTTAGACGCCTTATTGTCAAGTTTTTGAGGTTTTTCCCCGATTTTGTCTTTATGTTTATTATCCGCCATTTTGTGCGGCAAAAAACTCCACGTTTGATTACAACACAATCCGTCCGACAGACGATTCAAACCCACAAATCCGAAAGAAATGTATAGGAATCTAACCCAAGAACATACTCCCAACAGGAATATACACAAATTTTTTTATAAATCCGCATAAAAAATAAGATAATCCAAATAATTCCACTGAATATTTTTTCCACGTTTAAACGTCGCGCAAACTACGAGCACAATGAACTGCGCATGCGTGACACTCTCTCATTTCAGACCGAAAGGGAGTATGACGAAATAGAATTCTATATATAATAGTGAGGATAAAACGGTTTAGTTATTTACCAGTGTCAAGTGTACATTTGGATAGTGTTGTGTTACTGACAGGAAAATACAGAGATACATCCTGTGTCGGAATTTTCTTAATTTTCTCATGCGAAAGCATAACGGTAATTATTATGATAGCATATGGACCATATAGAGAGACTATTTGTAGTATCTTAACCCGGTCTTGTGTGTGGGGTTTTCATTCTGTATATATGACATATAACGTATTGACTATTGAACGATTAGTACCAGAATGTGTATCCCTCGTTAATTTACCCGTCGATAACACATTCACGACCGTACACATCACTACGGATCGAAGTTCAATACTTATTAAACTCTATAGGCTTTTTAACCATGAAGCGTTCATCTATAACTTTTATTCATATGATTTATATTTACATAATTTCAAATTTGTATTAAATGAATTTAAAACCCATGCATTTTAATTAAAAATATACATTCAACAACAAAAAAACACAAAAAAACCAAAAAAAAACCAAAAAAAAAAACCAAAAAAAAAAAAAAAAAAAGATTTGATATATGTAGGAAAGGGTTGCATTATGTTGCTTGTACAATAAAACACTGAACGACTAAACCTTTTTTCCAGCTTCATGCTATTGATTGATTGTCGTTTTCAATAGGTGTTTAGTTATATCACGGCGACCAGTTAACTTTACCATATATTGCCTCACTTTCCGTAGCCAGTACTCCACAGAACATTCTTCCCGTGCAACTGGCTACTACCTCACAATGACTGTGCTTTAGATTATTGGTGAAAAAAGGCTCTTATTAATTATCGGGAAGAACCAATGCACGAGCCGGTATTAAAGGTAGTTAATAAGCATATAAATAATATAGTCTGGAGTTGCCTGTACCTACAATTATATTATAGGGCCAGGCATATATAAACAATGGTGGCGCCCTTTGGCCATGGTGTAGCAAGGAAAACGCTCTGGTGGCATACAACAGTTTGGGTCACTATATTCTGAGTAGGTACATTTTTGGGTAATGGTCGCGTTTAATGTTTATAAATGAGAAAAAAAAGCTCTCAGCGTGGGTGTGACTTCTGTGCCCAGGTTGACCACATTTAACCTGCTTCATTAATTCCAGACATTTCGGGTTCATTCCCCTGTCTTTGTATGTTTATGACATTCCTGTGCCATTTCCGTTCATTAAAACTCGAATCAGGCTGCACAAAAAATGCGCAACATAATCCGCGAACGCCATTGTTCGCCAAGTATGAACCGTTTCACGATAGACTCTGTGTAATGCATAGATCCAGATCAGCCTGCGTAATTCGCGCAGGCTAATCCGGGCCGACACATTATTTCAGTAATGATTCCTGAAACAGAAAGTCAACAGAAGGCGAAAAGTGTACGCGGCATGCTTAGGCTAATCCGGGTCGATACTTTACGCAGGGTCCACAGTGTTGGTTTTCTCGTGGAACGGCTCAATTATATTAAAATTAGGCTCGCCACAGCTGTTTTATATTGTGATCTTTAATGTTGTTATGTGTAACTGACATATTATCATGTCCAATGTACATGTTATTATGTCTTACGTATATGCCATTATGTGTAACTGATATATATAATCATGACTTATTGAAATGTCGTTATGTCTAACGTCCGTCTTATCATGTGAAATGGCATTATATTATGTCTGGCTTGCATGTTATTGTGTCTATATTATATGTTTTTTATGTCTAATCGACATGTTATTATGTCCAATTAACATTTTATTATAATCAGCTGACATGGTATTATGGTATTATGTTTAGTTGATTTGGCATTATGTCCGTTGACGTCTCGTCCATAAAACGTGTTGTTGTTGAAAAAAGCGTGAAACATGCGCGCATCGTAAGAGAAGTGAAGAAGTCGAAGAAGGTTACAAGTATGTCTGTAAAGCAGTATCCATATGGATGCTTTACAATGGATGCGAAGGCAGGCTCTTTCCCCATATGTGTAATATTAACCCTTTCCCACGTACAGCAAATTTGCAGCAGACGACTTCGAAAACATCTTGGCAAAAAGATGAAAATCTCTATTAAAAATAGCATAATAATTGAATAAAGTTGAAAACACTTTTTGTCACAGTGTTTTAAAACGTCGTCTGCTGCAGATGCGTTAGCAAGCGTCTATATGAAGGAAAAGGTTAATGAAAAGGATTCTTCCTGGAGGCAGGTCATATAGTATTATAAGCTACATTCATTTGTTTATATCAAATTGTGGTTTATTTTTGATAAAACTACACATGATTGGATGTATAAATGACACGCAATTTGAATTTGACATGAATGCATCTATCAAATCATTGATGATATATTTGAAAATGGGTCAGAAACAGATTAACATAATTTAAAACTTTCCCACAAACAACAAAAATGCAGCAGACGACTTTAAAAATGTCTACTCAAGTATATGGAAAAACTCTATTAATGTTGGTATAATTACTGGAAAAAGTTGAAAACTTTGTGGCAAAAGGAAAATTGTCACAATGTTTTCAAAAGTCGTCTGCTGCAGATAGGTCAAAATGCGTCTATACGTGGGAAAGTGTTAAACCACTATTATATAAGTTTATTACACGCGGAGACTGAACTAGGTAATAAAACATTCGGTTATTTCCACGTTATGCCTGCTTATTTTTATTTAAATTCATTTGCATAATTTCAATACCATTGTATTGTGCACAACCATGCAATGTAAAGGTTTAAAATGTATCAGATTATAGAGATAACGTTTACATAAACATCTTTGGTCTGTTTTTGTCTGAATCGGATTTTAATGCCGCCCTTAACAGTCGCCTATTATTTATCCTGAGTCCGATACGTCCGTCGTAAGTTTATATCCGCAACCCTGAGCACCAATTAGCAAAACAATTGCTGCCATTCTAATATATGAGCCGTCCTGCGAGAAAACCAACATTGTGGACTCTGCGTAAAGTATCGACCCGGATCAGACTAAGCATTCCGCGGAGGCTTACCCGGATAGACACGTTTCGCCTCTTGTGGATTTTCTGTTTCAAGAATCATATACATCTATCCCCCTGAGGCGGAATATATCGGCCCGGATCAGTCTGCGCGGACAGCGCACGCTGATCTGGGTTGATACATTACGAAGATGCCATAATGTTTGTTTTCTCGGGACGGCTCATATATAATTGGATCCGACCGAGGATTGAACCTTGGTCTTCTGCTCCCGAGAGTGGACGCCCCAACCACTACACAACGGGGACGATCTCCTTGGTGTACATGCGAGTTGTTGGTACCCATATTACATTTCGTTATTCACTTTAAGATAGAAAACAGCATACATCGGTATAAACTTTATCACTCATACAACCTGGCCGTAGTCTTTACTATTCGGAACCTGACCCGCCTTCAAACCAGATTAAACATGGTAGTCATGGCTTTTCTCTTTGGTGCTCTATGTCAGGATAAATAATACAGGTAGTATTGGTAAATTACATAGGAAACGCCGTGATATAGTTAAAAACTGTTGAAAACACGGCGTAAATCACCACTTAAAAGTCCCGACGAAACGTTTCATTAATTGTGTCGATACTTGAGGAAAGTCGTCTGTGATAGAAATAGAACTGAAAACCAACTCTTCACTCCAAAATGAACAAATGAGCCGTCCTGCGAGAAAACGAACATTATGGCCTATGCGTTATATATCGACACAGATCAGCCTGCGCAGTCCGCGCAGACTGAGTAGGGCCGACACATTCCGTCTCAGGGGGATAGAGGTATAGAGTAATGATTTCTGAAACAGAAAATCCACAGGAAGCGAAAAGTGTCTATCCGGGAAAGTCTGCGCGGCATGATTAAGCTTATCCGGAACGAAACTTTACGCAGTGTCCACAATGTTGGTTTTCTCGCGGGACGGCTCAAATATAATTTCACATCTACAAGTGCGAAACAAATATTATATTACGGCATCCTTTGCATATATTTTACATCAATGAATGATATTTTATTGGTAGAGATAATCTTAACTTACATCTATCTCATGATAGTATATACAATATAAGCCCGTCAGGGACAATGTACAAGGTGACTTTATGGAAAAGTGCCGATCCAGATCAGCCTGCGCGCATTAAATGAGCCGTCCCGCGAGAAAACCAACATTATGGCCTCTTCGTAATGTATTGACCCAGATCAGCCGACGCAGTCCGCGCAGACTGAGCCGGGCCGACACATTCCGTCTCAGGGGGATAGAGGTATAGAGTAATGATTCCCGAAACAGAAAATCCACAGGAGGCGAAAAGTGTCTATCCGGGTAAGCCTGCGCGGCATGCTTAGGCTGATCCAGGTCGATACTTTACGCAGAGTCCACACTGTTGGTTTTTATCGCGGGACGGCTCAACTATTATCGACATCAGCTAATAAGACTATATGTAATACGACGGAGCAGATGTTCAGACAGGTTCGAACCTACGCTATTCAGAACCCCTAACTGGTACCTTTCCCCGTGCACTCACGTGTATAACATTTTACATAATCATTATACAAAGCCGTTAATATTCAAATACCTCGAGTTGCTCAAATGTAAAAACAAAGTAACATTATACAACGTAGCTAAGTTTGTTAAGGATGCCTTAAAAGAAAGATCTAACATTTACTTTATTTAATTTCCACCTTAAAACAATATTTGATTTTTTTCATATTTTCCTTATAATAACGTCAAGTGTTTAGTTTGTCCTAAATAAGTTGTAATTAACACCCTGTCTGGTTTTCTTTTCGGGTCGTTTCATGTTTTCATGTGATGTGTTGAATATTTTGTATTTTGTATTTGATTGTATGACGATGTACTATGTACAAGTCAAAAGAAATAACAATGTTCTGTTCCATAACAATCGACACTCCAGTTTGGCGTCAGTTAACGTTACTTTTGCGTAAAACTACATTTAGGTGTGTACGGCATATACTACTACTACTACTACTAATAATAATAATAATACTTTATTTAAAGATGGTGACTGATTAAAGCCATTGGCTATTTTAGAATGAGGCCATCTTGATAGCTCTCATACAAAAACATACAATGATGAAATTGAGGACATTAGTGATAATCAAATTATCTCCCTTGTCAGATCAAGACCAAGGAAGACCAAATAGTAGTTTGGTCCTTTTAGTTGAAATTCTTTGTCTTTATCGCTATTTGGCAATGAGATATTGCGATTACTCTGTACACATTAATCATAAATGTGTTAATTAAAGTGATGATTCAAAAGAGAAAATTTACATAGCAGTGTTTAAAGAACACAAATCTGGAATTAATAATCAATCCCATAACAGTTGGCCAAGAAAATGCAAATTATAAGTGCACATCAAGTGCAAAGAAACCAACGATAAAAACAGAGGAAAACAAATGATAGGACCCAGCTAGATTTAGAGAGTATTAAAGGGAGATAACTGACTGATGTCTCCCATTAAATCCCCATCATATAAAAAGCCTAACACCATTATATTCATTTTCAAATATGCGTGCAAACGAAAAGTGATTATAGCCGACTAACGTTCAAGTATAATTATATGCCTATGTAAATAGTAATGGCATATGGTCTATAAATTACATGCATATCAGTTTACTTCTTTCCGTGCCTAACTTTCATCCACCCGGATTTCCATTCCTTTTTTTATTTGATCCTTTCTTCGACTCTTCAAATAAGTTTACCAGAAAGTATCAAGTTTGAAGTTTCCATCAACTTATAGGTAGATGTACAAGAGAACGTTCAATGCCAGAATTAATCTACACGCAGTGCATGCTAATCCTGATCTTCAGTGTTCGCAAATGTTTTAACCCTTTCTCACATACAACAAATCTGCAGCAGACGACTTTGAACACATGGTGACAAAAACCTGAAAAATCTCCATAAAAGATAGCTTAATTGTTAAATAAAGTTGAAAACATTGTGGCCAAAGGAGAAAATGCTCATCATGAGCAATTTCTCCTTTGCCCACAATGTTTTCAAAATTCGTCTGATGCTATTGCGTAAAAATGCGTCTGCAGGTGGGAAAGGGTTAAGAGTCGCTATAGCATGAATTTGTTTTATGATTCGGCACACCTACTTTGTCAACTCATTCACATTTTGAATAAAGTTCCTCGAGAGACGCGTCATGAGAAAATAGAGTCTTATGAAACAAGGTTAAGGAAATCCTGTGTAGCTTGTTTTATATCGATCCATTGGGAATCTACTTCAGAGGTGTCTGATGTCGTCTACACGGCTAGACACTGACCTGAGCCAGTTCATGGGGAAAGTGTACAAGTTGGCTTTTATGAACAATGTACATCCAGATCAGCATGTGCACCCAACAACGATCAGATAACGGTCTACACGGTTGAAAATTACTTTCAGAAGCTTATTAGTATTTTTATTTTTTTTTTATTTTATTTACCATGTGTAACATCTGATAAACGAGAAAATGGACAGGCTTAATGCCAACTGGTACATATTCCCATAGACGGGCTACATGTTAAAGGATCTCCCACAGTGAAAACAGATGATCAGCCAAAATGCAATAGATATACAAGTATTGGTAGTTCTAGTCAATTAGATGTACAAACATAATAGTTCCAGACAATTTGATGTACAAACATAATAGTTCCAGACAATTTGATGTACAAACATAATAGTTCTAGTCAATTTGATGTACAAACATAATAGTTCTAGTCAATTTGATGTACAAACATAATAGTTCCAGACAATTTGATGTACAAACATAATAGTTCTAGTCAATTTGATGTACAAACATAATAGTTCCAGACAATTTGATGTACAAACATAATAGTTCCAGACAATTTGATGTACAAACATAATAGTTCTAGTCAATTTGATGTACAAACATAATAGTTCTAGTCAATTTGATGTACAAACATAATAGTTCCAGACAATTTGATGTACAAACATAATAGTTCTAGTCAATTTGATGTACAAACATAATAGTTCCAGACAATTTGATGTACAAACATAATAGTTCTAGTCAATTTGATGTACAAACATAATAGTTCCAGACAATTTGATGTACAAACATAATAGTTCCAGACAATTTGATGTACAAACATAATAGTTCTAGTCAATTTGATGTACAAACATAATAGTTCCAGACAATTTGATGTACAAACATAATAGTTCCAGACAATTTGATGTACAAGTATAATAGTCGTCCCGAGTTCGATCCCAAGTCGCGGCGCGACGGTCATGGTGGAGTGCCCTTGGGCAAGGCACATTTCCTAGCCTAGTACTGGTTTGTTCACCCAGGGATCATGAATAAGTGAACTGTCGCCGTGATATAACTGAAATAATGTTGAAAACGGCGTAAAACCTCAATAAAACCGGCAAATCTGTTGGGAACGAAACATTTTTGGCAAACTCTGTACCTACCAAGGTCAGGTTATTACAACTGTGTCATGTCGAACCTCAAATTAGAGAATTAACATTTTTCAATAATAAATTATTTTGTACAAAACACACTAAGATTTAAAAGATAGTATTGACAAGCAAAAAAGACGTCTCTTAACATCGTAGGTAACGCCTAGTAATACAATACATAGTGGGGGCAATTATGCTTGCCTCGAGCGATCAATTATTATAATTTGTATTCATTCGCTCGTTGAACAAATAGAGGGTAACGAAATATTAGCACAAGATGAATTAATTTTATCACGTTTTCAATAATACGATTTTAGTTATCCGATATTGGACACATGGCTGTTCATTCCTACCTAAATACCGCTCCACAAACATTTCTCTTACCTCTTTCAGCGCCGAATTGTTTAAAGTAGACTCTTCCTTGTTCAAAATCGGGCGTCTCCATTTCTCATGTAATAACAGTTTGAACTATTTTGATAACTAAAAGGCAAACAATGCTGATTTCAGGTGAGACAGCTCGTTACGAGCTGACTCACCTGAATCAGCATTGTGTGCACAAACCTCAATATTGCCTTTGGCGCTGAAAGAGTTAAAAGCTAGTAAATGATTTCCCACATGCAGATACATTTTGACATATCAAGTGGTACGAGCACCGGTACGAGCACCGGTACGAGCACCGGTACGAGCACCGGTACGAGCACCCCTGGAAGCCTATCGATAATACAGTAGTTTTTTCTCGCGGTACGAAGTATAGCGATTGATTGATTGGGGTTTAACGCCGTTTTTAACAATTTCTCAGTTATATCACGGCGGCCAGTTCACCTACTCATGCATTTCCTGGTTTTCTCACACCAGTACTCCACACAACCATCTTCCCAAGCAACTGGCTGCTTTTCCACACATACTTAGCCCATTGATGGAAGACGAATGACGCATGTCGCATTAACTTGTGTCAATCGTCGGAAAGAAAGTTGGCTGAGACGGGATTCGAACTCACAACCCCTGGATTTACAGCCCGCGTCGCTACCGACTGAGCTACCGGGGCTCGACACGAAGTATAGCGAGAAAATATTGTCGTTATTGTTATTGTTGTTATTGTTTGAATTTTTGGTATTTTGTTTACGCACGGGAGAACCCGTGCGCAGCTTGTGTAAGTACATAATTCTACCAGTCAGTCGCGTACAGGCTAGACGTGTTTAATTCCAATTTCATTAATGAATTTGTTATTACTTTGAATGAAAGTCGTTTATTTTCAATATTTGAAATGTTTTGAAAATTGAATGTGACAATATTTATATTTGTTTAAGTCACCTTGTGCCACTATAGGTATTACTGAGTACTAAATAGTACGCATTGTATTAGTCTGAAGTAAAGTAAGGTCCGGCGCTTCGCGGTATGGCATTTGACGTCTGGACACAGGTTTCCAGAGTTATTTCATCCAAGAGATGTTTTTATCTCTGGTTGTTCCTCGGCCAGTCGACCGCCTTACATTTGCTTCATATTGTGTATAGGTCTGCTCGATATATTAAGGTCGGGTTTATATAACTAATATTGTTTTGATATTCAATCAGAAGAATATGTTAATGATTATTTGTATCTCAGTCCTCTACTAATACAGCCTGCCTGGTAAAAAGCATACGTTGTTGTTGTTGTTGTTTACCTTTTTTGGGGGGGTATGAAAGAAGTATAGCTAAGAACGATTATGACCGAAAAGTGATAATACACATATGTAACGTAATCGTAAAAACTAGTTATATATTGTTCAGGGAAATATGCCACTTCAAGGGATGTACCGAGGCAGTTTGTCAAGAATCATCCTCGGTACCCAGGCTATTCATAAAGTATGTGATACCCTGGGCAAATTGGCTAGCGAAACTTCGTAAAGCATGCACCACGATGTCCTCCGTTACTACACTGTAATTTTCGTATCGCATGAGGTTTGTGTCATGCGGCCAATCAAGCGGCTGCATTTCACCTCATAAATTATTCATGAGTACGAGATTTTTACATCCAATTTGCCCAGGGTATCATATATTTTATGAATAGCCTGGGTACCGAGGATGGTCAAGAATGAGTTAGACTAAAAATGGGCATTTATTAATTCCATAACTATTCTATATGCTGACGGATTGACTGACACCTGACCATTCGAACATGTTACTGCTACGGCAACAGCCATGCTGTCATTGTAGAAGACGTTAGTTAACTGCTTTATCAATCCTATACCGGTCATAGACGGGTTTTTTTTAACTCCATGTTTGCTCGATTCCGTCCGCCCGCTTGTCTGTTCGCTAGCCTGAATTAAGACTTCCTGAAACTAAGTTTTTGTAAGACGGATACTTAAATGAATTAAGGATTCGTGAACGTTTGTGCATGGTGGGTAATTACATGAATTAAACAGTCATGAACGTTTTAGCAAGGGGCTCTTCAGAGCCAATTGCTATAGTAGGCGAATTCCGAAAACACTCATTGAAATATAGGCTGGAATCAGTCCCTATTGCTAAAGTCTTATTACAATATCTGTAATGAATAACTTCAAATCCCTCTTTCTACAGTAGCTCACCATTACTGAACACCATTTCGGAATCAGACAGATGTCTTAATATTCGTAGATTGTATATAATGTCACGGAAAGCACATATATCTGTGGAATGTTTGCGAAAAAAATGAATGTTTTGGTTCCAGATTTTCCATGTCTACATTTACGAACCGCCAAATAGTCTGTCATTAAAAACATAAATGAGGTAACATGGTGGGATATCAACCGGAAAATGTATTTGATTTAATATAACTTAAGCAATAGAATAATCTCCACAGATATTTGCTTTTAAAATATATGAATAACAAAATTTGAACTTTATTTCTACGCTTTGAACATGACTTGATCACGCGTAAAGTTCATGGGTGATTCCTAAATATTGAAAATCGAGTGGAGTAAAGGCAGCTTCTCCATTCCGACACAAAACTAAATTAAGATAATCGAAATCTAATGATAAAATATATACTAAAAGAGTATCAAATTATTGAAATGCTTATCAAATAAATAGTTGACAAAATATAACATGGCACCTCTGCAACCAACTCCTTCAAAATGTGGGGATTTAAAATAAATTCAAAAGCATTCCATTTAATTTTTCACCTATAATTTATTTATATTTATATATTTATTTCTGCTTTGATATTAGAATTAGACTCTCAAGATATTTCTTATTGCTAGACAGAGACATTCATTTGATTTTGATATGACATGTTTGTGTGTTAATTGCATACACAAATAACGGTTACAATCCACTGTAAACCATTATAGGTGTGCTAAACAGGAACTACCAAGACAGCAGATACGCATAATTAAGGGAAGTCGGTAAACCCCCATTATGTATATACAGTACTCCTATATCTTTCAATATTTGGACAGAACAAAGTGATATTGTATTTAGTGTTCTTGTTAGACTTTTGGGAACTGTAAATACATATCCAAATGCAATCTGCAATAAGCCACTGAACTTTCAGTGCTTTGATTAATAGATGTTCTTCAGTTTGCTCAAATATATAGGTTACACATCAATGAGAAAGTCAAATGTCAAAACCGTTGAGGTATTTTCTTTGTAGTGAATATAAAGGCATATTTATTTCATTGTGAATGAAATTTCTTTGGAGTGAATTTAAGCTAAATGATTGAGAACCCCACCGTTTTAAATGAGTACATTCTAACCACTTCTCAAAGTTAGCTATTAAAGGTAACTATGCTGTGATATAAGTATCATATAACATAATTATACTTGTCAACAACAAAAATCAGAATGGATCATGAACTGCGTGATCCAACAGTGGGTCTGGTTGCATATCCTGTTTTTAAACCACTTCCCACATACGACAAATATACAGCAGACGACTTTGAAAACATCTAGGTGGTTATTGAACAAAGATCTATAAATAAACGTTAAATTATGGAAAAGAGTTGAAAACGTGACGCAATTTCCTGTATTTGTCAACATATTTGTAAAAAGTCGTCTGCTGTACATGCGTCAAATACGTCTGCAAAAAGGGTCGGGTTAAATCACTTAAAGTGCAATAACAGTGAAGGTAATTAGGCTACAATTTTTGAAAACATTGTGACAAAAGGAGAAATTGTCTCGTTGGATATACTTTCTGTTTTATACGGATTGTCTACATTTTTGCCTAGATGTTTTTCGAAGTCGTCTTCTGCAGTGGGGAAGGGTGAATGCCGCAACTGAGTCTTCACTATTCACAGGTCAAAGCTATCCTTGGCATCTGCGTAATGTATCTAACAAGACTTGAGTACAGAGGAAATAATGGGCAGAGTCCCACGGCGCACTACGGGGCTGCCGTGGCCGCCGGGAACATAGTGTAAACCTAGCATAACATAAAAAGAGTGTTAATTGTTTTTTTTTATTTTCCGTGGACATTTAACTTTCGCATGATGAATACGTAACGAAATCGTTTCACACGGAAACTATTTGAGCCGTTCCACGAGAAAACCAACATTATAGACTCTGTGTAATGTATCGACCTAGATCAGTCTGCGCAGTCCGCGCAAGCTAATCCGGGCCGACACATTTCGTCTCAGGTGGATAGAGATATAGAGTAATGATTCTTTAAACAGAAAATCCACAGGAGCCGAAAAAATGACAAAAATCCCACGGCGCACTACGTTTTGGGCAAGCCTCCGGGAACATAATATAAACCTAACATAAAAAGAATGTTATTTTTTTTATTATTATTTTCCGTGGACATTAAACTACGTAACAAGATCATTTTCAAACTATTTGAGCCGTTCCACGAGAAAACCAACATTATAGACTATGTGTTATGTATCGATCTAGATCAGTCTGCGCAGTCCGCGCAAGCTAATCCGGGCCGACACATTCCGTCTTAGGGGGGATAGATGTATAGAGTAGTGATTCCTGAAACAGAAAATCCACAGGAGGCGAAAAGTGTATATCCAGGTAAGCCTGCGCGGCATACTTAGGCTGATCCGGGTCGATACTTTACGCAGTTGCCACAATGTTGGTTTTCTCGCGGGACGGCTCATATATGGAAGCAATATATATATAGAATATACGTGAACTGTTAAAGCTTCACTATTCACATGTCAAAGCTATCCGTAATCAACTAATGTGACTCATCGTATAAATACAATAAACTGTCATTCTAGTGATGTGAGGCCCGACCGGGTAGCTCAATTGGTAGCGTATCTGACTCGTGATCTGGCGGTCACGGGTTCGATACCCGGTTGTGGCGACATTCTTTCGGGCTATTTTTTCCATTGCCTCTCACCTCTGATCTATGTGAGAAAGTAGTCAGTGGCTTCGAAAGAATGTTGTGTAAGTACTGGTGTGGGAAAGCCAGGAAAACATGGGTAGGTGCACTGACCGCCGTGATATGACCAAAGCTGTTGAAAGCGGCGTTAAACTCCAAACAAACAAATCTAGTGATGTGAGATAGAGTAGTAGTTGATATTAATTAAAGGATTCGAGGACGAATCTTCACATGGAGGGGGGAGTATGTAGTAGAGTTATGTGTCACATAGATAGACATTATGTAGCTATGTGTTTGTGTAAGGGTATACTTGAACTGCCTTGTTATTATAGAGCTAGCTTTTATAGCCTCGTGGTAGAGTGTTCGCCTCTGTGACAAAATGTCCCTAGTTTGAGCCTTGGTCGCGTCCGACTTTTTCAGCTGAGTTACATATGAAAGACAAGAGTCGATGTTGTCAAAGTAAGTTTCCCAGGCTGGGTTTCGGACTCATGTACCCTGGATTGACTGACCCGCGTCGCTACCGACTAAGCTACCGAGAAAAGCGGTCAATTTAATGACAATCTACTTCAGGTAATCCCGTGTTTTGTTTATTTGAAATACGTTGAATAAGCTTAATCTGTATGTTTCTTCATTCGTTAAACTATTATTTGAGTATGGGTACTTATGAAATTTTCAACAACTTCTCCAAAAGATATCTGTTTTAGATATTGAAGAATGTAAATATTTGATCCGTCATCATCAATTTAGACCCCCTTGAAATTAAAATGGGCCAAATATTGCGATATGGAGCTGTGTTGCCTGCGCAAATAGTGCAGACTGGGGCTAGTCTGTACATTTGCACAGTCTCACCAGAGAACTACTGTCCACATGGAAAATAGCCCTGTATGAACGTTTGACAAAAAAACACAGAAATGGAGCTCCACTACTATTACCAAAAGATACATATTAACCCTTTCCCACATGCAACATTTATGGAATTATCTCTGCAAAGGTAGAGAAAACTCTATGATCTTATGTATATACCAAATGGAGTCGAAAAGGAGAATTTGTTTGTTCTTGGAACATATCCAATAGCAGTTCTGATTGCTTGTCTGATGATTTCTATGCTGTTTCAAACTTAACCCAGCATTTTTTAGAGGGTTTCTACTAATACTAAACTACTGTAAAATCTGGGGAATCGCCGTGATAACACTAAACTACTGTACAAACTGAGGAATAGCCGTGATAACACTAAAGAACTGTAAACACTGGGGAATCGCCGTGATAACACTAAACTACTGTAAACACTTGGGAATAGCCGTGATAACACTAAACTACTGTACAAACTGAGGAATAGCCGTGATAACACTAAAGAACTGTAAACACTGGGGAATCGCCGTGATAACACTAAACTACTGTAAACACTGGGGAATCGCCGTGATAACACTAAACTACTGTAAACACTTGGGAATAGCCGTGATAACACTAAACAACTGTAAACACTGGGGAATCGCCGTGATAACACTAAACTACTGTAAACACTGGGGAATCGCCGAGATAACACTAAACTACTGTACAAAATGAGGAATAGCCGTGATAACACTAAACTACTGTAAACACTTGGGAATAGCCGTGATAACACTAAACTACTGTACAAACTGAGGAATAGCCGTGATAACACTAAAGAACTGTAAACACTGGGGAATCGCCGTGATAACACTAAACTACTGTAAACACTGGGGAATCGCCGTGATAACACTAAACTACTGTAAACACTGGGGAATCGCCGTGATAACACTAAACTACTGTAAACACTGGGGAATCGCCGAGATAACACTAAACTACTGTACAAACTGAGGAATAGCCGTGATAACACTAAAGAACTGTAAACACTGGGGAATCGCCGTGATAACACTAAACTACTGTAAACACTGGGGAATCGCCGTGATAACACTAAACTACTGTACAAACTGAGGAATAGCCGTGATAACACTAAAGAACTGTAAACACTGCGGAATCGCCGTGATAACACTAAACTACTGTAAACACTGGGGAATCGCCGTGATAACACTAAACTACTGTAAACACTGGGGAATCGCCGTGATAACACTAAAAAACTACTGTAAACACTGGGGAATCGCCGTGATAAAACTAAACTACTGTAAACACTGGGGAATCGCCGATATAACACTAAACTACTGTACAACATGAGGAATAGCCGTGATAACACTAAACTACTGTAAACACTTGGGAATAGCCGTGATTACACTAAACTACTGTAAACACTGGAAAATAGCCGTGATAACACTAAACGACTATAAAACTGGGGAATAGCCGTGATAACACTAAACTACTTTAAACACTTGGGAATAGCCGTGATAACACTAAACTACTGTAAACACTTGGGAATAGCCGTGATAACACTAAACTACCGTAAACACTTGGGAATAGCCGTGATAACACTAAACTACTGTAAACACTTAGGAATAGCCGTGATAACACTAAACTACTGTAAACACTTGGGAATGGCCGTGATAACACTAAACTACCATAAACACTTGGGAATAGCCGTGATAACACTAAACTACTGTACAAACTGAGGAATAGCCGTGATAACACTAAACTACTGTAAACACTGGGGAATCGCCGTGATTACACTACTGTAAACACTTGGGAATAGCCGTGATAACACTAAACTACTGTACAAACTGGGGAATCGCCGTGATAACACTAAACTACTGTTAACACTGGGGAATAGCCGTGATAACACTAAACTACTGTAAACACTGGGGAATAGCCGTGATAACACAAAACTACTGTAAACACTGGGGAATCGCCGTGATAAAACTAAACTACTGTAAACACTGGGGAATCGCCGTGATAACACTAAACTACTGTAAACACTGGGGAATCGCCGTGATAACACTAAACTACTGTAAACACTTGGGAATAGCCGTGATAACACTAAACTACTGTAAACACTGGGGAATCGCCGAGATAAAACTAAACTACTGTAAACACTGGGGAATCGCCGTGATAACACTAAACTACTGTAAACACTGGGGAATCGCCGAGATAACACTAAACTACTGTACAAACTGAGGAATAGCCGTGATAACACTAAAGAACTGTAAACACTGGGGAATAGCCGTGATAACACTAAACTACTGTAAACACTGGGGAATCGCCGTGATAACACTAAACTACTGTAAACACTTGGGAATCGCCGTGATTACACTAAACTACTGTAAACACTGGGGAATAGCCGTGATTACACTAAACTACTGTATGAACTGGGGAATCGCCGTGATAACACTAAACTACTGTATAGACAGACTGTCCTAAAACACCATGCAAAGAAACCTACGTAATCCCACTCGCCGAGAAACCTTACTGCCATTAGAAATCTTGGAGATTGACAAGTTAACCCTTCTAACTGATCGGAACGATTTTTGCTACATCTACAGAGGAAAACATTTTACATATTGAACCATATTATGAAAACTGGAAAATTTGCTGAATTTTCTATTTCTCAACAATGCCTTCTACTCAACTCTGAATTTAAATAACATTTTTCATTTAAACAGGCGAATCCGTTTATCCAAAGGTCAGGCAGACGACATTTAATATATCGTATCAGGTAAATGACTGACAAGCTGTCGACAGCGACAGCAACAACAACAACAACAACAACGAAATCGTAGAACAAAACCACAAATAGAATCCCCCTTTTTAAAAGTGCGTTTAAACATGGTAATGATCTGAGGTATGACCCGGCTGAGGATCGAACTCGCTACATCCCACACTCGAGGCGTAGGCTCTCCTACTACGCCACCGAGGTGATACGCGATTGGGGGTAGGGGGTGGGGGTGGGGAGGGGTCTTAATGCATTTGAGTACAGTGACAGTGACGAACCTGTGTATCTACACAGTGTATCTGTTGTCCGTGTACAAGTCACCGAGTCCTAGATGTAACCAATGAGTTATACGTCAATATACAGCTCTATATGTCACCGAGTCCTAGATGTAACCAATGAGTTATACGTCAATATACCACTCTATATGATCCGGTTACGGCGACACCAAGTCGTGGATGTAACCAATGAGTTATACGTCAATATACCGCTATATATATGATCCGTGTACAAGTCACCGAGTCCCAGATGTAACCAATGAGTTATACGTCAATATACCGCTATATATGATCCGTGTACAAGTCACCGAGTCCCAGATGTAACCAATGAGTTATACGTCAATATACCACTCTATATGATCCGGTTACGGCGACACCAAGTCGTTGATGAATCATTTTTATCGGTTTTGACGAATTCAAAAGATTAATAGATATTTGATACACGGGTTTGCTTATCCTTAAATAATACAGAAGGTTATCGTCTCTTGTACCGATTTAATTTAATTTAATCGCAAGGTTAGAGAGATATCTTGGTCGAACCGTGTCTAAACAAATGAGTGTAGGAACGATAACTGAGTCTGTAACGTGAGTTCGAATCCCGGATCGGACATTGATTATTACCGATGATTGGCACAAGCCATACGTCGATCAACCATGGGCTTAAAACGTCTATGCAGGAAGATAGCAAATTGCCTGGCAAAGCCTGGTGTGTGGAATACTTGTTATGTGAACTGACCGGTCAAAATGTTAGGAATGATATTGTTAGAATTTAAGTTTAGCTTCAATCAATCTGAAATATAAACCAACTGTAAGGCATTTTCGAACAGTGTATATCGAGATCAGCATGCTTATCAGCGCAGTATAAACCAGTATTGAACTGTTCGCAAATTAGTCATGGAATGTTTCACAAGAAGCTTTCGTCAAATAGTATTCATAAGAATCCGTAGGTGAACAGGCATATGAGTCATTCCACGAGAAAACCAACATTATGGACTCTGCGTAATGTATCGGCCCAGATCAGCCAGTGCAGTCTGCGCAGGCAAATCCGGGCCGACACATTCCGTCTCAGAGGGATAGAGGTATAGAGATAAGATTCCTGAAACAGAAAAATGTCTGTCCGGGTTAGCCTGCGCGGCCTGCTTAGGCTGATCTTGGTCGATACTTTACGCAGAATCCACAATGTTGGTTTTCTCGTGGAATGGCTCATGTATGAAATACAGGCACGGCAGTATCAGAGGGTTGATATTTTGGAAATCCAGGATATGAGGGCTATTATTAACTTCCGTCTTTATTCAGTGTGAAGAGGAGTGGCGGTTAGAGGAAATTGACTCGAGTTGATTGACTGAAACGATCAATTATTCCATGTGTTATCTCCCTTGGATATGATGGTTATTATTAACTTCCGTCTTTATTCAGTGTGAAGAGGAGTGGCGGTTAGAGGAAATTGACTCGAGTTGATTGACTGAAACGATCAATTATTCCATGTGTTATCTCCCTTGGATATGATGGTTATTATTAACTTCCGTCTTTATTCAGTGTGAAGAGGAGTGGCGGTTAGAGGAAATTGACTCGAGTTGATTGACTGAAACGATCAATTATTCCATGTGTTATCTCCCTTGGATATGAGGGTTATTATTAACTTCCGTCTTTATTCAGTGTGAAGAGGAGTGGCGGTTAGAGGAAATTGACTCGAGTTGATTGACTGAAACGATCAATTATTCCATGTGTTATCTCCCTTGGATATGATGGTTATTATTAACTTCCGTCTTTATTCAGTGTGAAGAGGAGTGGCGGTTAGAGGAAATTGACTCGAGTTGATTGACTGAAACGATCAATTATTCCATGTGTTATCTCCCTTGGATATGAGGGTTATTATTAACTTCCGTCTTTATTCAGTGTGAAGAGGAGTGGCGGTTAGAGGAAATTGACTCGAGTTGATTGACTGAAACGATCAATTATTCCATGTGTTATCTCTCTTGGATATGAGGGTTATTATTAACTTCCGTCTTTATTCAGTGTGAAGAGGAGTGTCGGTTAGAGGAAATTGACTCGAGTTGGCCGACTGAAACGATCAATTATTCCATGTGTTATCTCCCTTGGATATGATGGTTATTATTAACTTCCGTCTTTATTCAGTGTGAAGAGGAGTGGCGGTTAGAGGAAATTGACTCGAGTTGGCCGACTGAAACGATCAATTATTCCATGTGTTATCTCCCTTGGATATGAGGGCGCACGATTTAGTATGTCCGCTTTACCAGCATGTTACTATTAATAATAATAATAATAATAATAATATCTTTATTTTTTGAAGGTAACATCTAAAACACATACAGGCAATTTAACAATGGCTATACATATCTTATTTTCATCTGGCCTTCAATAATATTATAACACACACAAACATTACATTTAACATCATTTTCAAATTTCATGAACAATTATGGCATGAAATACAAATAGAATTAATTTTCAATCAAGTGATGACAGACACTCCAACTACTTTAAACACAATTCTTAACATAATAACGTTATTAATACATTAGATACACCTACACTACCTACACTACCATATAAACGGTAGCTTTCATTTGTCGTAAATAAATAACAAATGTATCGTGCTATTAACTTTGGTTGGAGGTCAAGACATTAAAAATGGAAGTAGTGGCTGATATCACTCCTATGCGCTCAGGGTTGCGGGGTTAGCATTACGACTGACTGGCTGGTGTCTGGATAAATAGCCAGTAGTACTGGTAACTTACCAAGGAAACGCCGTGATATAACTAGGAAATTGTTGAAAGCTGCGTAAAACACCAATAAATCATTGGTTGGATATCATTGCCGGTAACTTGATCATTTTAGACTGTAACAAAATGGGAAAAGGCCAGCGAAGTATTAATTGTATGTAAAACAAGTAAAAGGGAAAATATATGTGTTTGACAAAGTAAAAAAAAGAAAAATGCCCTGTCAACATTATTTTCAAAAGCCTTATCCAATTGAAGAAATTGTATTGTTCGATCAGGGAGAGGTTGAAACTGAATATGTTAGATTAGGATTTCAATGATGTTTACTTAATCCATATTCTGTGAGAATTTTACTCAATTGCCGGAAGCATTTCTATGTCTTCAAAAGAGTGTAGTCTGACCTTTAATAAACACTTATACGACATTTTAAAATACTTTGGACACAGAATGAAATTCTCAAACGAACTATTGCTTCTGTTTTCACAATGTTTTCAACACTGCATTAAATAACACTTTAAATATCTCAGATGTTAGTTTCGAAACAGACGACTAATTGCTCATAAGGTAAATGATTTAACCCTTGCTCATAATGAGCCATGTCTCCCCGTTTTCCAAAAATATTACTCTTCACTATCTTCACTCATTTATAGAGAGTGTCCATAGTGTTTGACTATGGCATTTCAATGTCGTAAACTGAAGATTTGTTACATGTGTCAAAGGGTGAAACTATCAATAACCCCATTGCATGACAGACGGCAATTTTAGACTTTTCCAATAAAAAAGACGTAATGAAGAAAATCATTAAAATCGTTCACTCGTTTGAAACAAACTCGAATGGTTGTATATGGAAGAGAGTTAAGTCGTCTATATAGGAGCAAAGATATCGTTAACCCTTTCCCACTTGTAGACGCATTCTGACGCCTCTGCAGCAGACGGCTTTTTGAAAACATAGTGACAAAAGAAGAAATCGCCCAAAACGAGCAATTTCTCCTTTTGCCACAATGTTTTCAACTTTTAGTCATAGGTTATCCATTCAATTATAGAGATTTCCTAATTTTTGACAAAATATGTTTAAAGTCGTCTGCTGTAGAGTTGTCGTATGAGGGAAAGGGTTAAAATCAATACAATTGAACACACACTGGCCGTTAGTTTGTAAGAAGCATAAAGAAAGAAGACCTCTAAATGCCGCGATGGTAAACTAAAAAAATAATTCAGTTAATTCATTCAAAAAAATATTTAACATTGTTTACACAGGCCTATATACGAACCAATGTCAATTAAAACATGAAAAACCGGTTTAATTGAGTTGGTTTGGGTTATTCAGCTTGACGGGCATGAGTTTGTGTTTCCTGAATGCGGGGTCAACAATTGATTGATTGATTGGGGTTTAACGCCGTTTTTAACAATTTCTCAGTTATATCACGGCGGCCAGTTCACCTATTCATGCATTTCCTGGTTTTGTCACACCAGTACTCCACACAACCATCTTCCCAAGCAACTGGCTGCTTTTCCACATAGACTTAGCCCATTGGTGGAAGACGAATGACGCATGTCGCATTGACTTTTATCAATGCGGGGTCAACAAATGAGTATTGATACAGAGAGTGATTTTTTTCTGAAATCATTGTTTTACAAACGATGTAAAGTAAAACACATTTAACTCTTTCCCACATACAACAAAAATATGAAAAATCTCTATAAATAAAAATAGTATGTTTACTGAGAAAAATGTTGAAAACGTTGTGGCAAAAGGAGAAATTGCTCGTTTTGAGCAATGTCTCTTTTTTGACACAATGATTTCAAAAGTCGTCTGCTGCAGATCTATATGTGGGAAAGAGATACGTGTCACGTTATGGGGAACATCTTCCTGACAAGCAATCATTAGATAAGCCTAAATGCCAGAGTATACATATGAGAGTATTCCCTGTTAATTAAACTATTCTCGTTGTCAACAGGAATGACAACATATGAGCCGTCCCGCGAGAAAACCAACATTATGGCATCTGCGTAATGTATTGACCAGATCAGCCTGCGCTGTCCGCGCGGACTGATCCGGCCGACACATTCCGTCTTAGGGGGATAGATGTATAGAGTAATGATTCCTGAAACAGAAAATCCACAGAAGGCGATAGTGTATATTCGGGTAAGCCTGTGCGGCATGCTTATGCTGATCCGGGTTGACACTTTACGCAGATACCACAATGTTGGTTTTCTCGCTCATATGTCCACAGGAAACCTGTAAATATCGACGATAATTCCTAATCGGAATTGTCCAGGAATACTTTGATTGTTTGATGTTTTACGCCGCTTTCAACAATATTTCCGTTATATCACGGTGTTTCCTTGGTAATGTTACCAGTACTACTGGTCCATTTATTCTGACACCAGTCAGTCAGTCGTTATGTTAACCCCGCAGCCCTGAGCGCCAAGGAGGGCAGCCATTACTACCATGTTTAAAGTATTGGGTATGACCCGACCGGGGATCGAACCGCATATTTCACATTTGCTTCGTTCTAACATTGATACACATATACGATGCACGGGATGAACAGCTTGGCATATTTCACATTTGCTTCGTTCTAACATTGATACACATATAAGATCCACGGGATGAACAGCTTGGCAACGCCACACGAAAACAACCTTCGGTGGGTTTGGAAAGACATGACGATTCGGGCCAAAAGGAGCGAGTCATAATCTTGTATTGATACGGAAGTCCAACCGAGTGGGAACCTGTCTATATGTGATTGATACCCTTACGTTGGGAACATTGTACCAATACAAGTTAATGGCTGGTTCCTTAGATTCATAAACTATTGATATAACGCTTGGAACCTAACACACCTAAATAGTCTCTTGTGAAAAGGAATGGTGTAAAAAATAGACGACAAGACAAACTCAGATCACACATACCGAGGGCTAGGCGTGAAACGGTTGTAACTAAAATTGGTATTTTTGCCATAAAGTCTTTTATAAGAGTTAAATCATTTTTCTTGGTAAAACAATGTAAATTTAGGTGTCATTGCTCGTTCTGAGCAATGGCACCTAAAGTTGCATTGTTTACAAAAGGGTCAAAAATGCCCCTAAACCAGGGTTTTCAAAATAGGTTGTTAGTTACAACCGTTTCACGCCAAGCCCTCGATATACGCTGTACCTGATCATCCTTATTCTAGAAGTCCCGGAAGTTAGTTTTCTTATGGCTCGACATAGGCTCGTCTGAACTCTTTTGAACCGCATTTGTTCGCATAAAGATCATGATTTTTGTTTAGTTTTGTTTGGGGTGGAATGTATCAAATTAAAAAGAACCGCAGTCAATTGAAATTTCATTGTGCATTTCAACATTCTGAAGGTCTTCTCAGGTACGACAAAGTAGGATGATTGTTAATCCTATAATTTGCATACTTTTATCATGTTTCATCGAGAACAATTGAGCCGTTCCACGAGAAAACACACATTGTGGACTCTGCGTAAAGTATCGACCCGGATCAGCCTAAGCATGCCGCGCAGGCTAACCCGGACAGACATTGTTCGGCTCCTGTGGATTTTCTGTTTCAGGAATCATTACTTAATATCTCTATCCACCTGAGACGGAATGTGTCGGCCCGGATTAGCTTGCACGGACTGCGCAGGCTGATCTTGGTCGATACATTACACATATTCCATAATGTTGGTTTTCTCGTGGAACGGCTCAAATAGTTTCTGCGTGAAATGATCTTGTTACGTAGTTAAATGAACACAATAAATAAAAATAAAACACTTAACATTCTTTTTATGTTAGGTTTATATTATGTTCCCGGAGGCTTGCCCAAAACGTAGTGCGCCGTGGGATTTTTGTCATTTTTTCGGCTCCTGTGGATTTTCTGTTTAAAGAATCATTACTCTATACCTCTATCCACCTGAGACGGAATGTGTCGGCCCGGATTAGCTTGCGCGAACTGCGCAGGCTGATCTAGATCGATACATTACACAGAGTCTATAATGTTGGTTTTCTCGTGGAACGGCTCAAATAGTTTCCGTGTCAAACGATCTTGTTACGTATTCATCATGCGAAAGTTAAATGTCCACGGAAAATAAAAAAAAAAATTACCATTCTTTTTATGTAATGCTAGGTTTACACTTTGTACCCGGCGGCCACGACAGCCCCGTTTGCCCGAAACGTAGTGTGCCGTGGGACGTTGGCCATTCTTTCCTCTGTATTCAAGTCTTGTTAGGTCTTGCCACGTTTTCTCACGGTCTATCACGGTATATCCGTGACGGGCCGTGGGAGGAAAAGGTGCCGAGTCCCGGAGGCTCCAAGGCGCACTGTGGTTCGACCCGCAGTCAGAAAGAAGGCGAAGAAGTCGGGACGCGCCATTGTTGAACGGTGGCCTGAAACGTTATTGCCGCCAACGGGAACATAATGTAAACCTAGCATTAGTTTTATTGGGGTTTTACGTCGTTTTTAACAATATTTCAGTTATATTACGGCGACAAAAACAGTTCATTCATTCATGATCACTGGGTAACAAACCAGTACTATGCTAGGAATGTGCCTTGCCCAAGGGCACTCTAACATGATCACCGCGGCAAGGGATCGAACTCGGGACACCCGGTCCAAATCACCGACGATTAACATCATTTGCAGAGTTTCCCACTAAAATCAGATTATTCAGTTCTACCCATTTGAAAGCAATCGGATATAACTTGGGTTTGCCCTCCCCTCAACGCAAAATGAAAATCTGAACGACTTTAGGCACATTGAGTCGAAGTGACTTACACATCCTTATGTAACACTACGTAGATCTATACTTATATATATGAGTTACTTCGATTCCCAGGGTTTTCATGTAATAAGCAAACTTTGACAAAATTATCACTCGTTCAATGTGAGTATGTCATTTACACGAGCAATGATACTTTGACGAAAACGACATAATATGAGTCTTTGAAAACATGGAGTTTTAACTAGATACCAGTGCCCAGAACTGCTACCCGTTACCTTTTCATGCTATAAACACTAACAGGTTCTAGTTATGGTTCGCGAATTCGACTAAATAAGTTATAAACTAACTGGTTAACTAGATACTATTCGTGTTGCCACTTATCGTTTTATACACCTTGATATCTAGTAACACGAATATCATCTAGTTAACCAATTAGTTAGCTAGTTCAGTAACATAATAACTGGTTAACTAGATAATATTCGTGTTGCAATTTATCGATTTATACAGCTGGATATCTGGTACCACGAATCTGATCTAGTTAACTCTTTCAGCGCCGAATTGAAAGGACTGTGAGATGCCGGTTTGACAGTTTAAATATTTGGCGCGACATCCACGGCAATCACGGCCTGTCACGTTTGCCCATTCCGCTCCCATGCGTTGTCTCAATAACTAAAACACTAATTAAGTCGGCGCTCCCATAGACAGAAAAGCTAGTGGCCCAAATGGTCAGCAACATTTTATTGAGACCTATTCTTAAATTCGAAAATTGCAAAAATATCTAATTCGGTAATTTGTATTTAACGTATAGCGAATACATGAAATTATTTATTTATATCCTAAAAAGGAAATATTGATTGATTATGTGTGTAACTAACCACATGAACAAACCAAAGCTGTTTCTATGTATTTTGCTAGATGTATATGTTTTCACATTAATGAATCGATTTACTGTACTACCTTAATCTAATCTAAGTTTTATGAGAGAAAAGTCTATAATATGAACCGTTCCACGAGAAAAGCAACATTATGGAATCTGCATAATGTATCGACCCAGATCAGCCTTCGCAGTCCAAGTGGGCTAATCCGGGCCGACACATTCCGTCAAAGTGGGATATACGTATATAGTAATGATTCCTGAAACAGAAAATCTACAGGAGGCGAAAAGTGTATGTCCTGGTTTGCCTGCGGGGCATGCTAGGCTGGTCCGCGTCGATACTTTACGCCAAGTCCACACTGTTGGTTTTCTTGTAAAACGGCTCATATGTCTTTTTTATTTCCTTAACGATAATTTGATAGCCCAAATGGATTGTCTCGGTATCTCTTTAATGAGTTCGTACACTTGGAGAGTAAACGCCAAATGGCACGAGGAAAAGAATGCCAACATTGCAACAGACATGGAGAGTCAACCACAACGGTCTATTTATAGCATGCTATATAAAGAGCCGCGTTCTCTGACAGTTCTTTTCAAAACGAATCCTGCCGTTTATCGTGGATCACCTTTCAAGGAATCCGATATAGATTCTAAACATTATCTTATTTTCTCCTTTCCCTTAAACAGACGAAATTAAACACATCTGCAGCAGACAGCTTTTAAAAACAAATGTGGGTAATGGAGAAATTGCTCAAGACTATCAATTCCTTATTTGCCCACAGAGTTTTGTACGTTCTGTTAATTAAAACGACGAGAAGTGGAAACTGTTATTAAATCTTGGTGTAGGGATTCTCCACACACGTGGTCAAATAACAATGATGATCATCATCATCATAAAATAATAATCATATTAATAATAATGATGATGATAATAATATTAACAATGATACATGGTAATGTGTACTTTACTACCGTTTACTTTTAGCCTTCTTTACACGAGTGTGAGAGGAAACCTCGCCTCCGAAAACCCCACAAGCTTAGAACAATGAATTGACTGCAAAACAACTGCCAATGCCAAACAAGTTGAGCACAGTTTTGGTTAAACAATGTTTCGATCGACCGTCATCATTAATATCAACCATCTAAAAATGTTTATTGGTAAATCGCAACAAGATGGTTTCCCGCTTCTTTCGAAAACAAGTCGGTCATTCTCCTATATAATCTATTCATGACTACAACTCTTAATATAAAAAGCGGTACCTTCTATCTTGACTTGAATATTTCAGAAATTAATAGTTTTGAAAGAAGAAGCCGTCTGTTGAATTATTTATGCGTTTCATATCCGTCAAAATAGAAATCAATTAATGGGGTCGTTTTAAGAAGTTACTAGTATGGCAGGCTCGCTTCAATTTTCTAATAAACCAATAAATGAATGAGCTGTTATGCCGTCCGCACCTGTTGTATAATACTTGTGATTCAATTCATGGAAAATGTTTTTACGTGTTGAAACGAAATTAAAAGAAAATGGCCGAAATCCGCATTCAGCCTTCAGTAAAATATAAAAACGCAAAAAAAAGTCCATGATAGTCGTAACTCTTAGTATCAACCACACCTTACACATTAACCCTTTCCCACATACAGCAAATCTGCAGCAGACGACTTTGAAAATATAGTGACAAAAACCTAAAAAAAATCTCCAGAAAAGAAAGCTTAATTGTTAAATAAAGTTGAAAACATTGTGGGCAAAGGTGAAATTGCTCATCATGAGCAATTTCACCTTTGGCCACAATGTTTTCAAAGGTCGACTGCGGCTATTGCGTCAAAATGCGTCTGCATGTAGGAAAGTGTTAAACGTCATTTGGTAAGGTATTAGAATCATCGTCATCATAATAAATCCTCAATAGGTCCATACTGCGGACAATATTCGATGCCTCTGTAGCTTACACGTTTAAACAAATCGGGTGAAAGGTAAAATTGCTCAAAAGAAATAAATTTTCTTTTCCATCGATGTTGTTATTTTAAATTCATCCACATTTCAAGATGTTATATATTTCTGCGCAGATTTTGTCAAAGCTCACGACACTTTATTCCTTTTCCACATTTAACAAATCTGTAAAAAATCGACTTTTAAAACAATAAGTATGACAAAATTAACATCTACAAATGAATGTAATATTATTTAAAAGACATTGAAACCATTGTGGAAAATTATTTGCAACCTTTTCTTTTGCCACATTGTTTTCGAAAGACATTAACTGCCGAAGCATCAAAGTACGTCTGATGTGGGAACGGGTTAAACATCAGGTGAACAATTCAATTTTCAATTTAATCAACTTCATTTTACACAGTCAACACTGCGCGTTTGAATAAAACGCATAAACTGTATTCGTTTAAAACAAACCTTTTCGTTAAGCTTTATGGTGATGATGAATATTGTTCCCAATGGTTTTTTTCCCAGTATCCAATATCCTTTTTTAAATGTCAGTTTGCAATAATCCAAACACTAAAATTGTATCTTACGTATTCCAACTTTTTAACACAAATATTCCAACATATAATAATTGTTTTCCTTCAATTGTGTATGTCCACGCATAAATAAAAGATAAAACTTATGATAGATATAATGATTCCCTCTGAAATTATCTCTTTTGATAACTTCTGTACACGTAAGTTATATCCGTGTTGAATGGTTTAAAAAGAAGAAAAGTAAAGAAAAAAAAAGGTAAAACCAATCCCTTTTTTTGAAAATGCTATTTATTGAACGTCGTCACACATAAAAAATGTTCTCCATTCTTTCCTTGTTACAAACGACATTAGGAAACATTGTGGAAACATCGGAAATAAAACAGCGTTTTCAACTCTGAATCTTAACCATGAGTCCAATTTTGCAGATAATAAAATTCTTTTCCCTCTCACATTTTCACAGTTTAACCCTTTCCCTCATATAGACGCTTTCTGACGCCTCTGCAGCAGACGGCTTTTTGAAAACATGGCGACAAAAGAAGAAATTGCTCAAAACAAGCAATTTCTCCTTTAATCACCATGTTTTCAACTCTATTCAATTATTTATTTTTTCATTTAAAGGGATTTTCTGTGCTTTTGCTTAGACGTTTTCAAAGTCGTCTGATGCAGATTTGTTGTATGTGGGAACGGGTTAACCATTTCCCTAATATAGACGATTTCTGACGCCTCTGCAACAGACGGCTTTTTGAAAACATATATAGTGACAAAAGAAGAAATTGCTCAAAACGAGCAATTTCTCCATTTGCCACAGTGTTTTCCACTTTTAGTCATAGGTTATCCATTCAATTATAAAGATTTTCTATTTTTTAACAAAATATGTTCAAAGTCGTCTGCTGCAGAATTGTCGTATGAGGGAAAGGGTTAAGTATCTGAAATAAATATCAAGTTTCCCGTTTTGGCTTTTATATAACATCAACTAGTATTTTATAAAGTTGGCTGATTTTTTTCTTTATTAGGGCGGAGCTCTGTGAAAATCAAGCGAACTGCATTTGCGACCAGATCTTTCCCCACAATAATTATTTTATAACTCAACAAATTCCTATGTTGTGGGTACTCAAACGAATCATCGTCTCACTGAGACGATGATTCTTTTGAGTACCCACAACATAGGGTTCGAAAGTCAAATAAGGATTTTAGAACATGAACAGTGTCCCTTATCTAGAGCTCTGTACTTGTATATCTAGCTCTGCATTGTTCGCCAATCATTTTTTAGAATGTTTAGAAGTTTGCCCTCAGTTATGTTGAAACCCCTACTTACAACGTTACAAACTACAAACACATGTTAAATATATGATGTCTACATTTCCAAAATGACGAGTTGACGAATTGACGAACTTGATGAATCTCTTCTGAATGACTGATGGCCGTGCACTTTTAAATAGGGCCTACTTTGCATTCAATACGTCTAGAGACATTATCTAAAAGACAGAAATAAAGTTTTCAGAAAAATATTGTTTTCGTCAATTCGTAAACCAAATTGACGAATTGACGAACTTGACTAAGCTCTTCTGAATGACTGAATGAATAGGGCTTACTTTGCATTCAATACGTCCCGTGACATTATCTAAAAGACAGAAATAAAGTTTTCAGAAAAATATTTGTTTCGTCAATTCGTCAACCAAATTGACGAGTTGACGAATTGACGAACTTGACGAAGCTCTTCTGAAGGAATGATGGCCATGACATTTGAAATAGAGCATAATTCGTATTCGATACGTCCAGATACATTATCGAAAAGACTCATTTTGAAAACATTGTGACAAAAGGAGACATTTTTCACAAATGCAGCATTTTCTTTCATTTGCCACGATATTTCCAGTTCAATATTATTTTCATTTATAGAAAGCTTCAATACTTTTGCTTAGATTTTCCCCAAAGTCTTCTGTTGTAGAATTGTCGTATGTTGTAAAGGGTTAACTAGTTAATGACATGATCGGTGTGTCTCCCCGATTGTACCACATTTTGAAAATGCTATTTACCCTTAATGCGCAGTGGCGAAGACGGGTAAGGGAAGGGTGAGAATACAGTCCGGTTATTTTGTCTATTCCAAGTTTACATTATTTACCTATCCCGCTATTCCAAGTTTACATTATTTACCTACCCCGCTATTCCAAGTTTACATTATTTACCTATCCCGCTATTCCAAGTTTACATTATTTACCAATCCCGCTATCAATACTTGTTCAATTAAATTGCAAGTGGATTTTAACTGTTGGCTCATACACTTAAATAAATTCGAGTAATCTTGTGCAAGGGTTAATAATGAATGATCTCCCTTTATAGATTCAAATATTGGATGCAAGCAAGGGGACCGAAGTTCTAGTCTATCGTTCCTATTTTTCGTTAATGTCATTCTATCTCATTTAAACAATAATATAGATGATCTTTTTATGATAAATGATATAAAGATTTGCATGATACTTTTCGCCGATGATACTGTTGTCCTATTCGCTCACTCACCAGAGACTCTACAATCTTTATTAAACGATCTTGAACAATATTGTAATTCATGGGGTACTAAGGTTAATACTCAAAAAACAAAATTATTAAATTTGAAAAAGGACGACATACCTTACATGAATTTATCTACAACAATATTCAATTAGAGATCTTGGACCAAATTTTAAATAAACCAGATAATTCCTTAATGAAACAAATCTATAAAATGTTGAACCTAGATTCAGATAATAATATTAATTACTTTAAACTTAATTGGGCCCATAAGGTTAAAAACATAATAGATATAATCGGTATGACAAATATTTGGATAGACCAAAATGCACAAACTATTGACTTCCGAACCATTAATGCGCCTGTCACACTGTCCCGAAATTGACACCAGATGGACACACGATAAATGAAATGTTCAAATTCAGCTCTGATCGTAAAAACATCGGGCCATTCGTGAGGGCATCTTAAGCCATCGTATGACCGCCGGTTGATTTTCTCAGGCTCCGGCAGCAACTTCTTGAGCGGTGGCAAAATCTTTGGCATGCCAAACAATTGCCGAAATACCTTGCGAAGGTTCATGCTCGTGTTGAATTCGTGTGTCCAATTTGCCCTTCGTGAGGGCATCTTGTCAAATCGTGTCATCTTTGTCTTTACTTCGTGTGATCGTCGGTGCTATCGGGCATTTTTCGCCTCACGAAGACAATACGAAGGCCTTAGGAAGGCAACACGACTACGTGAAGCCCTCGCAATGCCGTCGTGTAGCCATCGTATTATAGTACGATGACATCGAGATGGGACCACGATGTCGGCAAAGACAGCCGAATTTGAGTAGCTCAAGCGTTTCCCATGTGTCATGGTAACGTGGACATATAAAAGGCCAGCCTCAGAGCATCTTCCTCAGTCAGTCCTGAGCAACTCTCCAGAGCAGAGGCGTGTGTAACTCCCAAAGCTTCAATCACAATCAATCACAATTCAGTTCCTGCAGAATGGCATACTTTGATGATGAGACAACCAGGAAAAAGAAGGCAGCAGCATTACTTCTTTCGATGCACCTCAGAGAACATGATGAGCAACTCTTACAGGCCGAGCACCTCCTCTTACAGGTAAAAATTGTCTTATTTCACTTTGTCATTTCTTGCTATTTGCCTTTCTAGCATTCGACAATATATTTATCTTGTTTTGCTTTTTATTTTCCAGGGCAGGGACAAACCGAGACTAAGGATGAAACCGAGGTCTATGTGGGTCAGGAAATGGCTGTCTGACAAAAGAAGGGAACGCTATGGCCACTATAGCGCTCTACTAAATGAGCTGAAGACAGGAGATGAGAAGGCCTTCTACAACTAAACAAGACTTCCCAGAGGCCTCTACGATGAGGTCCTGCGAAGGGTAGAATAGAGAAGAAGGACACATGGAACAGAAAGTCTCTCCTCCTGGTCTCAAGTTGTCCATCACTCTACGACACCTGGCCTGCGGTGACAAGTATCAAAGCCCGTCCTACAACTTCATAGTTGCTCCAAACACCATCTCCCTTATCAGGGGCGTAGCTCCCTTTAGGCACTGTAGGCACGTGCCTACACATTTTTTCTAAAAATGCCCTAAAATGCATCTGCGGCGATACACATCTGCGTAATGTATCGACCAGATCAGCCTGCGCTGTCCGCGCAGACTGATCCGGCCGACACATTCCGTCTAAGGGGGGATAGATAGAGTAGTGATTCCTGAAACAGAAAATCCACAGGAGGCGAAAAGTGTATATCCGGGTACGCCTGTGTGGCATGCTTAGGCTGATCCGGTCGATACTTTACGCAGAGTCCACAATGTTGATTTTCTCACGCGACGGCCTACACATTGATTATTGCCAAGCGAAGCCCCTGCTTATCATTAATGATAAACCCGTTTTCCATCAGAAACATGGAACACCATGAGATAATATTTAACAACAGACGGCGTGTAGTGAGAATGCCTTTTTTCCCTGAGTTTTGCTGAGGACCATGAACCAGAGGCCAGAGACAGGACTATGAACCAGAGACCAGAGACAGGACCATGAACCAGAGGCCAGAGACAGGACTATGAACCAGAGGCCAGAGACGGGACCATGAACCAGAGGCCAGAGACAGGACCATGAACCAGAGGCCAGATACAGGACCATGAACCAGAGGCCAGAGACAGGACCATGAACCAGAGGCCAGAGACATGCTGAGTTTTGCTGAGGACCATGAACCAGAAGCCAGAGACATGCTGAGTTTTTCTGAGTTTTGCTGAGGACCATGAACCAGAGGCCAGAGACATGCTGAGTTTTGCTGAGTTTTGCTGAGTTTTGCTGAGGACCATGAACCAGAGGCCAGAGACATGCAGAAAAATCATCACTACTTGTGTGATCCTTTACAATCTCATCAGACTGAGATATCCAGCCACCCACAACAACCTGATGGGCTTGGAGGACCAGAACCAGAATGTCATCACAAGGGCATGGAGTAATGACAAAGTATGTCTGGATGTTTACCATGAGAGGGCAAGGAACACTTGAACCAAAGAGGGGAGGCACATTTGAAGATACCTGGGTCGGCCGAAGGTTTTATACCATCGGGAGGTCACGTGAGTGACGCCTTCGTGACCTAGTTCGAACGCATCGTACTCTCAAAACGACGTCGTGTAGCCATCGTGTGGCATGATTGTGGCATTCGTGTGTCCTGCGTGTAAACTACTTAATACAATTTCTGTTGACCAAGTTCGGGGCCATCTTCGCGCGAAATTTAAAATTCCATATTCGTATGGCAATCTGGTGTCAATTTCGGGACAGTGTGACGTATCCTTGACACATACAAACAAAACTGGTATGTAAACATTAATAATTCAAGTAAGCTTGTCTCTTATTGTATGTTTAAACATGATTTTAACATTGGAACGTATCTGTCATGTATAAACGTTAACAAATACCGAATATCCCTAACAAATACCGTATATCCCTAACAAAGTTACGTTTATTATGTCACAATCTAGAAATCGAATCAGGCAGATATTTGAACATTCCTAGGTCAGAGAGAATATGCACACATTGCAACATAAACGTCATTGAATAAGAATATCATTTCTTATTAGTATGCCCAAAATATTATGAAATACGCAATAAATATTTAAAAATTATTATTGTCATTGGCCAAGTATACTTAAATTTACTGCATTAATGTCTTCAAATTCTACGAAAATTATAAATAGTTTAGCTTAATACGTATTCGTTGCAATGAAACATAGAGAACGGTAGCAATGCTAGATTATTACACCTAATGATGTGATGGTCTAGCTTTGATAGCCGTTCTACTATCAAAGTTTTATCGAAATTTACACATGATATTTCTAGAATAGATTAATTTTATCATGAACACTTACATTGATAAATGATTGCAAAGAAAAGAGGACCAAACAGAAAAATTCAATGGAATATTATTACTGTAACAATTATTCCTTATTTTTGTTAGTTATTTTTGATGAGAAACACAACGAAAAGTAGAGAGAATTCGTTACAAACTGTTACATAAAGAAAACGAAACATACCTTGATAGTGGACCTTTAAATGAACCGAATTGTAGTGATATCTTCGCCCGGGCAGGGATTAGCCGACACCTTACCTGTATTTTTTTCTCGATTGACCTACATCGATTTCCCAAAAGTCAGAATGTGGGACAACCGGGAATAAACCCAAAAATCAAAATGTGGGACAATCGGGAATAAACAGTCAAAACATGTGTGGTCGTGGTGCATCAGGGGGTTTATTCTCGACTGTCCCACATTTTGATTTTTGGGCTAAAAATCGATGTAGGACTATCGGGAAAAAATACAGGTAAGGTGTCGGCTAATCCCTGCCCGGGGCGAAGATATCACTACAGTTCGGTTCATTTAAAATTCCACTATATTGGTAACCATTTTTTATAAAACAGTATGTTACGAATTTATCAGAAAAAAGCTCTTGTTTGGTCCTCTTTTTGATATAACATAGGAATAAGGAAAATATCAAATTATTTAGAAAAACATATTTTAATTCAAATTAGGTAATTGAACTATTGTTTATAATACATACATTCAAATAACAAATAACAAATTAAACACATCATATAATCACATCGTCTGATCTGGGTTTTCACTGTTTTCAATTTTGTTGAATATTTACTCAGTTTATAAATGGTTACATATGTAGACAATATGTTGCTCTGTCCGCATACTCAATTGCGCTAATGGACCCATCACGCAGGCGTTCCTTTAGGGATGCTAGTCGCGTGTCAATGTTTTTATATTTCCTTCTCTTGGTTGGTCTTTTACATCCGGTAGCATACTGAACTACCTTGATACATGAAAATGATTCAACTTCCTGGATAGTTCTAAGGATGGAAAATATGTTCGGATGTGAATGCTGAACAGCTTTCTTCAACATGCTATGCCAGCCTTCTACATTGTTTGTCGTCCTTGGACCATGGGTATTGAAGTGATTCCAAATCTGTTTGTCGCTCTCAATCCAGTTCTCAGTTACATAGTCTGTGAATAATTCAACTGCTGCAGGAAGCTCTAAAGTAGCAATGTCAGTGAGTGCTTCGAACCACACGTCTTCAACTGAGTTGACTGGTACAAGTGGTAAAACTGCTGCTCGTCTGACCAGGCGGTGAATGTCTTCGTTTGTCCTGTAATCGTTGGCCAAGCCCGAAGACTGTACCTTCCGCCAGATACACTGTGTGTAGTGGAAGAAGCATGCCTTCACGTCCGTCGTCTGGAAGACTCGTAGAGCAGCTTTTCTTGGAGCGAGTTCGTGGTCCATGAACAGGATGTCGGGTTTCAACTCGAGTCCAAAACGGTTACATTCTCTATCCAGTGCATTAAACAGTCTCAGATAAGTTTCTTCCGACTTTCCTGGTAGGAAAGCAAACATCAGAGGATACATCTGTCCGTCTATAAAACAATGCCATGTGTATAACTGGTAGAACAGTCCCGGGCATGTGTAGAAGGTACCGTCAGCGTAGATTGTTCTGGCGTTGCATAGGTGCTCCAGATTTGTCTGCGTAGCGAACACGAGCATTCGGTTTTCTTCACCTTCGTCTATAACTACTGAACTACCTTGATACATGAAAATGATTCAACTTCCTGGATAGTTCTAAGGATGGAAAATATGTTCGGATGTGAATGCTGAACAGCTTTCTTCAACATGCTATGCCAGCCTTCTACATTGTTTGTCGTCCTTGGACCATGGGTATTGAAGTGATTCCAAATCTGTTTGTCGCTCTCAATCCAGTTCTCAGTTACATAGTCTGTGAATAATTCAACTGCTGCAGGAAGCTCTAAAGTAGCAATGTCAGTGAGTGCTTCGAACCACACGTCTTCAACTGAGTTGACTGGTACAAGTGGTAAAACTGCTGCTCGTCTGACCAGGCGGTGAATGTCTTCGTTTGTCCTGTAATCGTTGGCCAAGCCCGAAGACTGTACCTTCCGCCAGATACACTGTGTGTAGTGGAAGAAGCATGCCTTCACGTCCGTCGTCTGGAAGACTCGTAGAGCAGCTTTTCTTGGAGCGAGTTCGTGGTCCATGAACAGGATGTCGGGTTTCAACTCGAGTCCAAAACGGTTACATTCTCTATCCAGTGCATTAAACAGTCTCAGATAAGTTTCTTCCGACTTTCCTGGTAGGAAAGCAAACATCAGAGGATACATCTGTCCGTCTATAAAACAATGCCATGTGTATAACTGGTAGAACAGTCCCGGGCATGTGTAGAAGGTACCGTCAGCGTAGATTGTTCTGGCGTTGCATAGGTGCTCCAGATTTGTCTGCGTAGCGAACACGAGCATTCGGTTTTCTTCACCTTCGTCTATAAGCAGAAACTGCTCACCAGCTGACGTCTCTGTCCACTCCCCTTCCAGGCGTATGTCTTGTCTTCTTTTCGGAAGTACTGGTCTGTCTTTGCTTCGCTCACGAACAAGTTGAGACTTACATCCTTCAAAAGTCTGGATTCTTTTTACCAATTCAACAGATTGTTCATTCCAATCCCGATTTCTGAGAGCTGATACCTCTTCTTTGTAAATTGTTGGAATAGGCGTTGTTTCTTTTCGACACCGTTTTCGCATCTTCTGCATCACATCGTCTGTTTCTATATGGAAATTGTCAGGCTCGTGGATATGGTGAGCGTTATGTCTGACGAGAATACCTTCTCTGGTTGTTACTCGTGATGGACAGGCACGGTTAGAACATGTCCAGTACACCCTCTCTTCCCGTCGGCTCTTAATAACAAATTTGTGGCCATCAATAACCAGACTCATTCCGCCGCGCTGGTTCTTCACAAAATCTAGTCTTACTTGCGCGTTAGCCATGTTTTCAGTATGATGTAAAAACAATAATGATACTTTTCCCCAAAATTTTCAATTCAAGAAATGCATCAACAGTTTGTTCATTTATAATTAAGAGCATATAATTATATAATTTTCTTTAATTTAATTGAATGTTTGTGCAAACAGTTTAGAAAGAAATGAAACAAAGGTGAAATTAATAAAGATCAATGAAACAAAGGTGAAAATACTGTGAAATTTACTATGTTTGTAGTGGAATAGGCATAAACTTAATTGAATGTTTGTGCAAACAGTAAAGAAACCGCAAATTTACTGTTTGTAGTGGAATAGGCATAATAACAGGACTGTATTCTCACCTTTCCCTTACCTCTCTTTACCGCTCGTTATCCCACCGCACTAAGGGTAAATAGTAAATTCAAAATGTGGGACAATCGAGAAGACACCCATCAGGGACCGTTCGGTCAGTCTAGACAACAACCACGCAGGGAGGTGTTAACATACTATCCGTTTAGCTGCTATGGTAATTTAAGAAGGTTGGTTTTCCTGGAACGGTGTTTCATGTATATTTTCGGTTTCTTTAACCCTTTCCCGCATACAACAAATATGCAACAGACAATTTCGAAAACATATACGTAAATATATTGAAAACCGCCACAAATGACATTGTAACTAATGAAAAAGGTTGAAAACACTGTGGCAAAAGGAGAGATTACTGAGGAGTAATTTATTTTTTGGCACAACGTTTTCAAAAGTCGCCTGTTGCAGTGACATTAGAAATCGTTTATATGTGGGAAATGGTTAAACACTTGTCAGAAAAAATGAAGCTTTAAGTTCATTAAAACGCCCGTACTCTGGAACGATTTATTACTCTTCATAAAAGTAATGGACTTGGCACTCAAATGCATTCATGTCAATATAAATTGTGTCTGATATCATATTTCAAAGCACTCATACGAAGGAAGGTTTAAAGTACATGTATTAAACTGCTACATAATTGAAAACATCTGCAATGTTTTAACTTTATTGATAATGTTTCTTTCAATTATAGAAAGTTTCCATACATGTGATGAATGAATTATTTCAAAGTAGTCTGTTGCCAATGTATTGTATGTGGGAAAGGTTTAATACTATGTGTTGCACGCTTTAATAACCTTTCCCGCATTTAGACGCATTTTGTAACAATATGCTATTACATGACATTAACCCTTTTCCACATGTAGACGCATTTTGATGCAATAGCAGCAGACGACTTTTGAAAACATTGTTGCCAAAAGTGAAATTGTACATGATGAGCAATTTCTCTCCTTTGGCCACAATGTTTTCAACTTTATTTAACATTCAAGTTATCTTTTATGGAGATTTTTCAGGTTTTTGTCACTATGTTTTCAAAGTCGTCTGCTGCAGATTTGCTGTATGTGGGAAAGGGGTTAAGTCTGTCGTTATCGCTAAGTCGGCATTGTACAATATTGCCGGTCATGCGATGCACGTGTGCATAAGCATACATTCCGTCATATAATACGGACATTGAGATAGTTTCTCTTTGTCTTTTTTTACTACAAACTTTCGTGTCTAGGAATGAATGAATGAATGTATATTATTTTACGGCGCATCGACAGCTAAGGTCCTTTAGCGCGCATTTAAATATAATTATTCATGATCCCTGGGTGAACAAACCAGTACTAGGCTAGAAAATGTGCCTTGCCCAAGAGCACTCCACCATGATCGAATTGCCGCGACTGGGGATCGAACCTCGTGTCTAGGATATCATCTGTCGAAGTTTCTAAGAGCCATGGTTCGGCATGACTGGCCTCATGCCGGCTAGCGAGATAGCAGACAGATGTGTCTTGATAGGTGGGTGCACACCCTCACACAGCTTGGAACCGAAACTTTTATTATTAAGGCGTGACAAACATATTGTCATTGTTTTAACCCATACCCAAAGAACTCACGAGCAGATGATTTTTAAAACATCGTGACAAAACGTGTGAAACAATCTCCAACAATTTATAGTATAATTATTAAACAAAGATGACAACATTGTGACGAACGCTGAACATGCTCGTTCTGTGCAACGTCTTTTTGTGTCATTATGACCTAAACAATCATAAAACTACGTCTAAATCGCGCAGACTAATTCAACACCCCAGTTTGACGTAATTGCAACAGACGACCTTTGAAAAACAAGAAAAATCTTTAAAAAAGATAAACGTCGATCAATATGAGAAAACATGCGCATATTATTTGACTTGAATATCAGAAAGGTTTTGTTAATAATCAAAACAATCAGTAATTGTCCATGAATTATAAATTTTGCGCAAAAATGTTGTATATCTAACTTAGAATTCGACAGCTCCTTGAATTGGTAATGCATTATAATCGTGAACCAGTTGGAACATTGTTCGATTATAACATTATTGTTCTTCAAAAGATATATAATCGGTAATCGAGTGTAGCTTGTCGAGAAAACCAATCATCTTATGATGCCACACTGTTTCCAACACTCACCAATAAGCATAATACCATTTCCAACCGTTTTGCCTAGATTATTTCAAATTCGTCTGCTGCAGATTTGTCGTATGTGATAAAGGGTAAACCTAATACGGGTCACCTAAAACAGTCTGGTTATCTGAAACGATCATGCCGCATTCCTGCTTTTGTTTATTTCAAGTTTTATTTTTGAAAAATCAAGTAGCTGGCGCGTACTTTCGCTTTCATATCGGTGACTATATAACAACTACTCCTGGACACATCCTCACCATTTTATTCTTCGTCAGAATTATGTTTTTTTCATGTTTATGAGAAAATGACTTAGAAAAATGATTGCATTAAAAATGTGTTCGCCCTTTGCCCATTCATATGGATTTAAGGGTAAAACAAGTACCTGTACAACGGGACCTGTGATTGGCTGGACGCTAAGTTTGGTCAACTCATCTTTCCCGTAGATTTATGCGTGAAAGTCGAGCTTGACCAGAAAAGCGGATTGAAATTCGGCCAATCAGGGGTCCCGTTGTGTAGGACTGTTAGGTAGTGCTTTTTTGCACTCTTTTATTTTACTTTCGTTTTATCAATTTAAAAAAAAAAAAAAAAAAAAAATTCTTACTCCCAAAAACACTTATATACCTACACACAACAATATAAACAGAAAGCGGGATATGTAACAATGAAAATAAGTAAAATAATATCAAAAGTCAGTATTATATACAAAAATAAATAATTTAAAAACAAATATGGTCTACCCCCAAAATAAAAAATAATTGGAGAGAGAAAACAATGGCTGCTCGCCAAATGGCTTTATGACGAAAGGCGAGGTTAAATAAAAACCAAACAATCATCATCAACATCCTCACCCTGATACGGAAGTTATAAAACTAATCTATAAAACATTGATATTTTATAGTGAATATGCAGCGCGACTTTGAGAACATCAAGAAACACATTTGAAAAAACCCACATATGAGCCATTCCACGAGAAAACCAACATTATTGACTCTGCGTTATGTATCGACCCTGATCAGTCTGCGCAGTCCACGCAGACTAATCCGGGCCGACACATTCCGTCTCAGGGGGATATAGTTATAGAGTAAAGAAGCCAAAAGTGTCTGCCCGGGTTAGCCTGCGCGGCATGCTTAGGCGGATCCGGGTCGAAACTTTACGCAGGGTTCATAATCTTGTTTTTTTCGTGGATTGGCTCATTTACAAAAGAATATATCGATATGGAAAAAGGTTGAAAACGCTGTGGTCAAAAAAGAAATTATTCATAATGACCAATTTCTCCTTTTGTCATATTGTAGATTTTCGCAGACCTCCTCAAAAATTGCAAAAGAATTGCTTCACAATCGATGCAAAATAAAAGCGAGACGGCTCATATGTTGAATGTATATTTAACTCTTTCCTACCTACAGACGCATTTAACGAGATTTTAGCAATTTTTGTCTAGATGTTTTCAAAGCCGTCTGCTGCAGAATTGTTTAAACTCATATGCAGCTGATGACTTGGGAAATGTGTAGGCCAAACTTTGGAAGTCTTTTAAAAAAAATGGTACAGTTTGTACTTTGTGACAAAATGAGGAATTGCTCTGAAGAGAATTTTATCCTTTTGCCACAATGTTTCTAAATATCTTCTGCGTGTGGCATTTGTAAATTTGACTCATTCCCACTTGCAGATGTATTTTGACACATCTGCAGCAGGCAGGATTTGAAAATATTGAGGCAAAAGGAGAATATACCTTTTACCATTCCCACGTAATTACCTAATACAACTGTAGATCATCAATAGCAATTTTCGTGAATATTAATGAGATCTTTATGACCTGCATATCTTTGAAGATATGACCTCTGCAGCGGTGCGAGCTTGTTAATTAGGCAATCAGTCATGCAAGTGTGAAATCGATGTATACAAGCAGATTATACAATCGCCGACAGAGTAACACAGTATGAATTGAATAGTAAAAAACACAGTTGGTTAGAGATTTCAATTAGCTTCCATAAACTATAATTTAAAGTACTGTAAGATGTTAGTTGTTGAAAAGTAATACGAGGGTATGAATTTTTAACATTTCCAGACCGCGTATACATACGATAATCACTGAGAAGGTGGGGTTGCTACTATATGCCTTATGAAGAATATGCAGCAGTTGACTTTCTAAAACATTGTGACAAGCAGAAGACGTTCGAAAACATTGTGACAAGCAGAGGACGTTCGAAAACATTGTGACAAAAGCAGAAATTTCTTATGATGAGCAATTTTTGAATGAAGCAATGTTTTCAATTTCTTTCAATTATAAATCATTTTTAGAGATATCAATTGATTTTGTCTACATGTTGTTAAAGTCATCTGCTGCAGACTATAAAGCCACACGTAACTCTGACTGGATGCCGTAACATTCTTCCCCCTGGTGACAATATTTCTAAACAGATCGGATGAATTTTGGTAAAAATGTCGCCCAAGAAACATTAATTTTGTTTTAAAATGTTTTCACATCAAGCCAGTACTTTTGGACAGGATTTTTGATGAGGCAGCAACCCAAGTTCCTCATAGCATTCAATTATTTTAATAATTTTGAAAGCAGCCCCACCTAAGGAAATTATTTTGAAATATGTCCATTGGTGAGAGAAGTTGTTACTAGGAAATTGTTAACAGGCCATCGTGGGATGGACGTGAAAACGTGTTGAAATTGACTTAAAGTTTAAACATAAATCCATCAATCATTTAGCCACAATGTTTTTAAATAAAACTTTAAAAAATAAGTAAAGTTGTATTTCTAGTCAATTCATTGTTGTTTTCGCGCGCCTCGCTGATTGCTGTGTCTATGTCCGCAATTTTGTCAAAAGGTAGTCCCCGGAAGGAGAATATTGAGTAACGTCCCTTGGCAATCAAGGGACGTTACCTAGTTATCGTAAAGAGCAATATGCACAACAGTAGTTTGTCTGCTAATGGAAACTAAATGAAATATTAGAGTTGACGATAGTTGCTCACCACATGGCATTAATGCCGAGCGCACGGGTAAACATCGTCATCAAACAACAACAACATCAACCACGCTTTCTTCTCCCATTTAAGAAACGTTACAGAAAAAGTATCGATCGTATTCTTAGATCAGCACACTCATTGTTTATTACATTCATTACCGCTTTGTGATAGAAATGATTAAATCGCATGTCTTTGGAGCGCGACACCTGGCTTCGAGCTATGGTAGGGTCATTTTACTTACTTCACACATGTATTATTAACATATATGTACATGTACAAAGAACAAACATACAGTGTTACAAAAGTAACAGAATATATAGGCAAAAGGGTCGGTCGGTCATTGTTGCTGTATTAGGTTTAATGCCGTTTTCAAAATTATTTCAGTTAAATCACGGTGACAGTTCACGTATGTATCATCCCGCGTTAAACAAACCAGAACTAGGCTTATACGCCTTATCAAAAGGGTACTTCACCATGACCGGGGTGACTGGGGATCGAACTCACGGAGCATGGTTCCAATATTTCCGACGCTTTCCACTCATTCATATTTTGGTAATAATGGATACCCTACATGGCGCTCATGATGGTGTAAAGGTAGACCAGTAGTGCTGGTAAATTAACCAGTAAACGTCTTGATATAACAGAAAATTGGTGAGAGCGTCGTAAAATACCAAAACAAATCAATCAACATTGTGTCAATGCTTGGGTGGAACAGCATCACGTCTAATTTATCGATGTCAGGATAAATAATACTGATATTACTGGTAAAGTGCACAGGAAACGCTGATATATAACTACAATAATGTTGAAAACGGCATGAAACACCATTAAAAAAAATCAACGGTCAGTTCAAAGATGACATTCCAAAGTATACGAATTTTAATTGACAATAAAACGACAACGGTAACATTATTAAACAATTGCCATCATCATAATCAATGTCTCGTTGTAGCACGATGTATTACTGACGTAAATATCAATAAGTTTTATACCAACCTTACTCATTTTACAACTCCTATAAAAACGCCTCGGTGGTGTAGTGGTAGAGCGTCCGCCTCAAGCGCGCGCGGATTTGATTTATTGCCTGGTCATACCAAATACTTTAAACATGACTTGGTAATGGCTGCCCTCCTATTTGTTCAGGGTTGCGGTGATAGCATTATGACTGACTGGCTGGTGTCCGGATAAATTGACCAGTTGTACTGGTACCTTAACCAGGAAGCGCCCTTATATCAATGATAAATTGTTAAAAGCGGCGTAAAACACCAAACAATCAATCAATTAGTTAACAGTTCCTATAGAAATGACGGACATTCTTCTTACAGAGTCTGCATGTGCACAATTCTCAAATGTGTAAATATCTTGTTAATGGCTTACCTATTCGTAACCGTATGTGTTAACACAAACTGATATTCGATTGTAATCGAATCTACAACAGATGCCTTCGTTTTGTTTGGAGTTTTATACCATTTTCAACAGCTAAAATCATATCGAAGCGGAAAGTAAATCTGATTTTGGTGCGATACCTTATGTTACATCAAGATAACATATATAAAGTACGAAATCAATACCACCCATTTGCTGGAGCTCCAATCGTGTATACTCCTTTAGCTGACTCTTACGGTCCATTCGAGGGTCAGACTAGGGCAGCATTTCTTATTGAGTCTTCCCCTGCACAAAGTGGCCAAGACAGACGATATACAAGACATTATAATTTGAATAACAACGATGAAACTAGAAAATTATTTCGTTTGAAATAGAAAGATTATAAATACCATTGTATAGTCACCAAACGTCAATATAACAGATATTTGGCTAAGGAACTTGACAACTTAAAATATAAATCAAAGTACTGAAAGTACTAATGGAAGGTGATTTAAGATTATGTCAACCAGGTGCAGATGGGATAATGAAATTTATGCAAGTTACGCACATATCATGGCTACGATGTGTGGATAGGAACGAAAGGGGAATAAATGAAACAAAGAAATTAAATCTTAAAAATGCGGGTCCCGGGTTCGATCCCCGGTTGAGGCACTACGGTCATGGTGGAGTGTTCTTGGGCAAGGCACATTTTATAGCCTAGTACTGGGTTGATTACCCAGGGATCATGAATAATAATCAAGCGCTCTAAATGACCTTAGCTGTCGATGCGCCATAAAACAATATACATTCATTCATTGTCCATAGCTAATGCTTGTTCTTTTATCCACATGCTAACAATACAAAAATGTTTTAAAAAAACAACAATAAATATATACAAAAATCTGGCCACTGGTTAAAAAGTTTAACTGTCTTTGATCAAGAAGGACTTCAAGAAAAGCAACAACTTCACTAGACAATGTGAATTACAAATAAGAATAACTTTCTAATATGAATGAAAATGTCAGGGGTATTCCATAAATGGAGCTTTTCTTAGCCTGGGGTTACACAATATAACATGATAATAAATACTAGACATTAAGATAAATACTTCACCGATATGAAATCCCATAAGTTACTCTCTTCATGTGTATTAAACATCTGAACTTACTAAACGTTCAGCAAAACGTCGAATACTCAAGAAATTATTTTCTATTAAAAAGTGTCCTACTTAAGTCTCTCGTGGAATGTAGGTCTTTAACAGCTATTGACCTATTTTGTATCTGTATCTAAACGTTGATTTAACTCGGTAGGAACTCCAATTAGTTGATTGATTTATTGATTAGTTGGAAAGTTGGAAGAGGGTCGACACATTGTGTAAAAAGGAGGAATAAGTGGTTTTGAGTAATTGTTATATTTTTTAGAAAAGTTTTTTAAATGTATCCTAGTCGAGTCCCGGAAGCTCTGTTGGTAGCGTCGCGGGCTGTCAATCCAGTGGCTGTGAGTCAAATCGCGGCTCGGATAACTTTTTTCCGTCGTTTGACACAAGTCAATACATCATTCGTCTTCCACACATGGGCTAAGTCTATACGTAAAAGCAGCCAGTTGCTTGGGAGGTTGTTGTGTGGAGTTCTAGTGTGAAAACATCAGGAAACGCATGAGTAGGTGACCGCCGTGATATGACTGAGAATAATGTTAAAAGCGGCATTAAACCCCAATCAATCAACATTTGATGTATTTATATCCCTTTAATTTGTGTATTCTATCATGTAAAGGGTTAAACACGGAGAGTTCGGTCATGCAAACGTACGATTTTGTTGTTCTTGATGAATGTTATTGTTGGTGTAATAATTGTATTAAAATACCTAATGAATACGTCTATTGTAATCGATAGTTAATTTAATTGCGCTGAAATTAATCGTATATAACATTTAAAGCAATAAAGAAAGTTAAAGAAACTTATTGTTAATTGAGATGAATTAAGCAATTAATATAAACATGTAAAACTTTATTATTAACACCTGATACATACAAACGATTAAAAGATGAAACCTTGCCTAATTCTCCTTTTACCACAATGTTATCCTGTCACGATGTTTTCATAGTATACGGCCTACAGGGTGATGGTGGAAACGTCGAATGTCGATAACGTCGAATTGATAAAACAGAACAAAATGGGAGTGGAAACGTCGAAAAGGAAAATATATAGAGCATAAATAATGAATTTGTTTGTTGCAACTTTAAAAATAAACGTTACGATTAAAGGGGAAAAAAGCCCCGAGTGGCCAAGTTTTTCTTTTTTCACAACGTTTTCAAAAACTCTAAACAACCGACGAAAACATCGGCAAACTATAAAACATCTTTGTAAAACATGTATATCACTTGGTAAAGCGACAACATTTATACACACTATAAAACATCAATTTAAGTGAAGAGACAATCTTTTCTCACAACGTTTTCAAAAACTCTCTACATCTATACGCATACTTGTAAAACATGTATATCACTTGGTAAAGCGACAACAATTATACACACTATAAAACATCAATTTAAGTGAAGAGACAATCTTTTCTCACAACGTGGGCAAGTTTTCATTTTTTCACAACGTTTTCAATAACTCTCAACAACCGATGGAAACGGTTCTTGTGACTGAAGCAAGGGATTGATTGATTGATTGCGGTTTAACGCCGTTTTTAACAATTTCTCAGTTATAAATATCCCGGCGGCCAGCTCACCTACTTATGCATTTCCTGTTTTTTTCACACCAGTACTCCACACAACAATATTCCCAAGCAACTGGCTGCTTTTCCGCATAGACTTAGCCCAGTGGTGGAAGACGAATGACGCATGTCGCATTGACGCAAGGGATCTAACACAATACTATATACAACATACAATTATCATAAACATACAAAACAGTAGGAAGAAAACTGACAATTAATATAAATTTGCAGGTGCGTCTACTGGTATTAGTTCTACAGACTACAGAGCCATGGTACAGGGCGATCTCCATGTAGATTGGACCTGTGAACCATGCAAAACTGATGTACACAACTCGACGTGTGCCACTAACTCACTTCAACTACCGAGCCGAAGATTGTCGACATCGCCCATACGCTCATTGAACACAACTATGACTGACCTAGTAGAGCATCTCAATAATGACACAATTGAAGACACAACTTTCGACATAACAGACCTTAATTTCGAGATCCCCATTGTTCCACTCGATGAGTCTTTACTGGATAGACGCTCATTGAACACAACTATGACTGACCTGGTAGAGCATCTCCCAACAGACACAATTGAAGACATAACTTTCGACATAACGAACCGTAATTTCGAGATCCCCATTGTTCCACTCGATGAGTCTTTACTGGATAGACAGCTCGATGACGATATCCCTGAAGAACAGCCTGAGTCGTTCCACATTATAGAAAACGGCAGCAATAAGGGACGTAAGAAGCTTGTAAGTGACCGCGGTTACTCGTATGTGATAACGGTAAGTTACTTAATCACAGTATTGCTGCTGTTGAAAACTGTTTTTGTATTGGGAAAAGGAATATCACAGTATATATAGTATGGGACCTCTCTTTAAATGAGAACAAATATTGTATAAAATTGAAAACATTCCGACAAAATGCGAATTTGATTTAATGTTGTCATGAGGCGTCTGCTGTTGAAAACTTTTTTTGGTATTGGGAAAAGGATTATCAAAGTATATATAATATGGGAGGTCTTTAATTGGGAACAAATGTTGTATAGAATTGAAAACATTCCGACAAAATGAGACCCAAGGACCCGTCTTCTCTGGATTTTGAGGTACATGTTTAGAACTTCATATATATGAATCGCAAATGCCAATAACATTGTCATATAGGAAAGTAATATAACAACGCTACTTGATATTTTATATTGACGTCGAGATGAATCGCAAATGCCCATAACATTGTCATATAGGAAAGTAATATAACAACGCTACTTGATATTTTAGATTGACGTCGAGTTCATCGGTGAAGACTTCGTGATTGGCGATCTAAGAGTCGACGATGCGAGACACATCATATTTGGGACGAAGAACCAGCTACAACACCTACAACAGGCGAAGAGATGGTTCATTGATGGTACGTTTAAGTTGGTAAGACGGCCATTCTATCAACTTGTGACAATTCACGCCTTCATGAAGAAAGGAGAAGACTTAAAACAGGTGCCACTGGTATATGTCCTGATGTCCAGAAGGGCAAAAAAAGATTACGTAGAGGTAAATATGTTAAAGTTTATAAATCTTGTTTTTGATAAGTTATCTATGATGCTGTTGACGCGGACATGAATTTTATACATACATTTCTTGGAATATGGTCAGTAAATTTTGATTATGTTGTTTATGTTGATTATGTTGTTGATATTGTTATTTCAGATGATTTAAATATTATATTTCAACTTTGTAGGTACTTACATATATACGTCGTAGATTAGAAGACCCTTTGGTGGAATGGGTTATGCTGGATTTTGAGGCCGGTAAGTAGCAAGGGCTTTATTGTTTTATACATTTGGTTAAATAATTGTTAAACAATTTCCATACCTACATATCTATATATATGTGGAAAAGTTAGTTGATTTATAAATTACGTTTGATTTGGAAGTTACAAAAATAGAACACGCAAAAAGAGTTGATATTATACAAATTATATTGATTCTGACTACAAATTGCGATTAATTCATAATTTTTGAATTTTCAGCCGCTTGGCAGGCTCTCAGAGATGTCTTTCCTCGTTGTCTCCTGAAAGGCTGCGTATTCCACTGGAGTCAACGAGTGTACAGGAAGATACAGTCAGAGGGATTGTCGCAAGCCTACTTGGACAGAGGGGACAAGTACGATTTCTTCAGAAAGGTATTGGCCCTTCCCTACCTGCCATCAGAACACATACCACGTGCATTCGAAGATCTGTACCAACAAGCTGTGGGAGTCGATGGTCCAGTCCTGTCTGTTGTGGACTACGTCCGGAGAGTATGGATACGCAATCCGATGTGGAGGCCAGAAAATTGGAGCGTGTTTCGGCAGACAATAAGGACAAACAACGACGTAGAAGGTAGTTGTTATGAAATTATAATTTATTCTTAATACAATTATTCAAATACAAGGAATCTTAGAACAGGAACTTGAAATAGGACGGCGAATTCTAGGTTGAGATCAAACATTATTTTACACACAATATGTTTACATTCACATTACAATTCCCTATGTATTATAAACATCATGTATATTCATTCACAGGCTGGCATCGAAGAATTAACACCAGAGCGGGACGGTCTGATATTGGGTTATATGTCCTGATTCCACTGCTGAAGAATGAAGCCGATACCGTTGATCTCCAGATTCGACTGGTTTCGGATCACCTGATTACAAGAATCCACAGACAACGGTACCGGCAGGTACATGGTCGCCTGTTTGACGCCTGGGACAAGTATGCACTATTTTACTTTGCTTCTTTGCTATAAAAAATCCACATGTACACATTACTTTCCGATGTTATAAGCAATAAAGATAATAAAGATAATACTATACAGAATTTCACATTGTATTGTATATGTCTCTGAAACAAAAGTTATATAATTATTTTCTAATAATTTTCTTTCTTTTATTGACAGATATGAAGACGATGACTTGACCACATCACAGCTGCTCCGAACATGCAGTTTTATCGCTGGCTTGGGACCAATACGGTCGACAGATACAGTTCACGATGAGGAACTCTAATTATAAATATTATTCACTGTAAATAAATTAATGAAAAAAAACCAACAAATATAATCTTAAAATTTCGAAAAGATTTGATATGTTTAGTTATGTCTTTGTAAATACTGTATACTTTGTGAATATATAATATCTTATATATAATATAAGATCAAATTAAAAGTTTATCATTCATTGATGTGTTCTTGTTTTTTCCGCTTATTTCATTTTGAATATAAATGCCCTTTTATTTAATTTATCCTTTATAAATGCATTGATCAAGAAAGGTACGAAAATGTAGTCGTACGTAACTTCCCGTAAGCTACATGACTATAAAAGATAGAACTAATTTAAATTATAAGATACTACTATCATTGTGTGGTATAACTTTATAGAACTGTAAAATAATTACTCTATATATTTTCCTTTTCGACGTTTCCACTCCCATTTTGTTCTGTTTTATCAATTCGACGTTATCGACATTCGACGTTATCATGTAAAGGTTCCCCATTTTTCACCCTGTATGTACAGTCATTTCTCCTTTTACCACATATACGGCCTACTGCCTACATATCATGTACATGTCCCAATTTATCCCCATGTGTGTACATTTCTCCTATTACAACAATGTTATCCTGTCACGATGTTTTCAAAGTATACGGCCTACCCATCATGTAAAAGTTTCCCATTTCTCACCATGTATGTGCATTCCTCCTTTGACCACAATTTTATCCTGTCACGATGTTTTCAAAGTTTACGGACTACGGTTTATTCCCATTTGGTCTACACTTTGTCCCATTTGGTCTACACCCAGTTTGGACCCCAGTGTCATTTCGTCTTCACTTATATTTAAGTTGACAGACAGCCCCTTACACACTTATTCAATAAGACAAACATCTTTTGTTAAAAATATGTGGGTTAATAATGAGATGGCATTCAAACACTGCAAACAGTGTAAACTAAGATCATCTTATCTTTAATGTAGACTCAGACTACCTGTCAGTTCAGTATAAACTGCAGCAGCCAGTCCTAGTCTACATTATGTTGAGACCCTCAAAAGTAAGTTTTCACACCATTCAGGTGTGAAAGATAATTAAAGATAATATGTGTTATTTTAGGAGGCATAAATGCTAAAATGCTTTAATGTCAATGTCAGATAAATTAGCAAGCTCCATAGAAATAAAGCTTTGCATATTCATGTTATGAACAGTAGACGAAATGGGAATTAGGGTGTAGACCAAATGGGACAAAAAACAGTAGACCAAATGGGATTAGACGAAATGGGAAGTTACCACGGCCTACATATTATGTAAATGTCCCGACTTCTCTCTATGTTTGTACATTTCTCCTTTATCACACTGTTATCCTGTCACAGTGTTTTCATTGTATACGGCCTACCACCCATCATGTAAATCTTGTACAGAGTACAAATGTATCCTGTAAATGGTTCCCATTTCTCCCCATGTATGTACACATTTCTCCAATTACCACAATGTTATCATGTCACGATGTTTTCAAAGTATACGGCCTACATACCATGCAAAAGTTCCCCGTTTCTCACCCTGTATGTACATGTGTCCACATTTCTCCAATTACCACAAGGTTATCATGTCACGATGTTTTCAAAGTAAACAGCCTGTAAAAGTTCCCCCTTTCTCATCATGTATGTACATTTCTCCTTTTACCACACTGTTATCCCGACACGATGTTTTCAAAGTGTACGGCCTATGTATTAGTGAAAACTCGTTTTGCCCGATGTTTTCAACTTCACTGAATAATTGTTGTGATTTCTGATAAGTTTTTCAAAGTCGTATCATGTTTTTATTGTATACTTTGTTTTTTAATCTGCAGCACATGTTTGAAAAAAAGGTGGAAAAGGGATGATCAATGCCTTGTTTTTCCCCAATGTTTTCTACTTCATTGAAGAATCACTTTTATTTGATATGTTTTTAGAATTAATATTCGTGATTATTTGTTTTACCCCAATATTTTAAATTCATAGAATAATTGGTGTGGTATCTGATTAGTTTTTCAAAGTCATCCTCAACTATTTATAACACATCAAGATCGTTTTGCCCGATGTTTTCAACTTCACTGAATAATTGTTGTGATTTCTGATAAGTTTTCAAAGTCGTATCATGTTTTTATTGTATACTTTGTTTTTTAATCTGCAGCACATGTTTGAAAAAAAGGTGGAAAAGGGATGATCAATACCTTGTTTTTCCCCAATGTTTTCTACTTCATTGAAGAATCACTTTTATTTGATATGTTTTTAGAATTAATATTCGTGAATACTTGTTTTACCCCAATGTTTTAAATTCATAGAATAATTGGTGTGGTATCTGATTAGTTTTCAAAGTCATCCTCAACTATTTATAACACATCAAGATCGTTTATTTAATCATTATTTAAAGATAATTAAATAGCCAATCAAATTTTTTATTATTTAAACATGACTGTTAATAGGGTAAAATAAAAGTGGGGTCGAAATCACTTACGACACTGGGGTCTAAAATATTTGGGGTCGAAATCACCGGCTACCATATGATGTTATGAAGCGTTGTTAAAAGTAAGTTCGTGTCAATTCTACAGTGTTATACTATTCAATTAAATAAAAAGTATTTGTACATATTGAAAACAATCTAGTCCACATTGGAATTATATTACGTTTTGATTTCATTCATTGGGTGTAATAATTCGACGATAGGTCAGTCCTCGAATTGACCTAGTTCGTTTACTGCGTATCGGTGTTGTTTACAAAAGAAAGCGTGCGGCGTAGGAATATTCATAAGATACTGTTTACTGCAGAATCATTTGTATTTCTCAAAATAAAATTTATTTAAAAAAACAAACCAGTGTCTACATCAAACTGGTTGTAAATGAAAACACTTTAAGTATGAGTTTACATTGATTTTTGCGAACTATATTGAGTAGCGTATGTATGAAAAGATCATATAGTTTATAGAGAGGATGTGTGTTGTTGGGCATATTCCATCAGCCTGTGCAATCCCATAGGAAGAAGATTATTAAAATAATCACCTTCCAAAAACCGAAAGGGTTTTGGAAACTGTTTAAACATAAGACCAATGGTCAAAGTAACAACTCTGATATTGAGCTTTGGGATTTGTTTGATCATTTGAAAACATCATCATCAGATATTTCTATCGAAGAAGATACTGAATGTCAGAATTTCCTAAATGACTATGACATTAAATCAAATAAATGCATATACAAGAAATAAGATGAGCCATTTACACTTATAGAAAAAAGAAAATGTATTAAAAAGTTAGGTTCTAATAAGGCATGCTCTACCGACAATATAATGTATGATTATGTCAAGGTGTGAATAGATTGTCTAGATATACCCTTGCAAATCCTCTTTAACGAGCGGCTTTGTAAAACTATTTACATCTTTAATCAATGAGCGTTTGAAATGTAATCGGTAACATAAGATGTCATAGGTGATGCACAATTTGGCTTTAAAGCTTATTTCAGTAAAGTAGACGCTCTATTCTTACTTAATTCCTTTATTCAGTAACAATTCCGGGAAAAGAAACAATTGTTCTGTTGTTTTAGTGATTTACAAAAATGTCTCGATTCTATTTATCGAAACGGATTATAGTTTAAATTGATTAAACGATGTTACTGGCAAAGTATTAAGTCTAATTCATTATACGAAGATGTGTTAAACATCTAAATAACGTGTCTGATGTATTCGGATGTACCGTTGGGTTATTGCAGGGAGAGACCATGTCAACACTATTTTGGAAGATTTCCACTCTATGTCATTCTAAAATTTAGAATTATTAAATATTTCATAAAACATTTTAGAAAAGGAAAATAATTGTATCCTTTATACAGTAATAAACTATAATATTAATTAAAATAGGTGCGATTCAACTGCTGATTGGGCCAGAAACGTTAAATATTTGCTACAGACTATAGGATTTTATGATTTTATGGCTAGTCCCAGCATCTGTTAACATATAGAAGTTCATTTCAGTACATAGCTGAATGGTATATTGACGTAAATAATAAACATTCATTGATTTTATGCAACAATCTAGAAAACACTTTTGATAGGTCTTGTTACCTTTAAAAAATGAATATTCCAACTGACATAAATGCCGTTTCGAGATAACGCTTATCATCACATCAATTACTTATTACAACTGGCCGACATAGAAACATCAAAAGAGAACATAGGAAATGTGCTCTTTGCAATTTAAATGACATTGAAGATGAGTTTCATTTCATGCTAGTTTGTCCTTTTTATCAAGAACTAAGACAGATATATATAAAGAAAATGTATTATAGAAACCCTAATATGTAAAAATTCATTTCTATGTTAAACTCATCAACTCTCAAAGAAAAAATGCCATTGGAAAATACCATACCAAAGCAAACCACAAAAAAAAAGTATATTTAATGTAGTAAATGATTAAACGTTGAGAGTTATGGCTTCGTTTCATGTTGACCCTATTGCTTAACATGTTATGCACACATAGCACTAAGCGCTTTAGCCGAATATTTACATATTGATATATATCTCTCTCATTTCAAACATTATTTCCGCTTTCTTGGGATTATTCATTCAAAATAGTGTTCATTTTGTTAAACTGTATGTCTATTATTTTGTTTCGTATGCACAAGTATATTGTAAATATTTTGACGATGAACCATATATGTTCAAGTCATATATATAAACTTCTGTTCTGTTCTGTATAAAGTTATATAGTTGTATTGTCGTATTTTGATTGTAACATTTCCCTTAGATGTTTCCAGGATAATTGTGTGGTGGAGGCTCCTAACTGATCTGAATTTTCGCTGACCGCAAATATCGTGAACGTCTGTTTTCCTATGTCGTGGCTGAAATGGCATTTTTTTGTCACAAAAATATCAACTTAAAGTATTTTTCTATAGTTTAGCCAAGATATATTCGAATTCATTTGTCAAATATTGATGTATGTAGGTTAAAGTTATCGACTCACGTATAATGGTTCGCTTGCCTTACCTCAACAACAACATCATATTGCAGAATTTATCGGCGCTTAACCATCATCTATTTGTATTGATTGTCAGGAAACCGGAACATGTGTATTGATTGTCAGGGAACAAGTCTATGTGTATTGATTGTCAGGGAACAAGTATATGTGTATTGATTGTCAGGGAACAACTCTATGTGCATTGGCTGTCAGGGAACAGGTCTATTTTATTTATTGTCAGGGAAAAAGTCTATTTTTATTGATTGTCAGGGAGCAAGTCTATTGTTATTGATTGTCAGGGAACAAGTCTATCAAACGTATGTGGGTAACGTAATAGAAACATCCTTAACGATAGAAAATACTTCAGTTCAAATTTTAGTAAGTTTTCTTCAACGGTCAACAATAGAATCAACGAAATTCGTATTTCCTTTTAAAGCGACTGAACTCCAGATACCCAACTGTCGAAAAAAAATAAAAAATTTAAGAAAATAAGTGTTATTTTTGTATTTGGGGCATTAAAATATGATAACTGACATATTACATACCCCTATAATCGGTGAGATTTTCTTGTTTTCAATACTTTTTCCATCGCAAATTCTACCCTGTCAGTAACGGGGTAAGTAATTTAAAAAAGGAAACCTCTTCATCGGGACAATTGAAAACGACTCAAGTTCACTTTATTAATAAAATACGATACATTTTCTACCCTGGTTTTACTTGGATAACATAAAGAATAACATTTAGGGCGAATTCGATTTTTAATTATTTTTGTTCGTGCCATCTGGATTCCAGTCGCTTTAAGACTTGATATCCTACATTGATATACACTGATTCTGTTTTCATACCTCAGTTTCCGGTAAAAATTTAGGTATAATGCATAAAAACACATACACAAACAATATGTACTCATTTGTTTGATTGATTTCGTTATATGAACGAAAAATAAATTCTAAAATTGGTTATCAACAACAAATCTTTGATTCTTGACAATTGTCATATGATTCGTTGTTTTCATGAAAACATAACTCCAAATATCAACCAAATATAATACGTAGTAAGACAAAATATAACAATCGAAAATCTTTACAAGCGTCGTTTCAATTCAATTAATTTATTCATAACGTAATAAGCACACGATTCTTCTGTTCTATTTGTTGGGGGATTAAACGCCGTTCGAAACATAAATTTAGTTATATCACGCCGACAGTTCACTTATTCACGGTCACTGAACAAACAAATCAGTATTAGGCTAGGAAATGTGTCTTGGCTTACGGCAATCGACCATATCAGCCACACCTCGACTAGGGATCAAACCGGGATGGCCGGTTCCGAATCCTCAACGCTAAACACTCGGTCACTGCGGATTTCCCATGATACGTCTAATAATATTATAAATGCCGAGTAAAGACAAAACTAATCGTGTAATAGGCAAAAAACCATCTTTTACATAACAATCATTTGACTGGTACCTATTGTGTATCTCACTATATTTATTTCCATCTATATGTATGTAAGCAATTGGCTTTAATGTATTACAATATGCACCGCATACTATTTTTGTTGTTGAACTGTTTGAGCAATTTTGAGCCGAATTGAGTGTTTAATGTTTATAAAAAAAATGGATAGCGGTTTAGGAGGAGTAGACGATTAAAGATAAATGTTAACGACTTCGCCTATTGCAAATGGACGAAGGGGACATATATCGATTCTTAAAGTTCACCTTTTGCAATTCGTGTTCAGGTGAACTAAAGTATAATCTTAATCACAACTCTTAACTAAAATCGCTATATCTTATCAAATTATTTTGTTTTATATGAAGATATCTAACATTTTAGGCCTAGTTAGATTATTTTTTTGTATAAAATCAAACAGTTCAGTAACCGTTTATGAGCTGAATTAGGTTGGGGTCATGTTACTTCTGCGGCCTCTCGCGAACCTTTGATTACACAAATCCTCAAGAAAACATATACAGTCTGTTAACACAGTGAGAAGTCATAGAGCCATTTATTTACTAATTAATAGAAATATAACCAGCTGATGTCAGGACTGACTCCATGTCTAATGTAAATATATATATCTATATATATATATATATATACACCCGCTGTCTGCGCCACGTCCCAAAATACCTCGCTCGCCTTGAGTGACCTTGTGGAAAGTGAAACCTCTCTCAAGAACATCCGATTACGCGCAGCCTCAACAAAACATATACTGTCGTTTAACAAAGGGGAGAGTCAAAGAGCCATCTACTAATTAATATTTATAAGTAAAGCGTCGCTCGTATCATCAGTATACCCCTTAAATATCAAAATGACAATGAAACAAACAGCCATATCACTTTCAAACATACATACACATGTAAGAGTCATAGAGCCTTCTCCTCAGTAAAAGATAGAATTATAGACTAGCTTGTGTCACTCCTTTACTCCTTAAGGTGGAATCATACGTTTTTGCAACAGAAAATACAATAGCCTGTGTGATAATATCAATTGCATACATCTGTCGTGACAATTAACGTAACATAAAGCGACTTAAAATAGAAATTTCGCTAGAATACTTTAACAGTAATTTGATTATTTCTATTTTATGTAAAATTCGCCCGAGAGATTTTTTTTAAAATATAATACAACATAGAACACCTCTTCATATCTACCATTTGCCAAACTTTCAATCAAATCTATCGTGTCGATTTTTAATAAATTACAATGCCGTTAAACCTCTTGTTTGCGTCGTAACGTTCACTGCAGAATTAAACATTGAGACGCATCCAGGGTAATTAAAATGAATACTTATATTTTCCTTATAGTTATCATTCTAAATTTAAGCTATCCCCTGAAGAATAATGGTAGGTAGTATATATGTGTTTCTATTTAAATAATCAAGTAATTTCGGTCGTAAATAGTTAAGCAAAAAACAACAAAATAATATTTTGATTTGTCATATGTATAAACTGACTCATTTACTTTCCTGTTCAACTGTTGTCCTATATATGAAATATAATTATCACAAATATTATATGTCACCCTTGTTTCTTTGCATCGTATTTCTGATAACAGTATACAAATGTTGTTCTCAATATGCAATTTTGAGAATTTCGAAGTCTATACCTGTCATGCAAAGCTTCCGTGATATCGTTGTTGTCGTTTGCGGCAAGTTTTTGATTACATTTCAATTTGTGTTTACACAGCTGCACAGTTATGTGTGATAAAAGGAATGACCATTACTATCTTATCTTATATTAACATCGATTTGAAGGGAATAATATAAACTCCGTCATGATATATAGTTCACAATTTGTCCTTAAATAATTTTAAAGCAAAACTTGGTTTATTTAATGAACTCGCTGACTAATAATACAGTTATTACCTTACGTCTAATTTACTAACAAAAAAATGCCCTAGATATTTCTTTTAAAAAAATCATTATAATTCAAAACACCATTTCTTCTCCAATTTACTTAAATTTGTTGGAGAAATATCGGGCGGACTATCAGTAAAACGCTATGCCGTAATACTGCTGAAGTGCGCCGGTACGCGCGTTGTGGAACTGAAAATGTTACACAGCCACCCCTTCTTCTATCTTTCTTTTTTTACTCGATATGTCCCCGTTATATTAAAACTACCGGTACTTCGTTTTGTCTTGAGAATTGTTTTTTACCCTTAACCCAAATTTCAAGACAATTTATCGGGTTGATTTTAAGTAAATCACAATGCCATAAAACCGTAGAAGATCACACTTTTGGTCACATGTCCGTACCTAATTTCTTGTGTTGTCGACACACTTCCAATTATAAAACAAAATGTATCATTACCCAACTATAAACTGTTTACAATTTACAGACACCTGTGTAATAACATCGAAGACTCACTACATAGTGCAGACAACGATGTGATAACACTCCACGGGATATGTATGTAGACAATAATAGTGGGCTATTTACCCAAACTATACAGGGAAATATTCTCAATAAACATCTGTATTCAAACAGCTCTAAGTTGAATTGAACTGCGAAGCTGTGTGAATAAAATCAAGTCAAAGCTTTCATAAAATCTTCTACATAAGGTTTTCCAAAGTGAAGAAAGTCAAATAGTTCTTCTCGATGTTTTATCATATCAAGTGTTTCCTTAAATAACAAAAGCATGGTCACGGATAGAATAGGTAGAAAGCTTTGCATGACAGTTATAATCTTTGGAGTGCTGAAACTTGCTTTGTACCTGATAAAGAGAAACGCATTCTGTATTTACTGTTATCTGAATATACATTACAAAATACATAGAGTGACAAATAGGAAAGTAATAAAATATATAAACAATGTGAATTTCTTCAATGATAATTCTGACGATGCTCTTGTTTGAAGAATTTTGTATTAGAAATGTTGGGTTATGTAAAATCATAAAAACTTCATGTTTTATCGAATTACTATTTGATGTTCCCGTATAAATTGTTTATGTAAATGTATGTATGTAAATGACGAATTACATGTATTCGAAAAAGTGAAATAAAATCTATGTATAAGAACTGCAAGCGACGGTTTGAGACTAATACTAATACATGGAATGTGAAAAAAATGATTTAACAGATAAACAGCGAAGTAGACAAGTCAGTTTATTTAAAACATATTTAATATTTAAAGGAGTATAATAGATACAGTTTACTACTTTCGTAAAAGAATAAAATTGATTCTTTTTATGAAAAATCGGGAGTTCATTTTAATAACCCTTGGTACGTTTCAATTTAAATTCCGCAATGTACGATGTGTCGCGTGACAGAGATTTACTAAAGATCTGCAAAATCGATTTTCTTGAAATTTTAGAAATGGTAGACAAAAGGTTGTTCTAAATTATATAAGTTTTTAAAAAAAAATCTCTCGGGCGAATATTTAATAAATTTGAAATAACCGAATTACTGTTAACATATGTTAGCGAAAGATTCATTTTTACTCCCCTTATGTTACATTAATTGTCTTGGTAGTTGTATGGACATAACATCACTACGCAGGTAATAGTATTCTCTTCGGTCTGGTGTTAACTCTTTCCAATTACCACTTTAAATGAAAAAGTCATGGTGATTTCTTTAACAACACTGTCATTGCCGCAAAAACGTACGTTTTGACGTCAAAACGACGTTATTTCAAAGGTATGATTCCACCTTAATTAGATATCAATGCGACCTCTTTGGTCTGCTAGTTTAACTGAGCTATCTACTAGCTATACTGACTAAAGTGTAGAACGGCTAGTGCCGATCATTTAAACCTTAATATATTATCAAAAGTATTTCACATTACGTTTTTTTTTAGAATGATATCTATCCACAGATACTCTTATCAAAAACGTTTAGTCTGGTTATTATATTACACAAAGTAATAGGTTAAAGTCGTCAATTTAAATGCAAGCCTTTCCCAAAAAACAGACACTTTTTAACGAGTTTGCAGCGGACAAATTTTACTACAATGTATTCAATTGTATTCACTCTTGTCACAATGGCCGCACACGTAACTTAAAATCAGCTTTCACTGATAGAGAATGTCCATCGTTTTGAATCAATTTAATCGAAGTCGTCTACTGCAGTTTGTGTGCATATTGGAAAGGGTTAACATATTTAAGGTATCGTGTTTAAGTTATAAATGTTAGATGAAATATATATGATTTAGCAACTAGTCGTATTTAAAACGAGCTTTTTAGGTAAGGCGTTGAGCTATAAAAAACGCCACGTCACGTGAACTCTAACTGTTAAGACTTAGCTGATAGTGAAAGTCCAAATCAGTCAGGGCATCCGTACAGTTTGATCAGGGCTTTCACCGATCGCCATCTAGTAGTAAATAAATCTGGTTATTATGTAATGGGTTGAGATATAAGGGCCACAATGTCACGTAAACACTGACCTTCCGGACACTGCTACCAGTGAAAGTCAATATCAGTCAGGGTATCCGTACAGTCTGATCAGGATATACCCTGTTTTGCCATTTTGCAGCTAACAAATTAGTTTATTAGGTAATGGGTTTAGATATAAAGGGCCACCATGTAACGTGAACACTGACTTGCAGGCCTCTACTGCTAGTGAAGGTCAATAACAGTCAGGACATCCGTACAGTCTGATCAGGACTTTCACTGATCGCCATCTAGTAGTGCATACATGTTTTTATTAGGTAATTTGTTTGCTAGCAATTGAAATTATTGTCAAAACCTCAGAGGTTCGGTTTTCGTTCGACGTTGCTAAATGATATCAGTGTATATGAAGAAAACGGAGCTATGTTATAGATACAGAAGTTAAAGATATCGCAACACTTGTCGCGTAATAATAGATTCACACGTGTTTAGACTATTTCACAGAGCATGCGCAGACAGACCTTCTCATTAGTATCTAAGATTTGTCAGGGTAAATATCAGACTTTAAAGGCTTTTTGATACACATGTGGATCAAAACTAATTAGACCCTAAACAAACAATTTAGTATTGAACTATATCTTAAGAAAGTGTATATGAAGATAGAGATTAAGGAATTAAAGGTTTTTGTCTTAACTTTAATACAATTTGGTCCGATTTCATAAAGATAATATTTTGTTAATCTCTTCTTACCCTGTCTTGTCATGTCAACAGCATACACAATATACTGTTTCATAATGGAATTTTCAAGCTCCAAACAAATGAGGAACGGGAGAGTGGACTGACAAATTTTTAAAAAACACGGTTTATCAAGTTCTTTTATATAAGAACATAAACTATTTTGTTTTTCTACAACGTTTTCAAAATCAATTTATGCATCAAACGGATGTATATATTTGTAGATAGAATTAAAGTCGAATGGTGTGAACTTTCATTCACCCATGTTTAAAACTTCACCAGATGTGATGGTAAAAAGGTATTGGTAGACATTCCCATTAAAAAGAGAAATGTAGGCAAAGACATCTTTTCAAAAGACACTATTTAGCTTTTTCTTAGTACAAAACTCTACTAAAAGGAGTTAGTCCAATATACTTTCTATACAATGAACCCGTCGAATTTCAATGTGTCATTGACACACGCTGTTAAAAGGTGTTATGCCTCCCTGAATGTGAATACATGTATACATTGTGTTGTGTTGCTAAGCTACATCTCTTGTTAGGTTCAGGGCTCTAGATGAAGTGACTTTTCACTTTTTAAGCAAAAGATGTTCGTAAAATTGCTTCCAAACTCAATGCTGTAGTACTCATTCGAATGTCTCGAGCACAATGTATAACCATATAAGGTTTAAAATTAAGATACAAAAAGGGTTAGCAGAACATTTCTCTAATATCTGAAGCTTATTTAAAGAAAGACAAATCTACCCGCTAGTATGTCAATCTATTTTTGTTCGAGTTGCTTCCCATTGACTATGGACCATTTATGTCACCTTTAAAAAAAAACGCGGAAAATTTAAACTCTGAGGAATCTTGGAAAACCGCCATCTTGGAGTATAGTTGGGAGGAAAGTTGGGAGGGAAGTTTGGAGGGTTTAACCCACCCTTTCTGTACTTCTCATATCTAAGCCAATTGATTCAGTAAGTTTTCCGACTTGGAACAAAGTAAACGAGCGTTTTTCGTTCACCCCGCGGCGCTCTTGTTAAGATATTGAGATCATTCTGAATATACTTAGAGGATGCGAATGCTGTTCTAAGCCTCACTTTCCACAAAGGCTGTTTTGTGCCTTTTCCCATTAACATGATATATTTCAACGCTGCTTTCAGTAATGTTTCAGCTACATGTACATCATAATGTGTCATGCATCGTCGAGTATTTGTCGTAACTCAAGACGTCTTTCGCTGCTTTAAGCTGCTTTCACGTTATATAATGATGTTTTCTGATTAATCAAAATGGTATATGACGGCAATCAAGTTTGATTTCTTTGATATGTGTTCAGACTGATCCTGGTCTCCAATGTTTGTACATTGATTGTTGAAATTCCACGTAAAACATGTCATGCAAATTCCGTATAAAAGTAGTGTGCAATGGTTTAAAGGTTAACATAAAACAATGAAAAGCGAATTCCCGAACGAAACTCATCGTATTTAGTAAAGATGGTGCTTGAAAGTCCCGCAGACCGCCTCAGTGGTGTACTTGTAAAGCGTCTGCATCGGGTTCAATCCCGATCGGGTCATACCACAAATGGTAGTAACGGCTGTCTTCGGGTTGCAGGGTGAGCGTTACTACAGACTAGCTGGTGTTAATATAAAACGCCGTACAATAGTTTAAACATTTTTGAAAGCGGCGTAAAACACAAAACAATCATTGCAAGTGCCGTCTTGCAGTTTGTGCAGTTGAGCAATGATACGTAATTCCGTAGCGATAAAAAGTTAGAATCTAGTTTTGACCATTCACTCTTCCTTAATGAGTGATGGATTGTGATGTGTGGCTTTCGCCATTTTCAATAATGTTTCAATTATGTCACGTCGTTTCCTTGGTAAGTTACAAGTTCTACGTGGTCATTTATCCTGACGCCAGCCAAGCAGTCGTAATGCTAACCCGTCAATACTGAGCGTACAAGTTCTACGTGGCCATTTATCCTGACTCTAGTCAGGCAGTCGTAATGCTAACCCGTCAATACTGAGCGTACACGTTCTACGTGGTCATCATTTCTCCTGACTCTAGTCAGGCAGTCGTAAAGCTTACCCATCAATACTGAGCGTACACGTTCTACGTGGCCATCATTTCTCCTGACTCTAGTCAGACAGTCGTAAAGCTAACCCATCAATACTGAGTGTACACGTTCTACGTGGCCATCATTTCTCCTGACTCTAGTCAGGCAGTCGTAAAGCTAACCCATCAATCCTGAGTGTACACGTTCTACGTGGCCATCATTTCTCCTGACTCTAGTCAGTCAGTCGTAAAGCTAACCCATCAATACTGAGTGTACACGTTCTACGTGGCCATCATTTCTCCTGACTCTAGTCAGACAGTCGTAAAGCTAACCCATCAATACTGAGTGTACAAGTTCTACGTGGCCATCATTTCTCCTGACTCTAGTCAGACAGTCGTAAAGCTAACCCATCAATCCTGAGTGTACACGTTCTACGTGGCCATCATTTCTCCTGACTCTAGTCAGTCAGTCGTAAAGCTAACCCATCAATACTGAGTGTACACGTTCTACGTGGCCATCATTTCTCCTGACTCTAGTCAGACAGTCGTAAAGCTAACCCATCAATACTGAGTGTACACGTTCTACGTGGCCATCATTTCTCCTGACTCTAGTCAGGCAGTCGTAAAGCTAACCCATCAATCCTGAGTGTACACGTTCTACGTGGCCATCATTTCTCCTGACTCTAGTCAGACAGTCGTAAAGCTAACCCATCAATACTGAGTGTACACGTTCTACGTGGCCATCATTTCTCTTGACTCTAGTCAGTCAGTCGTAAAGCTAACCCATAAATACTGAGTGTACACGTTCTACGTGGCCATCATTTCTCCTGACTCTAGTCAGACAGTCGTAAAGCTAACCCGTCAATACTGAGTGTACACGTTCTACGTGGCCATCATTTCTCCTGACTATAGTCAGGCAGTCGTAAAGCTAACCCGTCAATACTGAGTGTACACGTTCTACGTGGCCATCATTTCTCCTGACTCTAGTCAGGCAGTCGTAAAGCTTACCCATCAATCCTGAGTGTACACGTTCTACGTGGCCATCATTTCTCCTGACTCTAGTCAGACAGTCGTAAAGCTAACCCATCAATACTGAGTGTACACGTTCTACGTGGCCATCATTTCTCCTGACTCTAGTCAGTCAGTCGTAAAGCTAACCCATCAATACTGAGTGTACACGTTCTACGTGGCCATCATTTCTCCTGACTCTAGTCAGACAGTCGTAAAGCTAACACGTCAATACTGAGTGTACACGTTCTACGTGGCCATCATTTCTCCTGACTCTAGTCAGGCAGTCGTAAAGCTAACCCGTCAATCCTGAGTGTACACGTTCTAAGTGGCCATCATTTCTCCTGACTCTAGTCAGACAGTCGTAAAGCTAACCCTTCAATCCTGAGTGTACACGTTCTACGTGGCCATCATTTCTCCTGACTCTAGTCAGACAGTCGTAATGCTAACCCATCAATACTGAGTGTACACGTTCTACGTGGCCATCATTTCTCCTGACTCTAGTCAGACAGTCGTAAAGCTAACCCATCAATCCTGAGTGTACACGTTCTACGTGGCCATCATTTCTCCTGACTCTAGTCAGACAGTCGTAAAGCTAACCCATCAATACTGAGTGTACACGTTCTACGTGGCCATCATTTCTCCTGACTCTAGTCAGACAGTCGTAAAGCTAACCCATCAATCCTGAGTGTACACGTTCTACGTGGCCATCATTTCTCCTGACTCTAGTCAGACAGTCGTAAAGCTAACCCATCAATCCTGAGTGTACACGTTCTACGTGGCCATCATTTCTCCTGACTCTAGTCAGGCAGTCGTAAAGCTAACCCATCAATCCTGAGTGTACACGTTCTACGTGGCCATCATTTCTCCTGACTCTAGTCAGACAGTCGTAAAGCTAACCCATCAATCCTGAGTGTACACGTTCTACGTGGCCATCATTTCTCCTGACTCTAGTCAGACAGTCGTAAAGCTAACCCATCAATCCTGAGTGTACACGTTCTACGTGGCCATCATTTCTCCTGACTCTAGTCAGGCAGTCGTAAAGCTAACCCATCAATCCTGAGTGTACACGTTCTACGTGGCCATCATTTCTCCTGACTCTAGCCAGGCAGTCGTAAAGCTAACCCATCAATCCTGAGTGTACACGTTCTACGTGGCCATCATTTCTCCTGACTCTAGCCAGGCAGTCGTAAAGCTAACCCATCAATCCTGAGTGTACACGTTCTACGTGGCCATCATTTCTCCTGACTCTAGTCAGACAGTCGTAAAGCTAACCCGTCTATACTGAGCTTACACGTTCTACGTGGCCATCATTTCTCCTGACTCTAGTCAGACAGTCGTAAAGCTAACCCATCAATCCTGAGCGTACAAGTTCTACGTGGCCATCATTTCTCCTGACTCTAGTCAGGCAGTCGTAAAGCTAACCCATCAATCCTGAGTGTACAAGTTCTACGTGGCCATCATTTCTCCTGACTCTAGTCAGACAGTCGTAAAGCTAACCCATCAATCCTGAGTGTACACGTTCTACGTGGCCATCATTTCTCCTGACTTTAGTCAGACAGTCGTAAAGCTAACCCATCAATCCTGAGTGTACACGTTTTACGTGGCCATCATTTCTCCTGACTATAGTCAGGCAGTCGTAAAGCTAACCCATCAATCCGGAGTGTACACGTTCTACGTGGCCATCATTTCTCCTGACTCTAGTCAGACAGTCGTAAAGCTAACCCATCAATACTGAGTGTACAAGTTCTACGTGGCCATCATTTCTCCTGACTCTAGTCAGACAGTCGTAAAGCTAACCCATCAATACTGAGCGTACACGTTCTATGTGGCCATCATTTCTCCTGACTCTAGTCAGACAGTTGTAAAGTTAACCCGTCAATACTGAGTGTACACGTTCTACGTGGCCATCATTTCTCCTGACTCTAGTCAGACAGTCGTAAAGCTAACCCATCAATCCTGAGTGTACACGTTCTACGTGGCCATCATTTCTCCTGACTCTAGTCAGACAGTCGTAAAGCTAACCCATCAATACTGAGTGTACACGTTCTACGTGGCCATCATTTCTCGTGACTCTAGTCAGGCAGTCTTAAAGCTAACCCATCAATACTGAGTGTACACGTTCTACGTGGCCATCATTTCTCCTGACTCTAGTCAGACAGTCGTAAAGCTTACCCATCAATACTGAGCGTACAAGTTCTACGTGGCCATCATTTCTCCTGACGCCAGCCAGGCCGTCGTAATGCTAACCCATCAATACTGAGTGTACAAGTTCTACGTGGCCATCATTTCTCCTGACTCTAGCCAGGCAGTCGTAATGCTAACCCATCAATACTGAGTGTACACGTTCTACGTGGCCATCATTTCTCCTGACTCTAGTCAGACAGTCGTAAAGCTAACCCATCAATCCTGAGTGTACACGTTCTACGTGGCCATCATTTCTCCTGACTCTAGTCAGACAGTCGTAATGCTAACCCATCAATCCTGAGTGTACACGTTCTACGTGGCCATCATTTCTCCTGACTCTAGTCAGGCAGTCGTAAAGCTAACCCATCAATACTGAGTGTACACGTTCTACGTGGTCATCATTTCGCCTGACTCTAGTCAGGCAGTCGTAAAGCTAACCCATCAATCCTGAGTGTACACGTTCTACGTGGCCATCATTTCTCCTGACTCTAGTCAGACAGTCGTAAAGCTAACCCATCAATCCTGAGTGTACACGTTCTACGTGGCCATCATTTTTCCTGACTCTAGTCAGACAGTCGTAAAGCTAACCCATCAATACTGAGTGTACACGTTCTACGTGGCCATCATTTCTCCTGACTCTAGTCAGGCAGTCGTAATGCTAACCCATCAATCCTGAGTGTACAAGTTCTACGTGGCCATCATTTCTCCTGACTCTAGTCAGGCAGTCGTAAAGCTAACCCATCAATACTGAGTGTACACGTTCTACGTGGCCATCATTTCTCCTGACTCTAGTCAGACAGTCGTAAAGCTAACCCATCAATACTGAGTGTACACGTTCTACGTGGCCATCATTTCTCCTGACTCTAGTCAGACAGTCGTAAAGCTAACCCATCAATACTGAGTGTACACGTTCTACGTGGCCATCATTTCTCCTGACTCTAGTCAGACAGTCGTAAAGCTAACCCATCAATACTGAGTGTACACGTTCTACGTGGCCATCATTTCTCCTGACTCTAGTCAGACAGTCGTAAAGCTAACCCATCAATCCTGAGTATACACGTTCTACGTGGCCATCATTTCTCCTGACGCCAGCCAAGCAGTCGTAAAGCTAACCCATCAATCCTGAGTGTACACGTTCTACGTGGCCATCATTTCTCCTGACTCTAGTCAGACAGTCGTAAAGCTAACCCATCAATCCTGAGTGTACACGTTCTACGTGGCCATCATTTCTCCTGACTCTAGTCAGACAGTCGTAAAGCTAACCCATCAATCCTGAGTGTACACGTTCTACGTGGCCATCATTTCTCCTGACTCTAGTCAGACAGTCGTAAAGCTAACCCATCAATACTGAGTGTACACGTTCTACGTGGCCATCATTTCTCCTGACTCTAGTCAGACAGTCGTAAAGCTAACCCATCAATCCTGAGCGTACAAGTTCTACGTGGCCATCATTTCTCCTGACTCTAGTCAGGCAGTCGTAAAGCTAACCCATCAATCCTGAGTGTACACGTTCTACGTGGCCATCATTTCTCCTGACTCTAGTCAGACAGTCGTAAAGCTAACCCATCAATCCTGAGTGTACACGTTCTTCGTGGCCATCATTTCTCCTGACTCTAGTCAGACAGTCGTAAAGCTAACCCATCAATCCTGAGTGTACAAGTTCTACGTGGCCATCATTTCTCCTGACTCTAGTCAGACAGTCGTAAAGCTAACCCATCAATCCTGAGTGTACACGTTCTACGTGGCCATCATTTCTCCTGACTCTAGTCAGACAGTCGTAAAGCTAACCCATCAATCCTGAGCGTACAAGTTCTACGTGGCCATCATTTCTCCTGACTCTAGTCAGGCAGTCGTAAAGCTAACCCATCAATCCTGAGTGTACACGTTCTACGTGGCCATCATTTCTCCTGACTCTAGTCAGACAGTCGTAAAGCTAACCCATCAATCCTGAGTGTACACGTTCTTCGTGGCCATCATTTCTCCTGACTCTAGTCAGACAGTCGTAAAGCTAACCCATCAATCCTGAGTGTACAAGTTCTACGTGGCCATCATTTCTCCTGACTCTAGTCAGACAGTCGTAAAGCTAACCCATCAATCCTGAGTGTACACGTTCTACGTGGCCATCATTTCTCCTTACTCTAGCTAGGCAGTCGTAAAGCTAACCCATCAATCCTGAGTGTACACGTTCTACGTGGCCATCATTTCTCCTGACTCTAGTCAGGCAGTCGTAAAGCTAACCCATCAATCCTGAGTGTACAAGTTCTACGTGGCCATCATTTCTCCTGACTCTAGTCAGACAGTCGTAAAGCTAACCCATCAATCCTGAGTGTACACGTTCTACGTGGCCATCATTTCTCCTGACTCTAGTCAGGCAGTCGTAAAGCTAACCCATCAATCCTGAGTGTACACGTTCTACGTGGCCATCATTTCTCCTGACTCTAGTCAGGCAGTCGTAAAGCTAACCCATCAATCCTGAGTGTACACGTTCTACGTCTACGTGGCCATCATTTCTCCTGACTCTAGTCAGACAGTCGTAAAGCTAACCCATCAATCCTGAGTGTACACGTTCTACGTGGCCATCATTTCTCCTGACTCTAGTCAGGCAGTCGTAAAGCTAACCCATCAATCCTGAGTGTACACGTTCTACGTGGCCATCATTTCTCCTGACTCTAGTCAGACAGTCGTAATGCTAACCCATCAATCCTGAGTGTACACGTTCTACGTGGCCATCATTTCTCCTGACTCTAGTCAGACAGTCGTAAAGCTAACCCATCAATACTGAGTGTACACGTTCTACGTGGCCATCATTTCTCCTGACTATAGTCAGACAGTCGTAAAGCTAACCCATCAATCCTGAGTGTACACGTTCTACGTGGCCATCATTTCTCCTGACTCTAGTCAGACAGTCGTAAAGCTAACCCATCAATACTGAGTGTACACGTTCTACGTGGCCATCATTTCTCCTGACTCTAGTCAGACAGTCGTAAAGCTAACCCGTCAATACTGAGTGTACAAGTTCTACGTGGCCATCATTTCTCCTGACTCTAGTCAGACAGTCGTAAAGCTAACCCGTCAATACTGAGTGTACAAGTTCTACGTGGCCATCATTTCTCCTGACTCTAGTCAGACAGTCGTAAAGTTAACCCATCAATACTGAGTGTACAAGTTCTACGTGGCCATCATTTCTCCTGACTCTAGTCAGACAGTCGTAAAGCTAACCCATCAATACTGAGTGTACAAGTTCTACGTGGCCATCATTTCTCCTGACTCTAGTCAGACAGTCGTAAAGCTAACCCGTCAATCCTGAGTGTACACGATCTACGTCTACGTGGCCATCATTTTTCCTGACTCTAGTCAGACAGTCGTAAAGCTAACCCATCAATCCTGAGTGTACAAGTTCTACGTGGCCATCATTTCTCCTGACTCTAGTCAGACAGTCGTAAAGTTAACCCGTCAATACTGAACGTACAAGTTCTACGTGGCCATCATTTCTCCTGACTCTAGTCAGACAGTCGTAAAGTTAACCCATCACTACTGAACGTACAAGTTCTACGTGGCCATCATTTCTCCTGACTCTAGTCAGACAGTCGTAAAGCTAACCCATCAATCCTGAGTGTACAAGTTCACAAAGAGCAATTAAAACTTTTGTCACAATATTTTTCAAAGTCGTCTGTAGCAGATGCGTCTGCATGTTGGCAAAGGTTTAAATTCTTTCTTTCAGGGTATTCTTCCCAGCGATGTTTCAGGAACCAGACCGGTCATTTCTGCCACCGCCACCAGCTTTTAAAAGTGACTCCTCTTCCTGCAATATTCTTTAGCAACTTTTGAAAACAATGTTGGAAAGTTATGGCAACATAAACCTCGTGTAGTAATATTGTATGTTTGGTCGTTATGAAACGGTTTTAATTCTTTTCCACATACAGCAAATTTGCAGTTGATGACTTTTTACCCGTTCCCTCATACAGCGAAACGGCAGCAGATGACTTTGAAAATAATCATGTTAAAAAACATGGGAAATATCTATAAATGAAAGTAATCTTAGAGAAAAAAGTTAAACACATATTTACCAAAGGTATAAATGCTCCATTTGAGTAATTTCCTCTTTTGTCGCAATGCTTTTTTAAAAGTCGCCCGCTGCAAGTGGGAATGGTGAATACATATAAGCAAACATATTGAATGAAAGTTAAATAATTAAATATAGTAAAAAAACACCTTTATGATAAAAGGAGAAATTGCTCATCAGGAGAAGTTTCTACTATATCTACAATTATTCCAAAAGTGTCTGCGGCAAAGGCCTCTTGTTTCGTCCTTGCAGGGAAAGGGTTGGTGAGTTATTTTACATGAGTAGTCTTAAGGTACACCGTCCGTCAGTTTGTCCTGATGGTCAAGTCCGTCCGTTTGTTTGTTTGTCAGTCAGTCCTGATGGTTAAAGTCGTCCGTCTGTTTGTCAGTCAGTTAACCTGATGGTCAGGTCTGTCCGTCTGTTTGTCAGTTAGGTAACCTGGTGGTCAAGTCCGTCCGTCTGTTTGTCAGTTAGTTAACCTGGTGGTCAAGTCCGTCCGTTTGTTTATCATTCGTCTTCCACGAATGGGCAAACAGTCTATGTGGAAAAGCAGCAAATTGATTGGGAATTTTGTTGTGTGGATTACTGGTGTGAGGAAGCCGGGAAACACATGAGTAGGTTAACTGGCCGCCGTGATATTATTACGTGCCTCCCGTCGGGCCTGTCTGTTGGTAGGGTTGATAATGTTAAGCCACTCGGTGGAACGAAATAAAAGAGAGGCAAAGATTGATTCTGTGCATGTTTCATTCCAATGCCCGACCGTAGTTACTTCCCTTGTATTAAACCCCTTTTTCATCTATGTAAACTGCGCGACCGTGGAATACCATAATATGAATGATGCTTAGTACTTCTAACAATCAGCTCGGACGTATGAAATATACTGTATATATAGACTACTTAATTGATAATGAATCTCTAAAGCTCAGAGAGAATAAAATGGGCTCAATGCTATAACGGAATTTGTGATGTAGTGGACGTGGATATATCTAACCTTCTTTTTCCGCAATTTTTTACCATGCGAATAATATTAAATTTGACTGGTGCAAGTCAGCCGCCTGTACAAGCGGGACGTATCAATATGACTAAAAAATTGTTGAAAACGGCGTAAATCCCAAATCAATCAATCAATCAACGATGGTTAAGTCCGTACGTCTGTGTGTAAGTCAATCATGATGGCCAAGTCCGTCTGTCCGTCTGTCCGTCTGTCCGTCTGTCAGTCCTGATGGTCAAGTACTTACGTCTGTTTGTAAGTCAGTCTTGATGGTTGAGTCCGTCCGTCTGTTTGTAAGTTAGTCATGATGGTAAAGTACGTCCGTCTTTGTGTAGGTCAGTGCTGATGGTTAAGTCCGTCCGTCTTTATGTAAGTCGGTCCTGATGGTTAAGTCCGTCGGTCTTTGTGTAAGTCAGTCCTGATGATTAAGTCCTTACGTCTGTTTGTAAGTCAGTATTGATGGTTAAGTACGACGGTATGTGTGTAAGTCAATCCTGATGGTTAAGTTCGTCCGTTTGTTTGTAAGTCAGTCCTGATGGTTAAGTCCTTACGTCTGTTTGTAAGACAGTCTTGATGGTTAAGTCCGTACGTCTGTTTATATGTCAGTCCTGATGGTTAAGTCCGTACGTCTGTTTGTAAGTCAGTCCTGATGGTTAAGTCTGTCCGTCTGTTTGTAAGTCAGTCTTGATGTTTAAGTCCGTACGTCTTTTAGTAAGCCTGTTCTGATTGGTAAGTCCTTACGTATGTCTGTATGCCAATCTTGATGGTTAAGTCCGTCCGTCTGTTTGTAAGTCAGTATTGATGGTTAGGTCGGTACGTCTGTTTGTACGTCAGTCCTGATGGTTAAGTCTTTACGTCTGTTTGTACGTCAGTCCTGATGGTTAAGTCTTTACGTCTGTTTGTAAGTCAGTCTTGATGGTTAAGTCCTTACGTCTGTTTGTAAGTTAGTCTTGATGGTTAAGTCCTTACGCCTGTTTGTAAGTCAATATTGATGGTTAAGTTAGTCCGTCTGTTTGTGAGTCAGTCATCATGGTTAAGTCCGTCCGTCTGTTTGTAAGTCAGTCCTGATGGTTATGTCCGTACGTCTGTTTATCAGTCAGTCCTGATGGTTATGTCCGTACGTCCTTTTTTAAGCATGTCCTGATTGTTAATTATTTACGTATGTTTGTAAGTCAGTCTTGATGGCTAAGTCCGTCCGTCTGTTTGTAAGTCAGTCCTGATAGTGAAGTCCTTACGTCTGTGTATAAGTCAATATTGATGGTTAGGTCCGTAGGTCTGCTTGTAAGTCTGTCCTGATGGTTAAGTCCGTCCGTTTTTTTGCAATTCAGTCCTGATGGTTATGTCCTTACGTCTGTTTGTAAGTCAGTCCTGATGGTTGAGTTCGTCTATCTGTTTGTAAGTCAGTCCTGATGGTTGAGTCCGTCCGTCTGTTTGTAAGTCAGTCCTGATGGTTGAGCCCGTCCGTCTGTTTGTAAGTCAGTCCTGATGGTTGAGTTCGTCCGTCTGTTTGTAAGTCAGTCCTGATGGTTGAGTCCGTCCGTCTGTTTGTAAGTCAGTATTGATGGTTGAGTTCGTCCATCTGTTTGTAAGTCAGTCCTGATGGTTGAGTCCGTCCGTCTTTTTGTAATTCAATCCTGATGGTTATGTTCTTACGTCTGTTTGTAAGTCTGTCTTGATGGTTGAGTTCGTCCATCTGTTTGTAAGTCAGTCCTGATGGTTGAGTCCGTCCGTCTGTTTGTAAGTCAGTCCTGATGGTTGAGTCCGTCCGTCTGTTTGTAAGTCAGTCTTGATAGTTGAGTCCGTCCGTCTGTTTGTAAGTTAGTCCTGTATATCAAGTTCGTCCGCCTTTTTGTCAGTTAGTCTATAATGGTTAAGTTCATACGTCTGTGTGTCTGTTAGTCAGTCCTGATGGTCAAGTTCGTCCGTCTGTTTGTCAGTCAGTTTGACTGTTGGTCAAGTTCGTCCGTCTGTTTTGTTAGTCGGTCCTGATGGTCATGTTCGTCCGTGGTTGCCAATTAATTGACCTGATGGTTAAGTTCGTCCGTCTGTATGTGCACGACTATGTGATGTTGTGAAGGTGTTTGAATTCGATTCCCTTTAATTACAAACACGAAATTACATCCGATACATGTCTGTCTGTATGTATGTCTGTCTCTCTCTTTCTTTTTTGCTCTCTCTCTCTCTAACTCTACACAATCTCGAACAATTACATTGCCGTAACATTTAGTGAATATGCTACATTTGTATATTCCCAATTACTTCAAAGAGCATTAATAAAAGATAAAAGTTCAATGATTGTTGATTTCGATATTGATTTATATTGTAACGTAAAGACATACAATCTCCCTTAACCGAAACCATTATGTCATCTTGAATAAATGGATTAAGCCTGTTTCAACCAAACTTCCACGGAATGTACTTAGTGGGCTTCAGTTACACTTATTATTCAAACGATTTCATCTGAAACAGAGCCACGGTAAATATAACACATATCCATATATATATATGTGTTACACGTTTTGAGACGGAAAACTGGGAATTCTATTCCCTATAGTCTTCCGTCGATTTTATCCGAATACCATTTCAAACGAGAAAGTGATGGCGATTTCTTTAACCACACTATCATTGTTGCAAACACGTACGATATGACGTTAAAACGACGTTTTTTTAAGTGTATAATACCAACTTAACCCGTTCCCACAAACAGAAGCAAACAGCTTTTGAAAACATTGGGACAAAAGGTGTATTTGCTCTTAATCAGCGCACCAATTGTACTGATAGACGGGCGAATCCGAACTCCAAGCAGAGTAGTCAGTACGACCTGGTTTAAAGTATTTGGTATGAATCGATACCCCGATCTGTAGATTTCTATTGATTGGTCGAATTATTTGAATTCATTGAATCAACTCACCAATTGTGCTGATAGACGAGAGAACCCAAGCACCAATCAGAGTAGTAAGTACGACCCGTTTATAAATCTTTGGTATGAATCGATACCCTGATCTGTAGTTTTCGATTGATTGGTCGAATTATCTGAATTCATTGAATCAACTCAGCAATTGTACTGATAGACGGGCGAGCACCACGCAAAATAGTCAGTACAACCCGTTTATAAGTCTTTGATATTACATCAATACCCCGATATTGTAGCACATTTGACATTTAATCACGGTCGCAGCCATATTGGATATTAGAATGAACGCAATGGGTAAAAATGGAAAAATGAACGAAAAGGATTTTTTACTTCGACAATATCTACGGAGCTGATTTTCAGAGATAGAGATAGAACCATGACATACGGAGAGACAGAGACAGACAGAGAGAGATATATACAGAGACAGATAGATACAGAGATAGACAGATAGTGAGAGAGACACATAAAGAGACATGGATAAAGACAGACATGGATAGAGACAGAGACTCTACAACATTGAAAGAAATATACTCAAACAGTTCAAAGGTTGTCTGCTGCAGCCCGCCAGAAAGGGTTTTTATGAGGGAAATGGATAAGTTACCATGATAAAATTATTCTGTTTATTGATCAAAATATTCTCTTGTCAAATGAATAGTTAATAAAGCATATTAATTAATACAACTAGTTGAATTTATAATATTTCCACTAGATTGAGAACTCTCTTCTCTAGGCTTCATAACGGTTTATTATCTGATAAGGTGATATCAGACAACACGCCATGAATAAGTTAAGGGCTATTAATGGTCACACCAGGGTGATAATTACAGACCAAGCTGAGATAAACAGATAGCCAATTTCTAGGAATTCTTGGGAAATGTGGGGCTAAGTTACAGACTACTACATGTAGGCCCTTAAACTACCAGCCCTAATCTAACGTCAGTTCTATTGACAAGGGCGATACAAAGAGTTGAAAACAGACAAAGTTCGCTTTAACAAAACATGAAAACAATCAGGAATGAAATGTCAACTTTGTAAAAACAAAATGGGAAAAAGAGCTTGATTTCTACCAAAACGAATACAGTGTAATAGTATTATTAAAAACTTAAAAGTTTGCCTGTGTTAATGCAAGGTTTGTTCGGTGTATTTTAATATTTTATAACGGGTAGGGATCCGCCATTGCCTTGTTGTCGAGTGGTAAGCGTCGGGCTTTCCGTTCCAGGCGTCCCGGGTTCGATCCCCAGTCTCCGCGTCCATGGTCTAGTACCCATGGGAAAGGCACATTTTCCAGCATGGCACTGGTTTGTTTACCCAGGGATCATGAATAAGTGAAGTGTCCCTGCGATATAACTGAAATGAGCCGTTCGTGAGAAAACCAACAATATCAGTTCGCGCAGGCTACTCCGGGTCGACACTTAACGTCTCAGGGGGATAGAAGTATATATACATATATATAGTTATGATTCCTGAAACAGAAAAATACACAGGAATCGAAAAGTGTATGCCTGGATTAGCCTGCGCGGCATACGAAGGCTGATCAGGGTCGATACTTTACGCAGATTCCACAATGCTGGTGTTCTCGTGGAACGGCTCAAATGAAAACTATTACGGGGATTCCATAAAACCCATTTTTATTTGGATAGGCTCAACAGAATATCAAATTACCCATACATAATATTATCACATTGAACTAAATAATTGCGATACGAATGTTTGACGCAAAGCATCAAAGAGAAGCCGCAGTATTTCGTTTCACATGAAGAAATAAGAAAAAAGAACATTATACTTTCATACTATCCCCCCCCTCTCTCTCTTTCTCTCTCTCTCTGTCTCTCTCTGTCTCTCTCTGTCTCTCTCTGTCTCTCTATGTCTCTCTCTGTCTCTCTCTGGCTATATCTGTCTCTCTCACTTACTCTCTGTCTCTCTCTATGTGTGTGTGTATCTCTCTCTCTCTCTCTCTCTCTCTCTCTCTCTCTCTCTCTCTCTCTCTCTCTCTCTCTCTCTCTCTCTCTCTCTCTCTCTCCCCCTCTCTCTCTTTCTTTCTCTCTCTTCCCCTCTCTCTCTTTCTCCTACTCTCTCTCTCGGAAATCTGGCTATTCGCAGCTCAATGATTGTTGATTTCGATATTGAATTATATTGTGACTTATACACTTATGATCACCTGAATTGTACATTTTGCAAATCGTATTGCTATTTGTTTTAATATCTTTCAGCTCGCCGGGACATAACTTGCATTGTTCTGTCATATCAGTATTAACCGAAACCATTATCTCGTCTTGAATAAATTGACTAAGCCTTTTTCAACCAAACGTCAACGGAATGTACTTAGTGGGCTTCAGTTACACTTAGTATTCAAACGATTTCATCTGAAACAGAGCCATGGTAAATATAACACATATCCATATATATGTGTTACATACACCTTGAGACGAAAAATCGGGAACTCTATTCCTTACAGTCTGTCGTGGATTTTATCCGAATATCCATTTGTTTTCAAATGTATGATACCACCTTAACCCGTTCCTACAAACAGACGCTTTCTGATGCAAACGGCTTTTAAAAACATCACGACAAAGGAAGAATTGCTTTAAATCAGCGCACCAATTGTAGTGATAAACGCGCGAACCCGAGCACCAAGCAGAGTAGTCAGTACGACCCGTTTATAAGTCTTTGGTATGAATCGATACCCCGATCTGTAGATTTCGTTAAAGCAGTTTTTACAAGTATTTTAGTTATATCATGAGGCCCAGTTCATATACCAAGGAAAAGCTGTGATATAACTGATTTTCTTTTAAAAATGTCATAGAAACCAAGAAACGAATTACACATTTGATTTCGATGGTGTGTTCCCACTTTCCCAACCTTTAATTAGTCCTATAGAAATGGAGGTAGGGGTTGGGGGAATGTATTGTTCGGTGTAACAATAGAGTTGAAAGGTGATAATTGGCGAAAATTGCTATACTCTACTGAAAAGTTATGTTTCTAAATCTTGGAAAGTTGTTCATACATATAAGTTTCATATAGATAGATATTCTTTATTTTGAGTTATAAGCATTATTTTGAAAACATAGATATTAACATGTACAAGATAAACACAAATATGAAGATGCATAGCACAAAATAGATATAAATCTTGAAATATATTTATTGTACATATTCACTTTAATCATGATGTCCATTTCGCCAGTTCGCAGTTGTTGCTTCAGTCTGCTTTCCACCGTTGGCGTGCTGGAACATGATTGGTAGTGCGTGGACCATCATTCTCTTAATGATTCCAGGAGCGGCGGTCTCCCTCTACCCACTGCTCAGTCACATAGTCCTTAAACGTAGACACCGGCACCGAGTCATTGTCACATTCTTCCAGAGTTTGGAACCACACATCTTCGACATAGGCTAGGGGGACAAGTGGCAGTGCCGAAGCACGTAGCACAAGTGTCGTCACTTCTGCATTGTCCTTGAAGTCAGCTACAAGACCACAATATTCTACTTTTCTCCACATACACTGTGTGAAGTGAAAGAAACATCCACTGACTTGAAAAACCAACAAACACGATACTGACAGCACGCCATGCTGCTGTTTCGTAGTCCATCATTATCGTTTCTGGGGACAGAGGAATGTTATGTTCACGGGCGAAATTCTGGATGAGTGTGAAGAATCTGGTGTACATTGTCTGCTGTTTATTTGGAAGTAGTCCATACACTATGAGCATTCGCTCCACATCACCGTCATTGGCGATTAGGAATGGCTCCCCTGCAAGCGACTCTGCCCACCTCCCTTCCAAGTTGACATCCGCCCTTGTCTTTGACAGGACTGGTCTAGTCTTAGACCGCTGTCTATATAAACTGGATTTGACTTTGTAGAATGTGGGTAGATTAGCCACAACCTCTTGGGTGGAATTGTCCATTCGATCGATCTTGTTTCTGCCAGCATATCGTTAAAGATGGAGGGCACCGGCTGTATTGCCCCTCGGACCTGTTTTCGGACACCACTCATGATGTCCGCAGAAACAATGATGCAATATATAATACACAATTAAAGAAATATTTAAGTTGAAATCACCAATGTTTACACATTTAAGTTGAACTCGTCATTGTTTACACATTTAAGTTGAAGTCACCATTGTTTACAAATTTAAGTTGAAATAACCATTGTTTACACATTTAAGTTGAGTTTAAGTTGAAATCACCATTGTTTACACATTTAAGTTGAAATCACCATTGTTTACACTTTTGAGTTTTAATCAGCATAGTTTAAGCATTTGAGTTTTAATTATCAGTGTAAAGGCCATTAAGTTTGAATTATCACTGTAAACGGCATTAAGTTTTAATTATCATTGTTAACGCCATTAAGTTTGAATTATCATTGTAAACGCCATTACGTTTGAATTATCATTGTTAACGCCATTAAGTTGAAAACATCGTGATTACGCATTTTAGTTGAATCATTATGCTTTTTTACATTTAGGTTTCAATTGTCATGCTTAACGCATAGTCGGGGTTATCCATATCCCAGGTGTAGATGCTTTCTCACGCTTCTGCAGCAGAAAACTTGTGGCAAAAAAATGAAATAGATCAAATAGAGTAATTTCTCCTTTAACAACTCTTTTCGAAAATAACACTTTTTTAAGAGATTTCCTATAGTTTTGCGTAGATGTTTTCAAAGTCGTCTGCTGCCGATTTGTTGTATATGGGAACGTGTTAATGCATTTAAAGTTTAAAGAGATGTGTTTACAGAGATCGTTCCATACATGGCAATTGTGGTCTCTCTAGAACCAGACCAACTTGCGCATCCACTCAGATTCGACAGACTGCTAACTGTTCTCTGCTTAGTCACAGACAAGTTAGCCAAGCCCCGGTAGGTCAGTCGGTAGCGACGCGGGCTGTCAATCCAAGCTCGGCCAACATTCTTTCCGACGTTTGACAAAAGTCACTGTGACAGGCGTCATTCGTCTTTCACCAATGGGATAAAAGTATATTTAGAAAAGCAGCCAGTTGCTTGGAAAGTATGTTGTGTCGAGTACTGGTGAGAGAAAGCTAGTGAACACATGAGTAGGTGAACTGACCGAGCAATTGTTTAAAACGGCTTTAGACTGTCAAAAAACAGACAATTTAAAGAAACATGGATATCAGGTGAGTTGTATAGGACCTGCTTAGTCTTCATGTATTAATTAAAATGTATAATGAATAAAATATCGATAAACTATAGCTTTCCGACCGTGTCTAGATGACTTTATAAACACACAGCTAGAATTGTGAGATGGGGTCTTCACAAGCAAATAGCGGTGGAAGAATGTCGTTATACAATGTACTGGAAACCATTTAGAAGAAGTTAATTACAAAATGCAAGTTAGATTGGCATTATTGCCTATGTGAAAAAAAAAACAAGATACTGAAAGAAATGTAACAAATTAATTAGCAAGTTCAGCATGTCAGGACCATAAGACTATTTAACAAACAGTTTAGTTATCAAAGGATTTACACTTAATTAAGTGCATATTTCTGGAAAAGAAATGTGACACATTTGAACAGGAAAAAGTTTCGTACTGCACCCCTTGTTTATGCGATGTGTTATACGAAAGAGCGCTAAAGTAACGTAGGCAACCAGATGGCGTGTAATATGTTTTCTAGAGCCTTTTATATAAACGCCGTTGTATATTACGGAGTATTCTATCTAAGTGCCGTTGTGTATTTTGGACATGCGGGCGCTGTGGTGCACTTGGACACCTTTCAAGGGCTTGGTTTGCAAATACAGAGAAATGTGAGACCAGAAGACAGAGAACTCAACATCACGGTAACATTTGTTGATAAATCTTTCGAGCATTGTATCAGGGAGTGCCGAAGACGATCTGCCTGCAAGGCGGTAGAATACAAACGTATTGCGAATTGGTGTAGGCTACGATCAAACATATTAACAGTTGTTACGTCAAAGGGATTCCTGACTGTCACTGGATTCAATGGAACGGTATGTTATTTTTTTTTCAATTTGACAATTATGATAATAATGAGCCGCTCCTCGAGAAATCCAACAGAATGACCTCTGCGTATTGTATCGCCTTAGATGAGCCTGCGCACTCCGCGCAGACTGATCTGGGCCGACACATTCCAACTCAAGGGGGATAGACATAGACAGACAAAGACATATTTATTTCTAGTATCTAGGCCACCGGCCCATAATACAATATACAGTGACATATAACCAGTAAATAGAGAGTGACAATACTATAAAGAAGTACATACAAATCATGATCTAACACACCTTTAAGTAAGGAACTTTAAAAACATTTGCAGAAGCTGAATATAAGGTTTCCTACTCTTAATTTCTTAATTTGTCTTCAACTGTACATGCCAAAAAAGCTTTTAAAGCAGACGTAAATATGGTTTCCTAATTTCCCTTTCCTTCTTTGTCATGAAAATATTTTAAGCAGACGAATGATTTCGGACTTTTGGGAAGTTTATAATGATGAAAATAATTATTATTGAAGTTTAGTTTTAATCATTCATAATATATTTTCTCAGCTCGAAAGATTCAAAAAGGTATTTATAAACTCTATATATTTGTTCTCTATTGTTACATTCTAAAATTGTATTAAATTCTTCAATATTTCTGTTTGCAAGCCATTGCTTTTTAAAGTATTTCTTTCTTATCTACTCATAAACTAAACATTGTAAGAAAAAAGTAAATTTGTTTACGATGATATAACTATTTGATTTTTCACAAATTTGAAAGAACATGAAATTCTGATCAATGGATAAATGTCGTCCCTTTTCAATCATGAGATCACTTGAGGATCATTTGAAGTTTGAAAAAGTTTTCTGTAATACATAGGAAAGATCAGTGTTGAGACAGAGTTTGGGTGTTAACAGAGATTTGAAATGTTTATAATTAATGCTTTTGGGTTTTCGTTTATATAACTATCGCATTTTTGTGTAAACACATCTTTTATTCTTTGGCTAATCACTTTTAGAAATTCTTTTTCATTACCAACATCATGATATATCCAAGCATGACCAACACCATATCATTATAAAACATGCTCTATTAATGTAGCCCATGCTCTACGTCCAGATTCATCAAGTTGGAATAACATGAAAGAACATTGTTTGGGGTATCTTTTGTTATCCATACGAATAATTGTTAGCCAGTACTTTAGGCCGTTTGGCATGTATGTCATACACAATGGCATTCTACCAAATTCACCTTATGCAACATAATATAAAATATTTGTAGAAAGGCAACATATCTTCTCACAAAATTGAATGTGTACTTTTACAAGTTGTTCAATGTTTTGATATCTCCAAATCTGTGAACCGTAGCACAATATGGGTTTGACAGATGCATCGAATATTTTAAATGTGTCTTACATTTCAATGCATCCAAAATTATTTCGTAATTTCAAAATGTAAAACATTGCCTTTCTAGCTTGTAACGATAACATATTATGAGTTTAATACCATGATCACTTGCTAAAGAAATAATCGCCTAAATATTCCTTTTCTTTTATATAACCATGTTTCGGACTTTTTCAGGACACCTCCATTTCTAAAAACAACATCGGCAAATAATAAAAAACACTTTAATCAATAAAAGCATTAGATACAAATATTCCGTGTTCATTATTTTTATTTAAGTATGTAATTAAATAATTTCTGAACATAGAGAATATGTGTGGACTCCCGACACAACCTTGGCGTGCGCCTATCGTACAATCAAAGGTAGAGGTAATAGATTAATGATTCCTGAAACAGATTATCCACAGGAGTCGAAAAGTGTCTATCCGGGTAAGCCTGCGCCGCATGCTAGGCTGATCCGGGTCGATAGTTTACGCAATGTCTACAATTTTGGTTTTCTCGCGAGACGGCTCAAATATAACGGGGGTCTGTTTACCTACCCATGTATTTCCTGGCGTTCTCATACCCGTTGTCCACACAACAGTATTTGCTAGCAACTTGTTGCGTTTCCATATAGACTGTTAGCATATTGATGAAATACGAGAGGCGCTTGTCACTCGGACGTTTGTCAAGAGTCAGAATGGATGTTGACCGGAGATGGCTCGAACTCCCAACCACAGGATTAATAGCATACGTCCCTACCATTACTCTGTTGCATAAACTTATAGGGGATATTTAATTTAACCTGATTAACCACGAACAACACAATATTCAACAGACAACTATGAAAACAACTCGGCAAATACTTGATACTTTTATATGATTGAGAGTTTAATTGTTGAATAGAGCCTAACATATTGCAGCAAAGGGAGAACAAATAAAGCATTATGTCTGTCTGTCTGTCTCTGTCTGTCTCTTTGTCTGTCCATATGTCTATCTGTATGTATCTCTATGGCTGTCTGTCTGTCTTTATTTCTGTATGTCTGTCTATCTGTCTGTCAAAACCAGATGTGAACCCTTGGTTAACCACATATATATCTTAACAGGGAATGTGTGGAAGTAAAACGTGCAGTTTGAGTGAAACCTGCAATGAAACTACAAAAATGTGTTCGATTACAGGCAAGTTATAAACAATTTTGCCTTAAAATGGTTTTATTATCCTATGGAATTTCAATATCACAAAGAATGGTGATTGGTTTGAAAATAATAAATAATTCAAACAAGGTTCTTAATTTGAAATATTTCAAATATGATACGAATGTATATTTTTGTTTGAAATGTATCAAATGTATTTAGTAATAAACAGATATTCATAAAAATCTGTCCCGTGAACACCTGTTATATGAAAACCTATCACCTGAAAATATGATAACGATGACACACAGCAGACGAATTTAATTTTATAAACAAAGTGAAGAGCAATTTATTATTTTGCCACAATGTTTTTAAATCGAATAAATTAGTATTATTCATTGACAAAGCCGCAAGATGTTCTAAAAGTCGTCTGCCGCAGATTTGGTTTATGTGGAAAATAATTAAAAAAGAGACACATACGGCAAACGTTAACACTAGTGTCAAACAGTGACGAGCGGCCTTGATTATTTTCTTTGTTTTTAATTTTATCAAATAATACACGCATGAGCCTTCAATATTTTGATTGCTTGTTTTGGGTTTTACGCCGCTTTCATCAGGTAAGGGCATATCACCTCGGTCAGTAAATATAATATTTGTCCCACGCCTTAAAATTATGTACATCGAGATAAAACATATATATAAAGTATGAAACCAATACCACTCAATCTGCTGGAGCCAAATAGTTGCATTGACTCCAATTGTTCAGACGCATTCAGCCGGGGCTCTTACGGTTCAGGAAGGTTCAGGATACTGTGGCTGCTATTCTTATTGTGTATCGTCGTGCCACAGGGACAAGTCTTCGCTCTACACAGAAGCATTCAGTCGGGGCTCTTACGGTTCAAGCAAGGGTCAGACTGTGGCTGCTATTCTTATTGAGTATCGCCGTGCCAAAGGGGCAAGTCTTCACTCAAAGAAGAAGCATTCATACCTAACATATTAAGATACTGGTCAGATAAATGTTTAGTACAGTATTTACCGTTTAAGTTCTCTACGTGCGACAGGTGAATGTGCAAGTGCTCATTCTATATTTCAGAATGTGGGTCACCTGACATAGGACATAAGACACGAGGAAATCGTTTTGAGGTTGGAAGTAAAGTTGTTCGCAGCTGTGTAGATGGCATACAACAACTGACATGTACAAATGCGGGGGGAATGGGAAGGGTCATATATATCAATAGCATATTCAGGTAAGTTCTAAAACTTTGGATTGACATATTTTAATTAAATAACACCATTTGATCTAATTGTCGCCAGTATTTCTCGCAGCAGTAGTGTACACAGCAATTTTCACAGACGACTTTAATTGAGTCAAAAGTTTAGGCCCGTTGGTGTAGATCTACTAGTGTTGATACCAAAACAGTAAACAGCTTCAATACATAAAGAAAACTATTTAACGTTTCCACTTGGACAGAAACTGACCTGTGACTCATGATGCTCTGAAATGAAGCCAATCAAAAACAGCGCTATGCAAATGAGGGTCAATCAAGTGCGGCTTACGCGCAAGTATACCGGAAGAGAACTATTGTTGCGATTCAACGTTGATTTCTCGAAAACGCGGCTGCAATGAGTTTCGGATTGCTTCGCGAACCGTCGCTCAAATATTTTCGCAAAAAGAGTTTATGGTTTGAATCAAACTATAATCAGAGAAAGCAATACCATAAGCTCGAAATCGCTTTCTAAGGGATAAGGGTTAAACTATCCTGCTGATAACAAAATACAATACTACAGGTTTGTTCGTTTGCTTGTTTTTAAACACTTTTTCAGTTATATATTTCTTGAAAAAGTTAAAAGTACTACGGGTCAAGTTTATCCTGATACCAGCGTGTCCGTCGTAATGCTTGAGTGCCAAGGTCGGAAAGCCATTATTACCATGTTTAACGTTTTGGGTATGATATTGTAGAGCTAACATGTGTCGGATTACGACGGAGGGATCCCAATGTTCAATCAGGCGTTTATAAAACTCGACTGGATATGCAGATTTACTGTGATTTCGACCCCGATGGTGAGAGCTGGATGGTAGGCATTTTGAATAATTAACCCTGTCCAACATACGGACGCTTTCTGACGCCTCTGCAGCATAGGACTTTTAAAAACATTGTGGTAAAGGGAGAAACTGCACATGATGATATGTTTCTTTTTTGTTTTTGTTTTTCTCAGTTATTTATTTAAAACAAATACCTTTGTATACAGAGCTATGAATAGTGGGCTTATTATATATTCTCAAATTATTATTCGGCTTTTAAACCCTATGTTGTCGATTAGACGACCCACAATACAGGGTTTGTTTTGTTTATATTCAATATATTGAGGGGCAAACTACCTGTTTACTACTCCTTATCTACGTCTCTGTTTGTAAATTGTCTGGGGCAGAGACATATTATCATATATTTTTGTATTTTTTGGACCGATATACTTTCATCTTGGGAAAAATGAAAAATAAGTATCAATTGTATGACTTTTGAAACGTTATATTTGATTTTGAAATTTTATTTTTTTTTAAGGATTTTTGTTATTGAAATTGATATGATATCATGAGGTGTATTATTCCGTAAAGCTGTATTACTTTACTTTAATTCGTCTAAATTGTATAATGTTACTTTTATTCGTCGTAGCTATATACCGCTACCTTAATTCGTCACAGCTGTATAACGTTACTTTAATTCGTCGCAGCTGTATAACTTAAGTTGTATTCGTCGTAGCTGTATAACGCTACTTTCATTCGTTGCGGCTGCCTAACGTTACTTTAATTCGTCGTAGGTGTATAACGTTAATCTAATTAGCCGTAGCTGTATAACATTAATTCTATTCGTGGTAACTGTATGACGTTACTTTTATTCGCCGTATCTGTATAACGTTACTGTAATTCGTCGTACATGTAGCTGTATAACATTACCGTTATACGTCGTAGCTGTATAAGACTACTTTTGTTCGTCGCAGCTGTATAACATAACTTTAATTCGTCGTAGCTATATAACAATACTTTCTTCGTCGCAGCTGTATAACTTAACCTTTATTCGTCGCAGCTGTATAACGTTAATTTAATTCGTTGCAGCTGTAAATACATCACTTTTACTCGTGTTTCGTATCAAAAACGTCATTCATTAGTCTATCATAATATATTTTGTTATATATTAAGACTCGTTTTATCAGGTTTTCCAAAGACGTATGGACGGCTCCGAGAACTACCTTCGAACTTGGGACGAATATAAAACAGGCTTTGTAGACAAATGCGGCGAGTTATGGTTCGGTAGGCTTCTTTTTTATATATATTGTTATAATACATATACAATAGTTAACATATTGACAGGAAATATAATATACACTGTCAAAACCAATTGAACAAATACATGTTCTACATTTACTAATTAGTAAGTGTCATTACAAACTGTTGAATGAAACCTGAAAATTGGTTTATCATTTTCAAGTATTAAAGAACATATATACATTTCGAGCAGGAACAGTTTGATAATATTAAAAAATGAAAAAAAGTGATTTATAGATACAAAAACATGTCGTGGTAAATACCCTGTTGATATCATTCAATATTTTCAATTCTATAACAATCAACAGCTATTGAAGTTAGTTATTGATATACCAAACTGTTTAAAAATGTTTCTAATTTGCGACCATAATAAGGTGAGTTATTTACAATTAACAATGAATGCTAGGTAGGTTATTTTTCGTTTCCTTTAACCCTTCCTTTCCATAAAGAGACGTGTTCTGACGCCTCTGTCGCAGACACCTTTGGACAAATTGCGGAAAAATGTGAAATTGCCTATGATGAGCAATTTCTCTTGATGTCACAATCAATGTTTTTAACAATTTTGAATACTTAGACTTTCATTTATATATAGAGTTTCAATAGTTTTGCCTGTATTATTTCATATCGTCTGCTGAAGTTTTGCTGTATGTTGAAAAGGGGGTTTAAGCAACATAGTTTTGTACTGGACAACATAAACCGTATCCTGATTTTTGAGGAATTTAAACGATTAATTAGTTGGGCTTTAAAGCCGTTTTCAACATGAGTTCAATCATATATCGGCGACTAATTCACCTACCGATGTGATTCATGTCCTCCTCACACAAGTACTCCACACAACAGTATATCCAAGCAACGGGCTGCTTTTTAACAATGACTGTAAGCCCATTGGTGGACGTCGAATGATGCTTGGCGCATTGACTTGTTGTCATACTTCGGGAATAATGTTCGAACTAACATCGCTAGCTCGCGTCGCTGTCAACTTAGCTACTCGGGTTAATACACATATATCAAATACTGTTTTAAACTGTCTCAAACTATTTTTCAAAAGTATGTTTAATCAAGATGAACGACATGTCATATCTATCACGTCGTACCAGTGTTCGTTAAGTTTGCCGTTAATGATATCAAAAAACCTTTAACCTAACCCTTTCTAAGATTACGGACGCTTTCCCAAGCGGATGACTTTTGTAAACATTGAGGTAAAATGAGTCATTACTCATGATGGCCAATTTCTCCTTCTAACAACATTGTTTTCAGTGATCATACTTTCATCTGTAGAGTTTCGATATATTTGCCTACAAAGTCGTCCGCAGTAGATTTGCCGTATGTCAAATGGTTAACACAAACTCTTAGCTTAACACTTAATTAGTTTACATCGATCGTAAAACAATTGTTCACCTTATATTAATCACGCTCGATGTCTGCTTCCTGGGGACTTAGCCTAATCAGAACTCGTGCGTCTTGTGTGGAAAAATTCCAAAGGCGGAACCTACTCATCACGAGATATCTTAATCCTATTATATTTAGGTCTGGAACACATTTATCAAATCATACGTTCGTCAGGCCGTCAGTTTCGGTTACGTATTGACATGGAGGATTGGGAGGGCAATACGACGTATGCTGTGCATGAAGATTTTTACATCAGTATGCTTAAATAGTTAAATAGTTATTTATCAATCAATGATTCAAGAATTGTGTATTAATTTAAAGTTTAAGGAAGTGTTTGTTTGATTGTTTGGTAGATTAGGGTATAATGCCTTTTCTAACAATTGTTTCAAGAGGGCCAGTTCATGAAACCATCTGTTTCCTGGCTGTTTACACCAGTCCTTCAAACAACTGTTTATTCAATATGTTTGTTGAATTATTAACATAAGTGTATTAAGTATACGTTTTGTGTATGTATCTTTAAAGTTAATATGAAATATTTCCGAATCAAGCATATCTCAAACTATCTCTGTATTTAGTATATGTCTAAATAGTTATGTATTAAGAACATGTCTAAACCATAGTTATCAAGTAGTTATTTAAATATTTATGTATCAAGTAAATGTCTAACGCTTTCTGGATCAAGTATATATGTCTAAATATTTCTGTCTGAAGTATATGTCTACATAGTTCTCTTTCAAGTTAAGGTCTAAATAGTTCTGTTCTCAAGTTTATGTCTGAATGTTTCTGCTTCTAGAAAATGTTAAAATATCTATCAATTAAGTATATGTCTAAATATTTCTGTCTCAAGTATATGTCTAAATAATTATCTTTCAAGTAAATATCTAAATAGTTATCTTTCAAATTATTGCCTACGTTTCTAAATAGTTCTATCTCAAGTACACGTCTTAATATTTATGAATAAATTGCATGCTAAATAGTTCTGTTTTCAAGTTTATATGAGTTTATATGTCTGAATATTTCTGCTTCAAGAAATTTTTAAAATATCTATGAATTAAGTATACATGTATTTCTCAATAAATCTGTCTCAAGTTTAGTTTTAAACAGTTTTCGAAGGAGTTTATATATCTGATTTGTCTGTATCAAGCAAATGTATAAATACGTCTCTCTCAAGTATATGTCTAAATATTTATGTAGCAAGTACGTGTCTAAATATGTATATACGAAGAAGATGTCTGAATATTTCTGTATCAAGTGTATGTCTCAATATTTTCTTTTCAAGAAAACACATATTTATATCAAGTAAATCATCATTTTTTTCCGCTACCTCTTAAATATTCAGGAACAACATGAGATGCTCTACGTGATGCACGTCATCTTCACAACGGTCAGAGGTTCAGTACGATAGACAGGGACAATGATGAGTACGCATCTGTAAACTGTGCATTGAAGTATAAATGTGCATGGTGGTACAAAAGTTGTCACATGGTTAATTTGAACGGTATATACCACGAGCACGGTGAGGTCCCAAAATTCGGTGTGGGCTTGTTGTGGCAGCCATGGACAGGCAATGTTAAATCACTCCGAAAAACTACCATGAAGATACAAGAGACTTTCTTGTCGCCTTAAGTTAGTTTCCGAGCAGTTTCTGACGGACAATCAAAAAAGATTGATGACACTTAGATATATGATTTGTTTGAATAGTATACTACGCAGCTTTCAACAAATGAACCGTCCCGCGAAAAACCCAACATTGTTGACTGTGTGGAAAGTATCGCCCCTGACCAGCCTAAGCATGCCGCGCAGGCTAACCCGGGTAGACACGTTTTGCCCCCTGTGGATTTTCTGTTTCAAGAATCATTACTCTATACCTTTATCCCTTTGAAATCGGACTGCGCAGACTGATCTGGGTCGATACATTACGCAGAGGCCATAATGTTGTTTTCTCGCGAGACGGCTCAAATATTAAGTTATATATTGGCGTTTAGGTATCACCGTATTGTCGTAGCATAGTTTAACATAACACGAATGCAGTGGTTTTTATCTCTATTTATTTTGTTCCCACCAAGGAATTGCTGGGATATGTAAAACATTGTTTTATTTGATAAACATGTATTAGCGATTAATATCACTGTGCGCGTGTGTATGGTATGGAAGAATATATGTTTATACGCTCGACTAAACGCTCTTTCGATGTTCCGGGGGATGTCTGGGTCATTTAGGACATTTCCAATGACGTGTGCTCGTGTGTTATGTTAGATTTACGTTATGAACATATGTCAGAAACTGTTCACTTATATCATTATCAAACTGAAAATGTCCTGTTCTACGATAAAGCTGACGGATGTTAGATTTAGGTTATGAACATATGTTAGATTTAGGTTATGAAAATATGTCAGAAACTGTTCACTTATATCATTATCCAACTGAAAACGTCCTGTTCTACGATAAAGCTGACGGATGTTTTTTTTCGTTCATAGGTAACAGGTGTGAGATTTTTTGTTTTCTTTTTTCAATAACCCATGAAGCTTTCTGAAATGAAACTGTCCAAATACATGGGGCCGCCGTTTTGTATGTATACAATGAGACGAAGAACACGGATTGAAAATTATTGTCGTCTTTTTAATCATTTTATTTTTAAATCGATATTTTGGGTATGTTTAAAATGAGACGAAAAACACGGATTAAAAATTATTGTCGTCTTTTTAATCTTTTTTTTTTTAAATCGATACTTCAGATCATGAAAGTGCTGTGTTGTGTGTGGGAATTAACATTTGTACGAAAAGTTATAAATAAATGGAACTCTGTAAGAAATAAGTTTTCCCGTTCGTCAAAAAAACGACAACATTAGCCTCCTACGGCCGAACCTAAATTGTGACAGTATCGTAGCCAAAGGCGGACGTGACGTCATTTCCGTTACACTTCATCTTGGCGTAACGTCAATGAAGCGACGTCGTTTCCCGCAAGCATATTGGTATCAACATGAAAGACGATGAATTCCTATACATGAGCTATTGACTCACTCATTCTAAGTATAATTAGTTATCAAACATTGTGGCAAAAGGATAACTTTCTCATAAGGAGCAATTGTTCTTTTGGCGACAAACGTTTCCTAAATTGTCTGTTGCAAAGGCCTCAGAAACCGTCTCTAATAGGGAGAGGGTTTAGCAGAAATGTGACCGCTTACATAATTTGTTCCAGTCATATTGACTGGTTGATAAAGGCAGTCGCCAGGTGGCATCAGAAAAGGGCAGATATATTTGCTTCTTTACCATAATGCAGGTGATCGATTAAGGATCATCTCGTTCATGTATTCCTTGAATTTCTGAAAGTCTTTACTTTATTATTTCCTGTTCGTAATAATAGACGACATCAATACGAATTCCATATATGTTTTCATAATACACGAAACATGACATTAACATTGTTATTGTCTAGTCAATTACTTATAAATCTTTTGTGTATAATTATCTTGCGGGTTTTTTCGTAAATAGGTAGCACCTATAGATATATTAGATGCAATTATGTAATGGTTTCTTTATCAAACAAAACAAAATATGGAGAAAAAAGCAAAATCTCGCGTTGAATGAGTAGTTATTTTGCGACTGTTTGTCTTTCATTGTTTACCTTCATGTTTTAATATTCCGAACAAAAGCTTCTTTAATCTATATTTTGTGACTGTTTGTCTTTCATTGTTTACCTTCATGTTTTAATATTCCGAACAAAAGCTACTTTAATCTATATTTTGTGAACACTATTTGACCGTGGACTCGGAAGGGACTCTGGACCCGGAAGTGACAGTGGGATCGGATTTGCTCGTGGCCTTGGGAGAGACCGTGGACTAGGAATTGCTCGTGGACTCGGAAGTTACCGTGGGCTCCGAAATGACCATGGACTCGGAAATGACCGTGGAACAGAAGTAACCGTGAACTCGGAATTGACAGTTAACTCGGAATTAATTGTAAACTTGGAAGAGATTGTGGACTTAGAAGTGACTGAGAACTCGAAAGTGACTGTGGACTCGGAATTATCCATGAACTCGGAAGTGACAGTGCACTCGCAATTATCATAGGTCTCGGAATTGCTCGTGGATTCGGAATTCCTCGCGGACTCGGAAGTGACCGTGTAATCGGAAATGACGGTTGGTCCGGAAACGACGCTGGACTCGGAAGGGACCGTGACTCGGAATAGACAATTGACACGTAAGTGACCGTGAACTCGGTATCGCTCGTGGACTCGGAATAGACAGTAGACACGTAAGTGACCGTTAACTCGGTATCGCTCGTGGACTCGGAAGTGGCCGTGAACTCGGAAATGACCGTATACTTGGAATTCACCGTGGACTTGGAAGTGACCGTGGTCTCGGAATAACCCTCTGACTCAAAATTCCCCGTAGACTCGGAAGTAACCGTTCATCGTTAGTGAACATGGAGTAATAAGTGGCCGTGAACTCGGAAATGACCGTATACTTGGAATTCACCGTGGACTTGGAAGTGACCGTGGTCTCGGAATAACCCTTGGACTCAAAATTCCCCGTAGACTCGGAAGTAACCGTTCATCGTTAGTGAACATGGAGTAATAAGTGGCCGCGAACTCGGAAATGACCGTATACTTGGAATGGAATTCACCGTGGACTTGGAAGTGACCGTGGTCTCGGAATAACCCTTGGACTCAAAATTCCCCGTAGACTCGGAAGTAACCGTTCATCGTTAGTGAACATGGAGTAATAAGTGACCGTAGACTCTGATAATAATATTCGGTTCAATTGTTTCGAAAACAAGTAGACGCCTCCCCTGTGCAAACTTACGTTTTTACCATGCTCGAATCATGTGTATGTTTTTTATATATTTGCATAGTGTTTTACGACGTTTTCAACAATGTGTCAACGTCTTTCTTATGACCCGGCCGGGGATCGAATCTGCGACCTCCCAGAACCGAGACGGGCGTTCGACCTCAACATCCCAGAGGCCGTTCACTTTAATTATATGTAAACTAACCCGAGAACATTTTGGAAATTTCCGTTTTCTTTTATTTCCGAGTGCAGTGAACCGAGTGACCTATTCGTTATTTCCGAGTGCAATGAACAGAGTGACCTATTCAGGTCATACCAAAACAATTTAAATGTGACCTATTTAGAAAATACGTTTAACATTTTCACGTTACAGCTCCATATTTATTGATTGAGTTATTGTTTGTGGTTTAATGCAGACATATCACAATGTATATTCTGGCTTTCTCACAACAGTTCTCCAAACAACAACATTTCCACGCAACTGGTCGCGTTCCAAATAGACTTTTAGCCCATTCCTGGAAGGCGAATCCTCGAAGAGAATGTTGGCAGAGCTGGATTTTGTCTAACAGTTTTAAAAAGGCATACTTACTTTCTGCTAACTGCTGTTATGTATTGACTATTTTAGAATAAACCATTATGTGCCCTTTAAAGACACGTTATTTGTTTCTTCCTTCTACCTAGTTTATTTGAGTCAATCGGACCAAGTCGGCAATTTACGAAAATCTGCCTCGGGAATACTCCTCTTGTTTACGTAATACATGGCGGTTGACAGAAGCCTAGCTGAACATAGCCGAGCTGATGCGATTGTCAATGAGACTGTCCAACACGATTCCAATTCGTTTACTTCATTTATCTTTATATATCTGATATGTTGACAATAATAAGATGTAGAATATAATGTATCACTTTTTGCTAAACATGCTAATTCTTACATGCGTAATTCACATTCAATAGTTTTCTCCACTAGTGAATATCATATGAGCCCCACAAAGCAAAACTAAATCTTATTGCATCCACGAACATCTCTCGTGAACCAGAGTTCTCAATATCCGCCTATATCTAGAAGAGTCATAGATGAAAATGCTGACGAACAATTGAAATAGTATATCCATTTGTTTCATCAGAATTCGAGCCGTTCAACGGGAAAACCAACATTGTGGACAATGGTTAAGTATCGACCCAGATCAGCCTTTGCAGTCCACACATTACGTCTGAGGTTGATAGAGGTATTAAGTAATGATTCTCAAAACAGAAAATCCACAGAAAGCAAGAAGTGTCTGTCCGGGTTAGCTACATAACAGGTACCGCCTCAGTGGTGTAGTGGTAGAGTGTACGCCTCGGGTCCATAGGTCGCGGGTTTTATACCTGGCCGGATCATACCAAATACTTTAAACATTGTAGTAAATGCTTTCTTGCCTTAGCGCTCTGGGTTGTGGGCTTAACATAACACTGATGTAAGGAAAAAGTACCAGTAGTACTGGTAACCTTCCCAGGTAACGCCGTGAATCAACTGAATACATGTTGGAAGCGGTTAAAACACCATGAAAACGAACAATCAAATGCTATCAAAAAGGATGAGCGAGAAGACGCGGATTATGTGTAGAAATGAGTGACTAGATATATAAGCACCGACTTATTAACGGATCAGTCTATTCATTGATGTAGCCTGATCAAATTATTGAATGTTCGCCTTCAATCGTAACGCGTGTATATCTGTAGAACTATGTTATGGCGGAAAACTTCACGAGTTTGCAACTTAATCGCAACTGCCATTTGTGTTTTAAATAGTTGGTAGACAGTTTTGTTTTGGCGTCTCGGTGTTGAATTAGTGTCGTTTTCAACAAGATTCAATCATATAACGGCGGCCAGTTGGTGTGTTCCCGGAACGTCGACTCCATTTAATCCCTAGCTGGTCGGTAGAGCGAATCGGGGGGACCATTAGAGGATAATTATGTGACGGGTATTGCTTTATACATATAAATAAGACTGATGCAGATTTTTAAATTTTATTTATGCATAAACAAGAAATATATACATGCGAAATTTGAAAACATTTGAGAAAAGTGTAACCTATGATTAACAGGTATTGCTTTATAAATTGGTGGAAGAGGCTGGGGCATGTGTAGAACGTTCCGTCGCAGTAAAACGTGTTGGGTGCGGCTAAGTGGTTGAGGTTCTCGGTTGTGGCAAAGGCAAGAATACGGTTGTTCTGGTTACCGTCGTCGAATAGTAGAAATATGTCACCAGTGCCTGTTTCTGCCCCTTTACCGTTTAAGAATATATCTGTCTTAGTCTTTGAAAGTGGGGGTGTCAGTTTTCTGCGGGCTCGGTACAGCATGGACTTTATGGAGTTGAAAGAAGGTATCTTTTCAAAAACTTCGCGACAGGTGTCATCCCATTCGTTTCGGTGTCTCTGAAATTCGTGAGCTCTTCTGTAAAAAATGTAGGAATTGGTCTAATTTCTGCGCAGCGCCGGGATATCTTGCTCGTGATCTGTTTGGCAACGACGTTGAAGTGGTCTGCTGAGTGCTTATGGTTTTGTCTCCCGAATCCTGTCGGTATATCGTTGAATGTAGACAGGAAAGCTTGGTAACCTCGTTCGATACATCTCCAGAACACCTTGTCTTCTCTTCTATGGTTTATGCGATAAATGTATCCGTCAAATGTCAAGTTATAAACCCCTTTTCTGTTGATGATGTACTGAACGTTCAGCTATGCGTTTGCTATGATTGAATATGACTAAGCGAGTGTTGGATTGTTTCATCATTTCATTTATACGTAAGTTATTCGTATGTTTCTAACGGTTTCAACTTTGAACTAAATTAACATCAATTAAGTAACAGAACAGTTTATGTTTGTTTTAAAGATAAAAGATCAAAAGGCACAGTTTTTAATTATTTTATTCAACAGAGACCTTGCCAGTTTGAACTTAATTACTTACGACTAGAAAACAATACCTTAACGATTAAAAGAAAACAACTTAATTGTAACATGCATTTAAATTGTAATTATTCTGATCAATTACCGTCTATCTTTCAGATAAATTTACAGTATAAATAAAGTTATTCTTTATTAAAATGCATTTAATGCTTGCATCATTAAAATTAAATAAATTGATTTATGGTATGTATAGTTCTATACCCCTTTAGGTACCCCCTAATCCCGGATTAGTGAAAGGTGTCAAGCGAAACGAGTCGACGTTCCGGGAACAAACCGGCCAGTTCCCCTTACCACCACGTGTTTTCCGGTTTTCTCACACTAGTCCTTCACATAACAGTCTTACCAACCGAACTGCTGTTGTCCGTCTATAAGTTGATACGACTCTGGTATATGTTGTGATAAACCAATAAGATATGCAATATTTTACTATTTGTTACGTCAAGGCAAAATTTAACATTAACTTGGAGAATCAGAAGATAATTTAAGCCGCTTTCGACAAATCTTCAGTTATATTGTGGCGTTTCCTGGGTACATTACCAGTACTTCTGGTCCATTTATCCTGACACCAGCCAGTCAGTCGTAATGCTAACACCGCAACCATGAAGCCAGTGCTACCACTTTTAAAGTATATGGTATGACCTGAACGGGTGTCGTACCCGCGATCATCCGCACCCGAGACGGACGCTCTACCACTACACCACCGATGCGGTTCCATTGTCATCTGACGCCACTTTATTAATGTGTTTTTTAATCACCTAAAGCATTAACACTGTTCTACACCCATGATAACTTTGTTATGATGGTTGTTGTGAAAAATTTACTAAACAAAGGGTGTTGTTTAGTATAAGCGAGAGCACCTTGATGAACGGATATAATTTCAGCTTCAGTTATTCGAAAGTTATCGCCGTCATGCGAAACTTCAAGACAAGGCAATGGGGACAACAAGCTGCTAAACCATGGAGACCAAGGTTGGGTTCCTTCAAGGAGTTGCCCTTGTTGAACTGTTATGTTACCTCTCTCAGTAATACAAACGGTATCTGATGCGTCTACCGCAGATAATATTTTAATACATCTTGGTAAAAGAAGTTATAATTCACGTTAAACAAAATATACTTCATTTTCTCCTATTGATATTACTGAACAAATTTGATCCCGACCATTTGTGTAAATACGTAATCATAAGGGAGTACTTGCCCTTGTGCAGTTATTAACTTCTCATCGATGTCAGGAAAAATGGACCACCTGTACTGGTTAATTACCCAGCAAACGCCATGATATAACTAAACAATTGTTGAAAACGTCATATAAGAGCATTCCGACAAACACATCTATACATAGTTAAGGTACTGGGAACGATTGTTAAACATATTTCGGAGTATCAGAATATCATGGTCATGCTTCCTTTATTGTTGCTGATAATGCTGCATACATATCCCAATTTCTTTAACACCTTTATAGCATACAACGGTGAACACATATAAGCATAACAATGAAAACTGTATATGAAAATGAATTGATTTATATATGTATTTAAAACATTGCGGCAAAAGAAGAAATTGCTCATCGTGAACAATTTCTTGTTTTAAAGAGACGTCTGCAGAAAATGCGTCAAATTAAGTCTGCAAAGTCGGAAAGGGTTTACCCACAACAGAACGGATCAAGCGTAACGTGTTATAGCTTTGATAAATACTTGATTGAATGATAATTAATAATGTAGGTTACTAGTTTATTATAATTAAATATATTTTATTATAATTACATGAGAACATCAAACGTTATCATTTCAAGAGGAAGCAATATATCAAACACATATGAGCTAACTGTTTGAATGTATCAGAATAAACGTATTTAAAAGTTATACACATTCCTCTGAAAAAGGTTTGTATTTTGACCGAACTAAACATATATGTACAACGGCAATGACCCAATTACCAACTGTACTTGAAACCATTTAAGATTTGTTGGCAAACAGTGTAGACTCCGATCAGATGCGCTGATTGATATGCATCTGCACTGATCGGATAAGACTTACTGTTGGCATTGGCAGGACGCCGCCCAATATGTTAAATCGACTATAAATATACATGTATGTCTGTGTATTCATATTACCTCATTTTAATGTATAATGTTTGCTGACAGATATTCATCTTTAAAATGATTCAAGTCAATCCAGGGGTTGTGAGTTCGAATCCCGGCTTGGCCAACTTTCTTTCCGACGTTTGAAAAAAGTCATTGCGACATGCGTCATTTGTCTTCCACCAATGGGCTAAGTCTATGTGGAAAAGCAGCCAGTTGCTTGGGAAGATTGTTGTGTGGAGTACTGGTGTGAGAAAACCAGGAAACACATGTGTAGGTGAACTGGCCGCCGTGATATGACTGAGACATTGTTAAAAACGGCGTTAAACCCAAATCAATCAATAAAGAAGTTTGTTTGTAAATTATTTTACGCCGCTTTCAACAATTATTAAATTTTATTTCGGCGTTTCCTGTTTAAGTTACTTGTACTGTAACGTGTACTGCTAGTTAATCTATCCTGATACAAGCGAGCCTGTCGTAAGGATATTCCTGCAAACCTACGCATCGAGGAGGGAAATCTATTGCTTTAAGTTAGGTAAGGTATTTAATATGACCCTATCATGGATCTTACCCGCAAGCTCCCACACCGGATTCGAACACTCTGCCACAATCGCCTTGTCGTTTGTTTTCCTGGATCTACACTTGCTACACATGCCTTATGCTTGGTTTTATTGAAGATAAATTTACCCGGTGTCTTGTTACATGTACTACATATCCCATAGTTCCTGTAGTAAAATTCATAAAAATACAGTCAGTCTGGTAAACACGCATATATATACTACACAAGTTGCTTAGGTTGATCATGATCTACAATAATAAGCACATTGTTTGATAATCATACCCGGAGTTGTTTGAAGATTGATCGAGAAATAAACTTGCCGAAACCCCCTTACATAATTATTCCTGGAGTCGAGTGGGGTTTTTGGTCAGGTTCTGTGATGTGTTATTTCCTCTGTTGAATGCATCACTCTACTCACTCAAAATGATAGTCGCGTTATGTGATGTGTTAATTCTTCTATTGAATACTTCACTCAAAATGATAGTCGCGTTATGTGATGTGTTAATTCTTCTATTGAATACTTCACTCAAAATGATAGTCGCGTTCTGTGATGTGTTAATTCCTTTATTGAATACATCACTCAAAATGATATAGTCGCGTTCTGTGATGTGTTAATTCCTCTATTGAATGCATCACTCAAAATTATAGTCGGATTCTGTGATATTTTATTTGATCTGATGAATGCATCACTCAAAATGATGGTCGGGTTTTGTGATATTTTATTTAATCTGCTGTATACAAATGTACATCACTCTATTTGAGAGTCGGTTTCTGTTATGTTTTATTTTTCGTGCTGAATACATCACTCTATTTGAGAGGCGGGCTATGTGTTGTATTATTTTTTTTGTTAAATACAATACTCTATTTGAGATTCGGGTATTCTGATATTTTATTATATTTGTTAAATACATCACTTTATTTGAGAATGGTTTATGTGATGTGTTATTGTTCTCCGTTGACTAAATAACTTCATTTGGTAAATCGACAAGGACTTGTTTACAGGATGCGCTGGTTCATCTGGATGTTCACTCAGTCACAGCTGGGACATTTTTAACAAAACTTCATGACAATGTTCCCTTGGTGGTCCTTTTTCAAATTTGTTCAAATATATAAATCCTGAATACATGTGTTTCATATCTGTTTTTAATACGGCAGAAGGAATGGAGTGAAATGACTAAACTGTAAAACAAAACTTCTAAATTAATTATCATTATTGAATACATTAATAGATTGCATACTGTGAATGCATCATTTGGTCTAGTAAAGTCAATCAATAGGAAGGAACTGTACTGTAATGAATGATCATGGCAGGATTTCCGTAGAGCTATATGGTAATATAATCATTAATAAAAGTACCATGTGAATTAAATGACAAATTGTATTGTTATTGCTTTCAACTTCAAAGTGTCAAAATATCGGTTTTAAATCACTTGTCAAACTTTAAAGGAGACCAACTGTGTTTGAGGAAGTTTATACAGGACCGTACTGTTGCCATCAGATTACATCTGTTAGAGTACACGTGTCCGTAAGAAGATCAACGGATGTGCATTTAAAATGACGAGTACATTTCTGATCACTCATCACTGGTTGTCGTGTATTTTCCGAGTACTAGGGAAATTAAATAACAAACAAATATAACAAAACGGTTTCCCGGTTAAGCGGAACTTTCACTGGTTTCCGTGTTTTGTTTAACCGTGTGTTATAAAACGGTGAACAACAGCTTCATATGTGTCCGAGTTCTAGATTAGGAGATTTACAAACCAGTTGCCTATATATCAAACGGTTACCCAGTTTACCGGTTAGCCGATGACAGCCCTTATAGATACATAGTTTAAAACAGTCCAAAGTCCGGGGGCAACCCTGATCGAAATATGTGTCTGCATTTATTATTTTGATTGACAAGATCGTTAGGGAAACTCGAACATGACTTTCTCAAGATGACGTGTTGAACTGTTCACGTTACAGCGCTTTAACAATTAAGTACAGTACAACCTGTCCAGAACATACTACGGATCAAACGAATTAACTCATCAAACACAATATAAATGACCTGTGTATGGCGTCTCATAAAAGCACTTTGAAGAACATTATCGAATATTTCAATAATGTCACATCATAATTTAGTGACGTACTATTACCATTTTTGGTACAGTCAAATATATTTTAACCAGTCGTATTATAAATATTTGCGTGACAATCAACCTGAATGTACGGACAAGTGTGAATGTATGTAATAAATACAGATATTTACCAGAAAGGTTGGTCGTTAGAATGCACCCTGTTCCCGTCGTACGAATGTATGTAATAGAATGTCAGTGTGCCGTGAAAATTAGACATGCCCTCCTCAGTTAAAGGTAATCATCATTTACTTGACCCAATCGAACTAAAATCTACAACATGTACAATTAAGATTGTAATTCACCAGTCATGTGGTCAATATATACTGAAACAAGTCTCTCAAACTCCCCTGTGAAGTTCAGTTTCGTCCCCGCTAAAACTTAAATGGAGGGTTTGACGATGTTATCTATGGTTTATACGCTCACTACGGGATTCAAAACTAGATTGATTGATTAACTAGGGCTAAACGCCGTTTTCAATACCTTGTCAGCTCTATCACGGCGGCCAGTTATATCTAGTAATGTGCTATCTGTCTTTCTCACACCAGTACTCAACTCAACAATCGATACTACCAACTGTTTGATATTTCCATATACGCTGAAGGACGCTTGTCGCATTGACGTTATTTGTTAAACATCGAAAAGAACATTGGCCAAGTTGCTGTTCGAACTCCCATCCTTGATTGACAGCCCACGTCGCTACCAACTGAACTACTTATGTTTAGCGTCCAAAATTAGAACCTTCAGATCTTAAGAATGCTGTCTTAGCTCCTTTAGCCAACACATCCCGTGTTATAATACATACTAATTTAAAAGTGACAATGAAAGTAGACCAAGATTATGCATCACCATTGTGTATGCTGTTCTTCGTCTACATTGTTAGCATTACGGCATATGAGTGGTGCTCCGCGAAGATCAGCCTTTGGTTCGTTGCGACCAGGTTATATCCAGGTCAGCCAGTTCTTCCTCGCAGTATAATCTAGCACTTCAATGTTCACCAATACGTCAGTGAAGGTATCAACCAACTTCTCAATATGTATTAGGTTGATATAACAGCATACACAACCAGGCAGACATGTGTTGACCTGTGTATTAACTTAGCTAATCGGTTCTGGATATCATTTCCCTTACAAATGTGTTATCGGCTATGGATAACATTTCCCTTACATATTTGTTATGTTCTGGAAACCACTCACCTTTGTTATCGGGTTTGAACGGAGGCAACTTAGAACCTTCTTGTTCTCTGCAGTAATTAACAATGCTCAAAGTCTTAATTATAATTGCTCAGTTATGACGTACCAGGCCCAGAAACGGTAATATTGTAAGAACGTATTGGGCTCTGCAATACTTTATCAAAACAATCAAATCTTTCCACGGAGAAAAGTTATCTGGACGAGAAAGAAATACACTAATGTTGACAATATTATGAGAGTCGGCTCTTATTTTCCGGTGTTATCACTTTAACATTTTTCTCAAGATATCTTGTAGCCTGAATTACACGTTCAACTCTATTCCATCTGCACGTTGCAACTTGAAATAAACACATTTAACAAAACAAAAGACATCACATCGAGTAAGGTGCATAAATGGTGATTCACTGAGTAAATGCCGTGTATTGCTCACCGATCGTCAATTCATCACACGCAACCGGACCAAAAGGCCAGAGGTCATAACTACACATCGGTGGTATGACCCGACCGTGGATTGAGTACTGGTCCAGCAGAATTAAGCCGGAAATTCTAACCACTACACATAATCCAGCAACGGCCTTACTAAAAGTATAACTTGTCACAACGTACCGAAGCCATTCTCGAACACTGTACAATTGCCCAGTCCAACTGGCTCTGAAGCTCTTGAGACATATCGTGTCAAAGCAAGGTTCTGGGTCAAAAGCATTGACATTTAATTGTCCTTCAAACTCATTAATGATTTTCCAACCTCCAAGACTAGATTCGGACTTGAGGGCTATCACTGTCGGGATAAGGGTGTTATCGATATAAGTGTGTTAGTGTTCCCGATCAAACCGTCAATGCGGCGATAGTGGAAGCTCTGATATGTAGGTATTGGAACAAATAATACATATAATTAAACAATGGCATTATGTTTTGTAAATATATGCATTATGAATTAAAACGATCGAAACATTACTAAAGTGTATGTGTATGGAATTGGATAAAATTGAACTTAAAGAAATAAATTAGTTAAGTTTTCGGCATACGCAGGTTCTTCAGATCGCCTGAAAAACAACCATGTAAATCAAAGTAATCAGTTATGTATTTCCGAAGATATCGCCGTAAAAAACCCGACACAATGTTAAAAAATACAACGAAGCACCATGTTGACACTTTCACAGGTACAACAACTCTTCAGCTGATGGCTTCGAATGAAATTGTATGTAATGTATGGAACTGATTTAAAAACAATAAGTTAAATTAAACAAACTACTGAACGTCGATGTACCTGTTTAACAGAGCCGTTTCAAAAAATGATTTAGACATATTATCATTTTGAGCAGCATATCGGATGTATTCACGTAGATCACTAATAAACGTGTTGTCCCTGGCGGTTCTGTTTACATAGCCGTTATTCCCAAACGACTGCGACGTTTCTCCTTCAAAGTGTACCCATATTCTTATTTATTAATGTAATTTATCTAAATTATTATAAACTTAATGTCTATGACGGTACAGATACCATAACCGCAATTTCCAAACGACGGAGTTGTTTCTCCTTCGCAGTCCATACATATTCCTATCGACCAAAATAAATTATTTGTATAGCTATGGACTTGCTGTCTTCCTCGGTTTCGTTTACATAGCCATTGTTCCCAAACGACGGAGAAGCTTACAATTACATTGTCTTCTAAACATAATATAATGCAGATCACTTACTCTTGACCACCTTTGATTTACATATCTCAAGACAATGGACAAGTAATCGGACTATAATAGGTAAATGAACAAAACGAAATGTATATGAAGTTGAACATAAAAGGCATCTAATTTAATCGAATCCATGATTAAAATGTTTGAAGATTTACAACTATTTACGAAAGATCTGCGATATCACCGCCATTTTTATTTGATTTATATTTGGCATTATAAAACAGCCTATCCATGGGGAAGGTTACAGATTGGCTATTTTGGAACAGCGTTGGTGTATGTTCAGATCAGCCTCAGAATATACGTTGACAGAAGCGTCCGACAAGCTAGTATCAATACTATGTGAACTGTGTAGATCTTTATGATACAGTGCGGATGCTCATGCTCATCTAGTTATACACTGTTCGCGAAGGTCAACGTGTACGTGCTCGCATTCACCGCAAAAGCCATCGACAAATATTATTATGGTGTTTGAGATATTCACAAAGGTAAAGCACCTTTAGCCAATTCTTGAAATTTATCTTATACACTGTATGAAATAAACGACTCTCCATTCATCATAAACAGCAAGTGATTTGATCAAATAAGCGATTGTATTTGATACATGTTTCATAGATTTGTTTTAAGTACTGGTCAGCCATCGGTGTCTACAGGGTGATATGATTATTATTGATTTCGTGTTTAGTACTTCAAACATTTTATGAGTTACCGAGTGTGACAACCCAAAGGCACAAGGTAATCCTGGACCTCGTCGAAAGTTCCGAATGACTTATGTTGTGTTACCCGGCCCTAACGTTTAACCGATACGTACTGAGGAGTTTCCTCCGACTTGTTGCATCTGCTGAACGGCTTTTTCGTAGGTATTGCGCCGGTATTGGTACTGCTGGTTACCGAAGTCGTAACAGTAAGCAACCAACGCCTGGTTAATCTCAACAAGATATACCCTCTCCCCATTCAACGTAAAGTGGACATGATCCGTATCAATCTTCAGCTTTGCTTGGTTTCAAGCTAGGAAAGAAAAATAACTCATTTTCAGAAGAGGTATTAGTTGACAATACAACTAGTCGATTTGATGTATGATTCGTACGTGTGATATCGACCAATGTAAAAGGTCGACTTCGAGTAAGGTTTATGACATTGTGATGCCCTTACCTTATGGTAAATTTGTGCCAAAATTGTTAAAGTTGAAACTCAGGTACTTCAATACATAGTTCCCAGAACTACACTGATTACCCACTCTCGTCGGCCATTTTGGTATGATGAGAATTACTTGAATATATCAAAAAGGGTGATAATTAAGAAACATTAAGGAATTTATGAGTTAACAATCATATTTCGTTAAAGATTGTATTGATTAGTTTATCAAAGTAACCTTCTAGATTTAATTAGTGGTTGTACATGTAGTTGTTTTGACGATATTATATTTGATCTTCATGTTTTCAACGTGTAATATATTTGCTTATCAAAATGGCCACCAGGGTAGGTAAATGTTGTTGTTCTTGAAATAGTTTATGCATTAGTTACATACTCTTATCAAATATTAAACAATGTTGATAAAGCCAGGAACGACGACGAATCCAAGGCTCATATTTTGAATATCACATAGACCGTCTCGGTGGTGTATTGGTAGGGCGTCTGTCTTGTGTGCCGACGATCGCCGCTTCTATCCCCGGTCGGGTCTAACCAAATACTTTAAAATGACTTTCCCTCCTTCGCGCTTAGGATTGTCGTGCCAGCATTACCACTGACTCGTTAAAGTCAAGAAACGTGGCCCGTAGTACTGGAAACTTACACCTGACACGCAGTGAAATAATTGAAAACAAATGTAAAATGAGTCGTAAAACACCATACAAATAAACATATTAAATTATCACCATACCACCTGTAAACGGTACAACCCAGGTATCCAGGAGACACTATACCGGTATTGGTGGTCGTCGTTACACCAGCTACCATTGGACTGGTTACCGTACCACTACTAGGGACACCGTAGACAAAGTACGACTGTGAAAATCACAGTTCTCGTTTTTCTTATATACAAATCAGTACAAAGGTCATGATCAGTAAAATAACGTCGAGTAATAACAAAACAGTGTGTCAGTTAGTATAGTCCACGGGAGATACGTCAGTTCAGGCATAAGCTCCGTCACGTATAAACATGCTGATCCAACAGTCATTGTTCGCTGTAATTACACATATAATATGTTAACATTTTCATAAAGATATAAAGATATAAATTAAACAATTATGAAATACCTTTGATTTCTCAAAAACTAAAAATAAAAGTTTATTGAAAGCGTCTGAGTTTGTAAACACGTAACATAAAACGTTATGGACTGCGACTGGCTGTTTGGCGTTTTATTGTTACGGTTTGTGAACAGTGTGTGTGTATGGTTACGCTTATTGAACGTCATCAACAGTTGCGTAATGTATTGATTAATTGATACCCCAACAAAGAATTTATGATACAAATAATGTGTTCCCTTTGACAATATTTTACTGGAAAAACAATAACCTGCGTCACATAAGTTGTGGATGGCAGCATTCTGCTCTGGCGTGGTTGGAGATACAAGATGGGCTCCATCAGTGTTACATTACACTCCTGCCAGAAAGAAACGTAACGTCTGGTACACAAACTGCAGTCGGCCTGAAATAGACCATGCCACAATTGGGTCATAAGTGATACATATCGATGCACTTAAAAAGGTGCAGACATTATAAAGAATGTTATCCAGATCTCTGATTATTACAATTAAATACAAATATTACGAGAACAACAACCGACAATTGTTTTTTAAGTCATGTTTCAGTTAAAGATATAGAATTGCAACATTATCATTTACTTGACTGCAGTCATGCAGTGTAATATCATCATTTGTGTTACCGTTATTTTTTTATTTTGTCTTCAACATTATAAGGCAATAGGATATACTCGTGTTTATAGTGTTCATATTTAGTGTATACAAGGGTCTTACAAATCGACCTCGTGAATATTTTTATCTTTTCATTGAAGTAACAATGACATCAATTGATGACAGGGTGCCTTTATTAGTAAGGAATTTTCGTTTGTACTATAACGAAGTGAAACTAAACAAAATACTAATTTTTTAAATGTACAGTCAAACCTGTGCTAAAGACCATATTGGAATAACGATTCCCTGTATATAACAATAACACTTGTTGTCTCCCAATTACCTATGTTTTGCATAAGTGACCCTATAATTCAACACCACCAGTGAACAAAGACCATATTGTTGTGTTCCTATTGGAGGTCTTTATGTATTGAACTGTATTTGACATTATCACGCCAAACCTTAAACCTGTATACCTCTGTTATGTATATTAACATGTGAATAATGGCCCGGAAGCCTAAATAATGAATAAACATATTGTATTGTATTGATACATGCCATCGACGTTGAAAGCAGACAGCAGTATCGTTGTTAATACTAATAACATCCTGGAAATAATAACAACAACAGGTATATATATGAGTATATATCCTGCAAGAAGAGGACTTACATAAATATTTGTCCGGAAAATTACGACGGACCGGAAAATACCTCGAACCTCTCTATTCCGGGGTCGTCGTATTACCATGATACATTGTACAAAGCAAGGCATAGACAAACAAAACAGTTTTGTATGCAAATGTTTGTTATGAATGGGTTTTATATGCAATTATATAATGGTTTCTTTAGCAAACAGAACAATATATTAAGAATGAAACAAAATCTCGCATGTTTGGCTTTTCCGAACACAATCGGCTGTAATCTTTATTGTGTGTACACTATTTGAACGTGGTCTCGGAAGTGACTGTGGACTTGGAATTGACTGTGGAATTGAAAGTGAATGTGAACTCGGAAGTTACCGTGGACTCGGAATTGCTCGTGGACTCGGATAGCACCGTAGGCTCGGAATTGACTGTGGACTTGAAAGTAACCGTGGGCTCGGAATTGCTCGTAGACTCTGTAGTTACCGTGGTCTCAAAAATGGCCGTGGACTCGGAAATGACCGTGGACTCGGAATTAAATGTTGACTTGGAAGTGACTGTGGACCTTGGGGTGACTGTATACTCGGAATTGACTGTGGATTTGGAATTATCCGTGGACTTAGAATTGCTCGTGGATTCGGAATTGCTCGTGGACTCGGAAGTTACCGTGGGCTCGGAAATGACCGTTGACTCGGAAGTTATTGAGGACTCGGAATCGACTGTAAACTCGGAATTGACTGTATACTTGGAAGTGACTGTAGACTTGGAGGTGACTGTGGGATCGTAAGTGACTGTGGACTCGGAATTATAAATAAAATCTAATTATGGTCAATGAAGAACATACGTTGATTTTTTTCACGTTACAGCTCTATATTGATTGATTGTATTGTTATTTGTGGTTAAATGCAGACATATCACCATGTGTTTCCTGTCTTTCTCACAACAGTACTCCAAACAACAGCATTTCCACGCAACTGGCCGCTTTGCACATATACTTTTAGCACATGAGGCGAATCGTCGGAAAGAATTTTGACTGAGCTGGATTTCGAATTTCGAGACGCTAACGACTGAGTAATCGGGGATCGGCTCCATTTTCGTCAAACAGTCTTAAAAAGCCATACCTTATTTTATGTTGTACTGCAGTTATATATTGACTATTGTACAATACACCTTTGTGGGCCCTTATATACAAACGTTATCTGTTTCTTCGTTCGATCTTATTTCTTTGAGTCAATCGGACCAATCTGCATCGGGAATATTGAGACTATTGTCGCTAAAAAATGACGTAATACTTGTACTGGTTAATTGTTATTCACGCGCTTTTTTTACAATCGTTGTAACCGCATCACAGTAAAAAACATATTCCCGTTGTTTACGTAATTCATGGCGATTGACAGAAGCCTAGGTTGTGTTACCGTACATAGCCGAGCTGATTTGGTTGACAATGAGCCTGTCCAAAACGATTTCAATATGTTTACTTCATGTATCTACATATCATACAACAAAATATAACATTTAATGCACTTTACAAAGTAACATGGATGTAATTACAAGTGCTATGTTAACAATAAGAATATGTATAATATATCACCTTTGCTTAAACATGCTAATTCTTACATGCATACTTCACATTGAATACTTTTCTCCAATAGTGAACATTATATAATACACGCCAGGCAGAATTGAATATTATTGCATCCATACACTATAACATCTCATCTGAACCAGAGTTCTCATAATCCAGATATATCTAGAAGAATCATGGATGAAAACGCTGTCGAACAACTGGATGTGTATCCACACTTGTTTCAGAACAATATGTAGAAACGTCAACGCGAAAAGCGTCATATGTCTTCTAACAATATGCAAAAAATGTATGTGGAAAAGCAGCCATTTGTTTGCAACGACTTTTTTTCTGGAAATTCATGAAACACATTAATATATGAACTGGCTGCCGTGATATGACTTTAATTGTTGAAAACGGCGTTAAACCAAATTTGTTCAATCTATCTATTAATCAGTAAAATGGGTAAACGTGTTCTACATCGGTTGTGTAGTGGCAGAGCATCCGCCATGAGTTAAGAGGGGGATGCAGATTCGATCCCCGACCGGGTCATAAAAAAAGCTGTAAAACGGTAATTATGGTTTTCCCTCCTTGGGGCTAAGGCGTATATGGTTTACATTCAGACTGACTCGCTGGTGTCAGGATAAAAGTACCATAAGTAACCAATGTTGAAAGTCGTGTAAAAACATCATACAAACAAACAAACGAAAGCTACCACTTGAAGGAACTGTTTTTGAGTTTACAACGTAAAGAGGAAAGTGTCAATACTGGAGTATGTGATGAGTACAATTACTCATCGTTAATTGGTTTTATCTAGTTGCATCCTTTTTGTTTTAGTTATACAATCCCCTTTTTTGAAACGTATTTTTGACACGTTCTGTTGAGCCGTTTCTAAGCACATACTTAAACCCTTAAACCACCAGTTTTAATTTGTTCATATAATATATTGAGTATAATGGTTATAGCTATATTTCCTTTCATGTTCGTCTTATAAAGGATAAAATATCATATCAGTGAACATTTGTTTCTTCCTAAAAGCACGATAGGACATCCAAATAGCTAAATTGACGAAGGTCATACAAACACAGACCGACGGGACAATGTGATCAACTCAGATCAGCCTACTCATTGAAGCAGCCTGGTCAAATTAGTTTATGTTAACCATCAAATCGTCACGCAGCTTGAAGCATGTATATCTGTAGAAATGTGTGTTATGGCGGAAAATCGACTTTATCGCAACTACCCTTGGGGTTTTAAATATTTGGTGAACAGTTTTGTTTTGGCGTCTTGGTGGTGTAATTGTTAAATCGGAAGAATTCCGGCCAGGTCATATTACACGATGACAATTGGTTTAATGCTAAACAGAAGAGAACAGATCTTTTATACATAATAGTATATACAATACACATTGGGAATACGAAAACTATATATCAGACGATGTTAATATTGATATAAGGTGTTGTAGCAGTCAGTGTTTGTGTGATATAGAAAAGAACATAACAGAAGCTTTACTCATATATGATTGATATTCAAAATATTTACAATATACACACGAAATATATACATGTATCAGACAATGATAATTGTGTTATGTGAAACATCAGTCTGTGTGCCATAGAACATGACAGAGCAGGACAGAACAGAACATAACAGAACAGAACGGAATATAACATAGGCTTTAATCATGTATGATTCATCTTGATCAGATTATCATTATACATGTGCATACGAACCATATTAGACGATGACAATTAGTTTAATGCCAAACCTCTGTCCGGTTTTCTGTGATAAAGCACAGAACACAATATAACATTTATTCATATAAGATTGATCTTCAGAAGATTGACAATATAAATGTGCATTCGAAAACAACATATCAGACAATGATAATTGTTTCTAGGTGACACGTAAATCTGTGTTTGTGTGATATATAATAGAACAGAATAGAAGCTTTGTTTATATATGTTAACTGTTGTGTCAGGCTGGCTATCTGGCTGAAAGGATGGATTTAAGGACGGATGGATGGATGTTTGGATGGATGGATGGATGTCCATGTCTATCTGTATGTATGTCTAACTGTGTAACTGTCAATCTACCTGTGTGTCAGGGTAAGTCCCGAATTTGCCTCCCTCCTCTTCTAATTAGAGTGTTTAACTAGTATCCTGACATATGTCATTTGAGTCCGTCCGTGGTGAAGGTACACATTGGCATTTATAAACAGTGTAGGTTCAGATCAGCTTGTACAGAATCAGACTATATGCAAGTTGATATAAGCTTCTAACATGCTTGTGTAGGTAATATGTCAACATATCTCGATCTGCACTGTTTTCAAAAAACATCTTGTACATTTTTCCAAGGACGCGCTCATTAAAAATCTTCCGAAATTTTTTTTATTTAAAAATGTTGTTTTATATAGCATACTTTCCAAAGTGCTTCAGAATCCATAATTCTAAATTCTTTACGAATATAACATTTCATGAGAAATTGCAATTCATGTTGAACAGAAACTAGGTTTACAATGGATTATCTTTACTATTTAATGTATTCGCTGACAAAAGATAAAGGTCTATCAAATGTATCATATAGGTTTTCATTTGACATATGTAAAATTATATAAAATTGCAACCAAGTTTTCAGGTTCACCAGAATAACAGTTACTATAGCTACGGGGTCCTCCAGTATGCATGTAGCTGTATTCTCATGGCGAATTCACATATTTTCGACGCCCATCAATCCAGATGTATCTACATGATTTACAATTCTTAGACGCAAAGCTTTCACGATCATCATTTTTCAATTTACTACTTACATCAACCAAAAATGCAACTTTATCACGACTCAGTGCGTTAGCTGCAGCCCATTCCATTTCATTTTGTGAAACAGAAACCAAACCCGTTTTCCGTTTTTTTAAAGCCAAATAGACAAATGTCCCCAATACACACTTCGCAACGTCGCAAAATCCACTTTTTACACATAGACTGTAAGCCCATTGGCAGAAGACGAATGACGCTAGTCACTTGTGTCAAACGTCTGAAAGATTGTTGGCCAAGCGTGGGTTCGAATTCACAACCCCTAGATATACAGCCCACGTCGCTGCCGACTGAGCTACCCGGGCTCGGCTCATTCCTATCAAGCAATACTAGATGATATGTTCAATAGTGTCATTTACTGGATACTACTTTATCTATTCTTTTAACCAATTCCAACATACAACAAATAATATATAGATGACGACTTTTTAAACATTTAGTTTAAATCTCTATAAATGAAATGTTGATTATTGAATAGAATCGAAAGCAATTTGGTCAATTGGTCATAGCTTATAAAGAGTAAGTTCTCTTTTTTTGCTACAATGTTTTCAAAAGTAGTCTGCTGCAGATGCGTCAAAATGCGTCTGCAAACAGGAAATGTTTATGACGGTCCAGACAAAAGGTCACTTAGAAACAACAGATTTTCCACTTGAATGTATAAGCCGTTCCACGAGAAAACCAACATTATGGACTCTGCGTAATGTATGGCGGACTGCGCAGGCTAATCAGGCCCGACACATTCCGTCTCAGGGGGATAGAGGTATAAATTAATAGGAAAAATCCACATGAGGCGAAAAATGTCTGTCCGGGTCAGCCTGTGTGGCATGCTTCGGCTGATCCGGTCGATACTTTACGCAGAGTCCACTTTGTTGGTTTTATCGTGAAACGGCTCTTACTAGCCCTTGCCTCACGGAATTTACGACAAGTGTATACATGTATCTAAACCAATCTATGAATGAAAACTTATGTAGAACTGTATTATGAATTTAGTATACATCATCGATCACTCGAATAAGTCGATACCTCGAAGTAATTTATCGATTCTTTTTCGACTTCGAGTTATTGCGAGGTCAGCATTGCTTCAAATTGACATATAACTGTCTGCTATTCGCTATGTCGAAAATTACAATAAAAACGTTGTGGGGACCTGCATGCAAACCCACTATCTGTCTTATTTTGTCAAATGATATTGACGCATTGGCACTTACAACGAATCTGCATAGACTATTTAGCTCTTTGGTGAAAGACAAATGACTCTTAACAAAATATCTGTATTCAACTAGTATAAATAATAAACAACTATATCGGGGATCGGTAAGTGTTTCAAGGGCTTTCGAGTGTATTTAATGAAAACATCTGTTTGTATTCATATCGTTGTACGAACGGTTTTATTGACTAACAAGAGTCTTCCGTTTTGGCTTGAAAGTAGATTCTTGTATAATATTTCGTACAAATGAATACATTTTACGCAGTGAAAGGTGGCAATAAATAGGCGAAATTTCGTTACACTATATCTAGTTAAATAGGTAAATGCTGGAGTCACGTCACACGAGAATCGATAGTTTGAAATTTGATTGATTGGTGTGTTGCACTGCTTTCATCATTGTTTCAGTTATATCACGGCGTTTTCTTGATAAGTTAACGATGCGGTGAAATGTGATTAATGAACGTTACGCTGTTTGCATTGGTCATCATAAACGGTTGGCGAAATCTGCCGATAACGTGTAAAGAGTTAAGGAAACATCATCTCTGTTTATCAAAAACAAATAACAAAAATCTTCCTAACAATAAATAGTGTAAGGTTGAAGGTCACGACCTCCCTTCAACCTAGATTGTTATGTTACGCTTTTAGAGTCACAACTTTCAATCATGCTTTATAAGGGAGTCTGGATTCCTTTTATATGTATAAAGGTTTAGTAAAAACAGAGACGGACCCGTCTATAAGAGGGATAAGTAACCAGATTGTGTCCTAAAATATCAACCCTTCCCAGCATTTGTCGAAGGTTAAACTAAACGTATCGAATATATGGCAATAGCAAGGATATTTTCTTGAAATGCAAACATTCTTCTAATGCAATTGATCAAACAAAACACATGAAAACATTACACTTTTTGTGACGGTTGATTTGACAACCGCCAGAGAGACAAGGAAAACAACAATAGCACACGAATTTTACATAGGCAGTTGTCGGCAATGCGTTTAAGCAATACTGCAAACCAAATAACAGCTACATATATTTAAATCGTTTTACAGAGACTTGGTAACAAATAATATTAATAGTGCCATTTCGGTACTAGATCTACTTAGATATGAGGAATTTCGGTCTAACATTGAGTTAATCAAAGCACTGAAGTGCTGACGGCCTTCGGGCTATAGGACGATTGGAGAAGAAGGGAAATTGTTAAATAAATAACAATTGAAGCTTATGTTTATGTATCTATTGATAAGAAGTTTAAAGATCATATCAAAAATAGTCAATATTATGAAACTGACAATTTGAAAACAGGAGGACCTCCTTGGTACTATATCACTCACCTGAGTACAAGAGCTCACAAGTATACACATTTAAGACATGAAGAATCAAAGAAAAGGTTGACAGCAGATTTAAGCAGAATATTTCGACGTTTCTGCCTTATTTTATTAAGAAATATGACAATGTTAAATCAACTTCCATCAAGTAGAAATAATTCTCAAAACCATGTCCTAGACTGGGATACTGGCATGACCCGTATTCGAACTTGGCCTAGATATCATGAAGATAAATATTCTGACCAAAGTTTTAAAAATGTGGCTTCTACAGTGTTTACAAGATTTTCCTTCAATTAGGCACGTGTTTTTGAACAGACATAACCAATATTCGAACTTGGCCTACATATCATCAAGACAAACATTCTGAACAGTTTCAACATCCTCAAATTAAAAACGAAGCCTCCAGAGTGTTAACAAGATTTCCCTTCAATTTTGCCTAGTGACCTAGTTTCTGACCCAATATGAGCCATATTCAAACTTGACTTAGATACCATTACGACAAACATTCTTGCGAGAATGACGCTGATACATCCACAGCGCTTACAGGCACCTGCACAGCGCGATCGGGTCACCCGGTTGAGGGAGAGGTTTGTGTTTGAACGCTACCGCTACACCTTTGTTCTTGGTGCATTGGTGGCTGAAGAGGAGAGGCATGGTCTCATTGACTTTACTGCCACTCTCGCTCTCTTGTGGTTTATGTACTCTCCTGCTTCTTCAGTCCTCCCTTTTTTTCTAGAGCAGCTTGTAGTACTGTTAATCTGACACTTTTGTGATAAACTGTGTGTTCAATTGTTACCTTCTGTAGTTAGCGACTGGATAATCTGATGAATGATGCGATGAGCCTGCTTTTATAACATGCGAACCACAGTATCTGCCCAATTTCGTGCTCTGATCGGCGAATTTGGCCCGGCGCTTACCCAATATGTGTGATTCCCGGCCAGACATCGGCCAGGCATCAACCGATTAAGGTGCGATCAGCTTGCGATGAAGTTTTAAGTCCGAGTTCAATGACTCGATGCCCGCTAATAGTCTCTAAGGGTTACGGCCGAAAATGTCTAGAAATCCGCCGCAAAACGCTGGCAAACCCATCGCAAGGTAATTGTGACTGGGGTTCAAGTGATACTAGGTAGGCTACGTTTTTAATTCATAAATTACTTTTGAAAACAATATAAATATGCAGCAGAGTACTTTTGAAAACATAAATGTTGGCATCTATATCTCTATGTGCATACATAAGGCACATTCCTGTAAGCACTGTCTTAGCCACTGATGATCTTCAGTCGGACTTGACGTCCTTAATATAGTCGTCAATGGTTGACTGGTTGGTAAGATAAGGGTGATACAACACCCAATTTATTCCTCAAGCTTTCGATTTACACCTGGAGTGTATCGTCCGATGGCAGGTCTTACCTTATAAAGTTTACCGACTCGTCGTTAAGTGCTATATCAACTGGCGGGAACTGTACGAATGTCATAGTAGCCCGCTGCTGAAGTGAGGTAAATCGTTTGAGGAATTCTTGGAGCAAATGATCCAAAATGGGATAGTTATAAAAGGTTTATAATATTCCTCCGGGACGGATTCACCAATAGCCGCAGCTTCCTGAAACGCCTGTAGTTTAAGTACTGGTGAAATGTTCAGGACTGGAAACGGACTTGAGATCAATCAGTGTATTAATTTTCTAAAGTTTATATATTAAAAAAAAAAAAAAAAAATTGCATAAAACATTCATTTTTCGGCGCACGGGCCCTATGGGCTCCCGGTAAATCCGCCACTGCATTTGTCTCTCGACTTCTTTATACTTTTTCATCGCCAGAATACCATCGCTACTGCTGGTCATTCATTAAATGCCCTGTTGGAAGAAAGGGAAACTAGTCCAATGAAGAGGACCAATACACTTATAAACTCCATGCACACAAGATTTAGAGCGGTGCGATACCAGATACCCGGGACGTTTCAGATACTGAGAAATAAGTCCCGATTTTGTTCAGATTTTCTCAAAGCGAGAAGTTCTTTATACACAAATGAAAAATGTAGATTCAATGTATGGCTGTATTTTGAATCAATATAAACATGTTTATGCGGCTCGTTATCACTTCAGTAAACTTTGCAAAATTATTGTAAAATTGTATTGACATCACCCGGTTAACGCCATATATAAAATTGTAATTATAGATCGAATACCAACGCAATCAGACACACACTTATGAAGATATCTTGAGACCTTGGGCCGTGTTAAAGATTCAACCTATTTCTCAATGTTGCTGTTACAGTTCAATGTTTAATACTTGGAATGTAACTAACCGGCATCTTTTCATTAGCATATTGTGCCTAATCCAAACCCTTTCGTCATCTGTTTTATTTAGGATTGTGAATCTCTTGACTTTTAGGATAGGCTTTACGATGGATTAATTGATTGGGGCTTAATGGCGTTTTCAACCATATTTCAGTCATATCACGGCGTATGTTACCAGGCCTTCTCGCAGACGTACTCTACACACAAGTCATATCACGGCGTGTGTTACCAGGCCTTCTCGCAGAAGTACTCTACACACCAGTCATATCACGGCGTGTGTTACCAGGCCTTCTCGCAGAAGTACTCTACACACCAGTCATATCACGGCGTGTGTTACCAGGCCTTCTCGCAGAAGTACTCTACACACCAGTCATATCACGGCGTGTGTTACCAGGCCTTCTCGCACAAGTACTCTACACACCAGTCATATCACAACGTGTGTTACCAGGCCTTCTCGCAGAAGTACTCTACACACCATTCATATCACGGCGTGTGTTACCAGGCCTTCTCGCAGAAGTACTCTACACACCAGTCATATCACGGCGTGTGTTACCAGGCCTTCTCGCACAAGTACTCTACACACCAGTCATATCACGGCATGTGTTACCAGGCCTTCTCGCACAAGTACTCTATACACCAGTCATATCACGGCGTCTGTTACCAGGCCTTCTCGCAGAAGTACTCTACACACCAGTCATATCACGGCGTGTGTTACCAGGCCTTCTCGCACAAGTACTCTACACACCAGTCATGTCACAGCGTGTGTTACCAGGCCTTCTCGCAGAAGTATTCTACACACCAGTCATATCACGGCGTGTGTTACCAGGCCTTCTCGCAGAAGTATTCTACACACCAGTCATATCACGGCGTGTGTTACCAGGCCTTCTCGCAGAAGTACTCTACACACCAGTCATATCACGGCGTGTGTTACCAGGCCTTCTCGCACAAGTACTCTATACACCAGTCATATCACGGCGTGTGTTACCAGGCCTTCTCGCACAAGTACTCTACACACCAGTCATATCACGGCGTGTGTTACCAGGCCTTCTCGCAGAAGTACTCTACACACCAGTCATATCACGGCGTGTGTTACCAGGCCTTCTCGCAGAAGTACTCTACACACCAGTCATATCACGGCGTGTGTTACCAGGCCTTCTCGCACAAGTACTCTACACACCAGTCATATCACGGCGTGTGTTACCAGGCCTTCTCGCAGAAGTACTCTACACACCATTCATATCACGGCGTGTGTTACCAGGCCTTCTCGCAGAAGTACTCTACACACCAGTCATATCACAGCGTGTGTTACCAAGCCTTCTCGCACAAGTACTCTATACACCAGTCATATCACGGCGTGTGTTACCAGGCCTTCTCGCACAAGTATTCTACACACCAGTCATATCACGGCGTGTGTTTCCAGGCCTTCTCGCAGAAGTACTCTACACACCAGTCATATCACGGCGTGTGTTACCAGGCCTTCTCGCAGAAGTACTCTACACAACATTCTTCCCATACAGACTATTTAGCCTATTGGTGAAAGACGAATGACACTAGTCACAATGACTTCTGTCAATCATCGGAAAGAATGAATGGCACTAGTCACAATGATTTCTGTCAATCATCGGAAAGAATGAATGGCACTAGTCACAATGACTTCTGTCACTCATCGGAAAGAATGAATGACACTAGTCACAATGACTTCTGTCAATCATCGGAAAGAATGAATGGCAGTTTCTAGGGTGTCCTAAAAGGTTGTTCTAAAGATTCATCACTCCATTGGGCTTAGGGGGGTCGTACGGTCGAATCCCGGCTTGGCCATCCCATTCTTTCCGATGATTGACACAAGTCGTTATGCCTAGCGGCATTCTTTCTCCACCAAATGGCAAAATAGTATTTTTTTTGAAAATGTCAAGGCCTACACCGAGGTAAACATTGCAAGATCTTTTACATAATCGTCACTATGTGCCTTCGGCGCTTTGATTGACAATTTTCTATCCTATTGCATAATGTCAGTCTATTTTTTTGTATGGCAAAATTGTTAAAATTCTAAAATCCCTATACCTGGGTGTTTTAAACTAGTCATTATTCAAATTAAATATACGTTTCAGTTTTTGGGTTTATCTGTTGCTTTAGTATAGGATTACGATTTCAGAATATGTACGTTTTGTAAATGTGGCACATGTAACTTCAAAGGTTTTTTTTGTTACAAAATGTATAATTTTGAATTATTGTTTCTCCACGTAATATTTATTTTAATCAAATAACTAGTAACTGGTGTACAAGGGGAGTTGATAAAAAACATAGAAATGACAAGTGATACATGTTTAGTTAAATAAACAGCCAACTCTATTTTTACTATGAGATAAATAGCATACAGTAAAACCCTTTCCCTCACACAGACGCTCTCTGACGCCTCTGCAACAGACGACTTTTAAAAGCAATGCGACCAAAGGATAAACTTCTCATATTAATCAATTTTTCCAATTGCCACAATGTTTTAATAATAATATTAATAATTATGGTATCGTTTAAAAGATAATTTCCACATTGTTTTTATATTTTTTCAAAGTCGTCTGCTGCGTATTTATTGTAAGTGGTAAACATGTTAAAGCTGGTGAAACGGATGCAATTCGTTATAGTACTTGAGAAGTGTCAGCCGATTTGGTGTCTTAACCCTTTCCAACCTGTCGACGCATTTGACGCAAAAGCAGCAGACGACTTTTGAAAACATTGTGGCCAAAGGTGAAATTGCTCATGATGAGCTATTTCTCCTTTGGCCACAATGTTTCAACTTTATTTAACAATTAAGTTGTTTTCTTAATGGAGATTTTTTTCTGATTTTCGTCACTATGTTTTTAAAGTCTTCTGCTATAGATTTGTTGTATATCGGAAAGGGTTAATACACCAAAGCACCTTTTGTTGTGATTACATGGAATACATATTATCTGTGTTAAGTGGTGGGCGCTTTTTTTGAACAACCAATAGGCTAGATCATTGTCAGAATTGATCTAGTTAGTTAAGTTACAACCCGCATACTGACCGATACTCGTCTCCATTCTCTGTTAGACAATATATAAAAAATAATTAAAATGTGTAATCAAGCAATGTTCACAAATACAATACTGAATTCGTTTACTTAAACATTATTTAAATACTAATGATTCTAATACGCTTACTAAAGTAAGTATGAAATCAGAGTTTAAAACATTTTGCCTCGATTTAGTTTAATTTTAATTATACATCGATTCATGTTGTATTAATATGCTTAATGTCTGCTTTCAGTTTGACTGATTCATCTGGATTGCAAACATCCATGGACAAAATTGAAACGTCGAAATATTGAAAAGTTAATACCGTTTAGGGGAAATATTAAGGTAAAAGGAGATATAGCTGGTTATGAAGTAGTTCTCCCTTTTCAAAAATGTTTTCAAAAGTTAAATGTTGCATACATTTGCAGTCGGAAGTCGTTTATATCAGGTAAAGAATTAACCCTGATCCTGCTGAGTGAATCATCCGTGATTTCAGATATGTGCTCGCCCTATGATATATGTGACTTTTGTCAGACGTCGGAAAGATTCAAGGATGAGCTTGAGTTCTAACTCGCAACCCCTATATTTACAGCGCACGTCACTACCTATTGAGTCCAATGATCTACTCATTGAATATCAGGCGAAACAGAGCAAACAATGCCTGGAAGTTTATGTATAGACATATCTTTATCTTCCCTGTTGGTTAATGTGGTTCCAAATCAAACCTTCTAGGAAAGGAACACTCACAGGAAACGAACACTTACATACTACAATACGTCTCTTGAAGGATGCACTTAGATCACGGATGCACGGTTTATTCCCATGATAAAGCTCTCTGATATTAAATAGGCGTATGGTAGGAAGACTATCCATATTCTTTCAGACCTTAATCTTTTGAGAAAGCACACCAAATGGTTCGGAGTTCTGATATTGATTTAAGAACATGAATTATGCCCTACATCTAGTGCTATGATAGCTCGTAATTCAATACATATCAAATTTACAGACCTTAAATTCATATCGTCTATACAGAATACTTTAAATAATATATTCATGATTTTTTAATGATTTGGACAGAAAATTTAGACAATATTTAATCAATTCACGTTATTCTGGATCAACCCTCATACTATACGGTAAATGATTGTGTAAGGTCTCTACAGATATGACGCAGATTATTTTTTGTCGGAATAGGCATATGAGTTAGCCATACTCATAACAGTTACACGTGTACCAGTGTATCAGTGATACATATTTATTATTGTAAGTAGTGAATTTCAATGATAAAAGCTTTAAAGTATATAGTCATTACATAATTATATAATATTACTTGTGTGGTAATGATGTAAATATGTAAAACAGGCGCTGTAAATATTCAACGGTACATGTACATGTTGTAATTGTCTCCTCTGTTCTATATGAGTGTTGGAAACACGAATATCTAACCACGTGACTGTTTCTAAAATAAATGTTTATATTCTATACAGTTATGCATAGTATTATCACAGATTTATTAGTGTTAGTATTAATTATGTCTACCACTTAAGTGTTCATTTAAAGATATCTGGAAACATCTGAAATGAATGTTTAAACGATATATTAGTTTTTGCCTTTATAACTGTTGGTATACGCCAAACACTGCAACAGGTTACAAGCTTATCCACTCATACATGTGGTACCGTCCCACAGCACTTTTAGTGCTTTGATTATACTTCTGTATTATCGTTAACTGGATGAGTCACTGTAAATAAGGACTTAGCTTTTCCCTGGTACGCTTCTTAAAAGTCGCCTGCATTGAAAAATCTTAGTAACAGAAACTCAAAATCTGAAAACTATCAAAACTTATTATTTGAATGAGGCATTTGACATTGTGGGAAAATGAGAATTTGCTCCTGCCGCTCATAATGCCTTCTGCATTTGTGGAACGTTTCACTGATCGGTTCTCACTTCAGACGCAGGGGTAAATAAGAAGCTTAATGTTAGCTCTGTGTTTGGCTTTTCCCCTTGTTGATTCATGATTGTAAATCACGTGTCTTTTTATGTAGATTGTATACGAAAGACAAACGGCGTTACAAATTTGGACCATGAAACAAGTAAACTTTAAAGTTATCCATATTTACAGCTACATCTTACCATGACCAAATTATGTGATATGTGATACTGGTTCCCCTTATATGCAGTTGGCTCTAGCAGTTAGATATATACGTACATTAAGTACTCAGGAGGCACATTGGCGAACAGTGTAAGAAACAGATCAGATTGAATAGATGTGTATGCTAGTCTCGATCTACATAGTATCCGCCATCATACCTATCATCCACATACACATCGTCATGAACATCATCATATCAAATAGCATACACCCAATGCTATTTATCGTCAAACGCACAATAATTATCGTCGTACACGCATCGTCATACACATCATACACATCATACACATCATACACATCGTCATGAACATCACCATACCAAATATCATACACACAATGCTATTTATCGTCAAACGCACAATACTTATCGTACATTGCTATACACATCGTTATGAACATCATCATACCCAGTATCATACACACAATGCTATTCTTTATCAAACACGGATTGTTATTCATTGTTATACACACAATGCTATTCATCGTCATACACACAATGCTATTCATCGTCATACACACAATGCTATTTATCGTCATAAACACAAAGCTATTTATCGTCATACACTCATTGCTATTCATCGCCATACACACATTGCTATTCATCGTCATACACACAATACTTATCGTCATACACACAATGCTATTCATTGTCATACACAAAATGCTATTCATCGTCATAAACTCATTGCGCTATTCATCGTCATACACACATTGCTATTCATCGTCATACACACATTGCTATTCATCGCCATACACACAATACTTATCGTCATACACACAATGCTATTCATCGTCATATACAATGCAATTCATCGTCATACACACAATGCTATTCATCGTCATAAACACAATACTTATCGTCATACACGCAATGCTATTCATCGTCATACACATTGCTATTCATTGTCATACACAAAATGCTATTCAACGTCATAAACTCATTGTGCTATTCATCGTCATACACACATTGCTATTCATCGTCATACACACATTGCTATTCATCGTCATACACACAATACTTATCGCCATACACGCAATGCTATTCATCGTCATACACTCATTGCTATTCATCGTCATACACACATTGCTATTCATCGTCATACACACACTGCTATTCATCGTCATACACACATTGTTTTTCATCGTCATACACGCAATGCTATTTATCGTCATACACACAATTCTATTCATCGTCATAAACACAAAGCTATTCATCATCATACATTCATTGCTATGCATTGTCATACACTCATTGCTATTCATCGTCATACACACACTGCTTTTCATCGTCATACACGCATTGCTATTCATCGTCATACACACACTGCTTTTCATCGTCATACACACACTGCTTTTCATCGTCATACACGCATTGCTATTCATCGTCATACACACACTTCCATTCATCGTCATACACACACTGATTTTCATCGTCATACACACATTGCTTTTCATCGTCATACACGCATTGCTATTCATCGTCATACACACACTTCCATTCATCGTCATACACACACTGCTTTTCATCGTCATACACACACTGCTTTTCATCGTCATACACACACTGCTTTTCATCGTCATACACGCATTGCTTTTCATCGTCATACACACATTGCTATTCATCGTCATACACACACTGCTTTTCATCGTCATACACACACTGCTTTTCATCGTCATACACGCATTGCTTTTCATCGTCATACACACACTGCTTTTCATCGTCATACACACATTGCTATTCATCGTCATACACACACTGCTTTTCATCGTCATACACACACTGCTTTTCATCGTCATACACACACTGCTTTTCATCGTCATACACACACTGCTTTTCATCGTCATACACACACTGCTTTTCATCGTCATACACGCATTGCTTTTCATCGTCATACACACACTGCTTTTCATCGTCATACACACACTGCTTTTCATCGTCATACACGCATTGCTTTTCATCGTCATACACGCATTGCTTTTCATCGTCATACACACACTGCTTTTCATCGTCATACACACACTGCTTTTCATCGTCATACACACACTGCTTTTCATCGTCATACACGCATTGCTATTCATCGTCATACACACACTGCTTTTCATCGTCATACACACACTGCTTTTCATCGTCATACACACACTGCTTTTCATCGTCATACACGCATTGCTTTTCATCGTCATACACACACTGCTTTTCATCGTCATACACACACTGCTTTTCATCGTCATACACACACTGCTTTTCATCGTCATACACACACTGCTTTTCATCGTCATACACGCATTGCTATTCATCGTCATACACATACTGCTTTTCATCGTCATACACACACTGCTTTTCATCGTCATACACACACTGCTTTTCATCGTCATACACACACTGCTTTTCATCGTCATACACGCATTGCTTTTCATCGTCATACACACACTTCCATTCATCGTCATACACACACTTCCATTCATCGTCATACACACACTTCCATTCATCGTCATACACACACTTCCATTCATCGTCATACACACACTTCCATTCATCGTCATACACACACTTCCATTCATCGTCATACACACACTTCCATTCATCGTCATACACACACTTCCATTCATCGTCATACACACACTTCCATTCATCGTCATACACACACTTCCATTCATCGTCATACACACACTTCCATTCATCGTCATAAACACACTTCCATTCATCGTCATACACACAATTTTATTCATCGTCATACATACCACTGTATTCATCGTCATACATACCATTGTATTCATCGTCATACACGCTTTGCTATTCATCGTCATACACGCATTGCTTTTCATCGTCATACACGCATTGCTTTTCATCGTCATACACGCATTGCTTTTCATCGTCATACACACACTTCCATTCATCGTCATACACACAATTTTATTCATCGTCATACATACCACTGTATTCATCGTCATACATACCATTGTATTCATCGTCATACACGCTTTGCTATTCATCGTCATACACGCATTGCTATCCATCGTCATACACATATTGCCTATCATCGTCATACACACAATGCTATTCATCGTCATACACTTCATCATCATACACTCATTACTATTCGTCGTCATACACATCATACACATCACCATGCACATCACCATACCAAATATCATACACACAATGCTATTTATCGTCAAACGCACAATACCCATCGTCATTCACGCATTGCTATACATCGTCATACACATCATACACATCGTCATGAACATCATCATACCAAATATCATACACACAATGCTATTTATCGTCAAATGCACAATACCTATCGTCATATACGCATATCTATTCATCGTCATACAAACAATGTTATTCATCGCCATACATACACTCATATTCATCGTCATACACGCATTGCTATTCATCGTCATACACACAATATGTATCGTCAGACACGCAGTGCTATACATCGTCATACACACAATACCTATCGTTATACAAGCAGTGCTATTCATCGTCATAAACACAATGCTATTCATCGTCATACACACAATGATGTTCATCGTCATACACCTAATGCTATTCATCGTCATACACATAATACACAGCATAATGAACATCATCATACCCAATATAATTCACACAATGCTTTTCATCGTAAAAAACACACAATATCTATCGTCATACACGCATTGCTAAACATCGTCATACACATCATACACGTCATCATGAACATAAGCATACCCAATAGCATACACACAATGCTTTTCATCGTCAAACACACAATACCAATCAGCATATACACAATACCAATCAGCATACACACAATACCAATCAGCATACTCACAATGTTATGTATCGGCATGCACAGCATCATGAACAACAAATCCATCATCATGCACGAACTGGTTACAAATCATAATTTAAACCCTATTGGTTGAAATTCTTTTAAAAATGTTCATTGTACTAAAATATAAATAACTCTATCGGCATTGATTTCATTGGTTAATTATTCATATGGCGAGCAGAGATACCAACAAATAAAATCGGCAGTTGCTCGTTACATTCTTATAACAACAACAACATATATTCCAAACCCCAATAATTCTAATCACTTGAAATTCGGGCTTCATTTATCTGAGACATTGTAATGTTATGAATATCACACATGACGAACTTCAATGTCTTAAGTAACATTTAAATACAAATGTATGCAAATTTCATATTTCAATTTATGTTCAGAAATAACAACGACAAAATGATTTTCGACGTTTCCTACAGTAAACAAGCGAAAGGGACACACAAATTGCTTCGTAATTAATGAATGCGTGTACTTAACTATTTACTGAGTAAAGCGAGCAAGTGATTACATCACTTCAAGAAAGCAGTGCAGCGGCAGTTCCGAGTGCTCGTATGAGTTACCAGAACTGTTGTTACACTGATTTGATGAAATGATGCATTCATGGAAATGGTTGGAATGAAACGACATATTCGAGATATCCAGTAACAATAATCGACTTATCGCGAGTCAACTGTGTCTATAAGCAACATCATGCACCAAGCAAAAAAAAAGCTTTCATCTTTTCATTCTCACTCAATCTTAGTCCCAGTTACATTAAGTAAATGATTGTATAAAACATGGCTATCAAGGTAACCTGATTACCAAATACAGACGTAATTTGAAGGTTATTGAAACATAATACGACACATTTACGAACATTGAAGAACCAGATCATACTGCGCGTGTGCGTCTGCTTGTCTGGTTATACACAATTTACAAATGCCTAAAGGTCAGTTTTCGAAGAGCGCTGGTCATATTAAAGATGGAATACCTGAACTGTTTAATGGAGGAGCGAACGGTGTGTGTGATCTCTTTAAACATTTAGACCACTATACTCGAAAATAGGTATCTTCGTGAATATTCGTTGGAAAGTGTATAAAGCTAGACTTGATCAAACGAACGTTCACAAGCAACTGTGTCTATACATTTTTGATGGTCTGAATGATGTATTCAAGTATCTGCGGTCATTGATTTTCAAAACAGATAATGTATAATTCAAGCATTGAATGACTGGACAAAAATAATACAGGAAGCAACGTTTTCTCATACTATGTGTGAGCGAGCAGATCGCTATTTAAAGATCTGTGAATACGAGCATCGCACCAATCAGATGACATTTTTGTCGAGATGAATCAAGTCTCATTTGGCTTTTCACTTTTCGTCAATAAGTGACAGAGGATTTTAGTAGTTAACAATCTTTTTCCTCAAAATAAATATGTTCATGAAGAGCAGACATATTTGTTCTACACTTGTAATAAGTTAGTCGTTGGTTGAGATAGCTCATCTGTAACGAAGAGGGCTATCAATTCAAGGATCGTGAGCTCAAATGCCAGCTCGGCCATTCTTTCTCCCCGATGATTTGACAAAAGTATTTTTTAAAGTAGGGCCTTAGACAAAGTTCAGATTTAGGAGTCACGTCGCAAAACAACAACGCAATATGAAGATTCAGACCACTTAAAGCACTTATAAAAGTTACAAACATATCTTGACAATCTCACTGTTTTCAATCTACATCGGAAGACGGAAGCTTTGAAATATCCTTTTATATTCGCAATCTCACTGTTTACAATCTACAACGGAAGACGAAAGTTTCGTACACGTTGGTTATGGTTTTGAATTATACTTATTGCCATTACACAAATGGTTCCATACCCGTCGTCTAGCTGTACCATAACAAAGAAGGAGCATGTTGATTTGTTAAGTTGGACATCCCCGTCTACCGTTGTAGATTGAAAACAGTGAACTGAAGTGTTAACCCTTGCCATATTATAAATCGGGGCCTTTGACCTTTCCACTTCATTAACACGCGGACAATAATAGTAAACACTCAAGTATGATGTTAACAAAAACAATGGAAAAGATAATTACAAAACTTATCAACATATCAACGTTCAATGAGACGATCCTTTAACTACAATATTACATAACCTTTTCCCACATACAACACGTCAGCATCAGACGACTCATGAACCTTTTTGTATAAATGAAACTATATTGAACATTCTGTTGCAAAATGAGAAATAGTTCATTATGAAAAAAATCTCTTTTTTCCTACTCTCATTACAACACAAATAAGTTTCTTGTACAGTGGTCAGCATGATCATAGAGATCAGACCGTGTCGTTCCCCCATGACTATGGGGGTATATCAATACCAGCATGCACATGTTTAACCCTTTCCACAAAATCGTGGAAAGGGTTAAAAAAAAAAAAAAAAAAAAACCATCGCATGTATTTCTTGGTAATATCGATACCGTATCCACCTATTTGCGAGTGAAGTGGTCCGTATAATCCTGTCTCTCCCCCATTAAACAGTGCTTAGTTATTCCATATAAATATGACCGTAAGGCAATGGATATGAGGGTAGATCCAGACCAGCATGCACATTCGCACAATCTGATCTGGTTCTACACTGATAGCCAATGAGTACCAATGAACGCATACTGTTTTATTAAAATTCTGGCAATGACTGTTCATTTGAATGAGTGAAATATTTGTTTATCTTAACTTGTAACAATTAAACTATGGTTGGTTTGCCTATAGCATCACTCATTTGTATAACTGGCACACGCCTATTGTAGATGCTTATTCAATTATTAGAGCAAAACGTCCAGTTCTTTGACAGGACCAGTATAACATCTCCCGTAAGTTGAAAAGCAGTCAGGTGCTTGGAAGGTCTATAATGTGGAGACATACGAATATGTAAACTGACCGCTGTTAACATTTCAGTAATTTTCGGGTATAGGTGTGCCTGGTTTTGAAACATTTGTATCTGTGTCATAATCATTGACAAATACCTTATCGCTGTGCAAATATATCCGTATGTCTGTATAATCGTTTAACACCCCTTGTTCATAAACGCATGTCGCGTGCAATTGTAACGGGATAGAGCCTCCAGTGAGTTGTTACTGTCGTTTTGTCGGTAGAAGTGCGTTATCAAGGCTACCAAAGTTACAAGTGATATTTAGCTTTAAACACAATCTCCTCCCAAATAATTGGACTGATATCAATCAAACTTCACGGGAATGATATGTGCTGGTCCTCTTACAAACTGTTCAAAGATTTAATATCATAACAAATGTCCTTTACTGATAAGTTTCATGTCTACTCCTAGAAGTTTCTTTCTCTCTCTTGATTAAATTTTCTCCGATAATAGCAATTACACATAACACAATTTATGTTAAATAGCTATCACTCAGGTGATCAATTCATGGCCACGCTGGCACTCTGTTTTGGAGATGCAATCATTAAAAGATTGTATTAATAGATTGCATACTCTGAATTAAAATGCATCAGTTGGTTCAGTACAGTCAATACATAGGAATAGTCAATACTGTCATGAATATTCCTGGTGGGATTTGCGTAGAACTATTGGGTAATATGATAATTTTTAAAAGTATTATGTGGACCGAATGATATGTTCGGAATTGGGGTCAATTCATATTAACAACACCAACAAGAATTCATGATCTTGGAAATATTTCATCCTGGACTAATGCATCATTAGTTGTTTGTCATGGTGGGGATTATCTTTAGATAAATATTTCTATATGCACTTCTGCATCTCCTCTTAACCGATCACAATTCTACCTTTTAGTACTTTCAGGACTTTGATTTATACAATTTGCCAAGGTCTCTATCAATCACACAAACACACATACACTCTCTCGCCCATACATACTCTCGTTCCCTAATGTGTTTGGTGCTTCAATTGGTAAAGGATAATACCGGTAATTTTATTTAAAATGTATTGTTACAATAACATAACAACATAAAGGGAAGTTACTTTTACCACATACTGGAAAGGGACGTTGCGGATTAGGCGGGTTGTCACCCATGACATGTATTGTTACGATGTATTGACCATGGACTCTCGACGTCTTCATTCAGACCACTGCACTTGAAAAGTGATCTACACACGTTAACTCTTCAAGGGCCGAATTTCCAAAAGTAAACTATTCCATGTTCAGAATCGGGCGACTCCATTCTTTATGTTATATGAGTTAAGACATGTTTAACTAAGAAACAATGCTAATTTCAGGTGAGACAGCTCGTTATGAACTGACTCCCCTGAAGCTGGTATGTTTTCAAACAATGGGGGTCATCCAGTAGGTTGTGGGTCCAAACGACGGTTCAGTCGTTCATTCTTTCCAAGTCATTGTCTTTCACCAATACCGATCCCCAGTATGTCAGTCGGTAGCGACGCGGGCTGTCAATCCAGAGTTCGTGAGTTCGAATCCCAGCTCGACAAACATTCTTTCCGCCGTTTGAAAAGGGTCACTGCGACAAGTGTCATCCGTCTTCCACCAATGGGCTAACAGTCTATGTGGAAAAGCAGCCACTTGCTTGGAAAGACTGTTATGTGGAGTACTGGTGTGATAAAGCCAGTAAACACATAAGATGGTGAACTGGCCGCTGTGATATGACTGACAATTTCTTGAAAACGGCGTTAAACCCCAATCAATCAAACAATATACAAACAATAGTATGTAGGAAGAAGGTAGGCAATTGCCTAGGTATAAGTGTGTGTGTGGAGTACTGGTAAGAGAAAACCAGGAAAAACTTGTAAGATGAACTGGCCACCATGACATACCGTTAAAATTGGTGGTAAGCTTAAATCAATGAATCAACTCTGGGTCAATAGCCGATGTTATTATATACCTTATATGAATCAAAGTATTTGATTGGACGAGAAGCAGTCACGTGTGATTCAATAAAAAATGACTATTTGACTCCTTTTTGCTTTTATTCTAAAATTCAGGTCCAATAGTCCATTTTCGAGTCAATAGTTCATCTGTTATGACGTTATTGTTTAAAATGACGTCATGCACGTGCATAACCAACATTTTAACGCGCGTGTCATGTAACAGTATACTGCATTCTTGGTGCATTTACAATAATAATCCTGTGTTTATGTTAGAATCTACATTTATGTTACATACATTTACCCACTTAAAATGATGACAGCAATGTTATAAATAAACTAGTTAAATTATGGGTTTTTCATGAAGATATATAATAAAACAGCTATTTACTCCCTTTGAGTTCAATGGTGAAAAACTATTCTTCCTCGCAAATGACTATTGACCTGAAATTGAGAACTATTGACCTCGACTTCGTCTCGGTCAATAGTTCTCTATTTCGGGTCAATAGTCATTCACTTGGAAGAATAGTTTTTCACTATTGACCTCAAGAGGAGTAAATAGCTGTATAATATTAATTAATAAACAAATCATTGGTAAATATTTCCTTTTAATTACTTTCTACATTGCGCCTTTTATTTATCAATGACATGTTGAATTTTGGGGACACTGCTAAATATTTTGTTCTGGCTTTCGAATGACCCGGAATACCCCTAAAACACATTTATTTTAGCTGAACTAATGTTTTTAACGGCGTCAAACTGCAGCTATACACAGCAAACTCCGAGTCTCACTAAAACCTTCTATTTTTGTCTATCCATACTAAATCACTAGATGAAACTTCTCATGAAATACAGGAAGTGTAGTCACAATAGTCTTAACAGACAAGTAACAGGACCGATTTATATATAATATAATGGTGGTTTCCAGGCTTGTGGCGTGCTCATTTCTGTTTCCTGTATTCTGGTCGGTATTTCCTTTTGAAATACGATATATTGTCAGATTCACTCTTTACTTGATTTTATTCAGTCTGTCGTAGCAATCGCTATCTTCGCTCCTGGTATGCCGTAATCCTCTGGGCTTAATTGCATCCATTATCTGGATACAAATATAAATAACACGAATAAGCAGTGCTCAATTAAAAATAACCTTTGCGTTGGTATTACAAGTGAAAATACACATCTCCCTGTCATCCTATGGAATCCGATCTTAGTAGACACTCATTTCTTGAAACCTTCTTTGTCTAATTCATGAAAAGTGCAGAACACGATCAATATGTGTGGAGAGCGCATGTTGCTCTGGTTCTACACTGGTCGACAACGTCGGTTTACCTTGAGAACTGTTAAAACTACAATATATTTTGGTTATGAAATATAACTAATCAACATGAAAAAAACCTTTTGATATATTTCAAAAACGTCCCAATTGTATACTCGGGTCACCTTAATTCGTTACTGGAAGCATTCAAAGAACGACGCTACCAATGAATCAATGAATATTTAGACATCAGAATATATTGCAACACTTGACAGTTGACTGCCACCACAAACTCAACGAGAAAAAAAGTTGACAACAATGACGTTATGAACCTAGGATATTCACGAAGTTGTAATGCTCTACGATATGTTGAAATCTCGTCTAACAGGGGATTTTGGAATGTGAATACAATTAGTTTCCGAACAGGAATATTATGACAAGCCAAAATGTAAGCTTCTGCGTGACGTGGTTTACCGTGATGTAGAATCTTTGATGTTGTGTCGTGGTCCAAATTTTTACAAAATTGGAGACAATAAGGGATTGTCAGCGACCAGGTTATCTAAGTCGGTAAAGTACCAGCCCTGAAAGCGAGAAGTCCCGGATTCGAGATTTAGTTTTTTTCTCCCCCTGTGACACAGTTAATACGGGAAATTCGCTTTTTCTCTCCTTATTATAGCATGCGTTTATTGCTGAGAACAATATTTGAATGACACAAGACATTGACATTGCAGTTCAAGATCAACTCCGCCTCTACGGCGTGATCCTAAATTCTATACTGGTCTCAGTATTTTTGATTTAAGAAAATGTAAGACATTTAGGAAACCTCTTATAAACAATGCCAGTTAAGATCAAGTTTCATAAAGTATACAATTGCAAGGGCTAGCGATTTGAGGTCATTACACATCTGCGTAAAGTGAAGTTTCGGGCGAACCTGTACATCCGTTCAGTCTCACAGGAATCTTCATTTTCCATATATATGTAATATAGTCCTCAACGCTTCTTTTGATAAAAAAAACTAGAACTGTAGCCTCGAAATAACGCCAATATACCTTGTTATGGTCCCGTTAAAAAGCATCATTAACTATGTCCCACATACAGACGTCTTACATACGCCTCTGCAGCAGACGATGCTTGAAACACTGTGAAAAAAGGTGAAATATAATGAGCCATTTCTCCTTTTGTTACAATGTTTCCAATTGTATTCAATTGATAAACATTAGTTTATAGAGATTTTCCGTATTTTTGTCAAGATGGTTTCAAAGCCGTCTGCTGCAGAATTGCTCTTTGCGGGAAATGATTATGACATTAGTTTGCTTGACCCGGCTCAAATTTTGTGTGTGTATATATTCGCGCAAATTTGGAGATTTAAAAATATTCGCGTAATCATTAAGATTCATGAGCTCTTATGACAATAGTTTATAGAATCTAGGGAGACTACTGTAACAATATGTTGGATATTTGAGCCTTTATTAAAGCGGTAAGCTCCCTTTTTCGTTCTCCAATTTGGATGTACAATTACTCTCTGGATATTCATTGTGTGTCGTCAGTTTAAAGTATACCAAATACATACACGGACAGGCTGACTGATCTACATTACATAACATGTGACGAACACTAATATTTTCTGCGATTTAGGGTCCTAATGCATTTGCTTATTGAAAGGACTCTTACGTCAAAGTATCTTTACAATATCCCGTTACGGATGTATTCGAGTGGCGGGGTAGTCCAGTGCTAAACTGTCAATCCGAGATCTGGGGTTAAAATCCCGGTCAACATATAGAATGCGTCTGGTAATTTTGCGGTTTTTGTTTTCATTCTCCGTAACGGGGCCATATACAGGTACATTGGTGGAAAAGCCGTTTTGTAAAACTTCTAGATTTAAACACAAAGTTACATCGCTGATTTAATTACATGTTCGCGGACAGTGAATGATCTGGTTAGACAGTGTGGATTAACAAGTTCATCTTAGTCTTTACTGTACGCAAATGCAGTAAGATGCCGAATCGACTCATTATGTAAATATGCTTAACGAAACTTATCGGTAATCGGCGACTTTCTTTTCGCACATAGGTTTTTGTTAACTTAAGGTGAACTCACTCCCATATATAAAGCAACAATTCCACAAACAATCGCCTGTAGATTAGGGGTTGTACGCCAATGTACCTTAATAGGACGTAACTACTGAGAGTCAATACATGATATACCTAGTATAGTAAAACGTTTTTGAAAGGGTTTTATTACGTATACACAGACAGTGAATGTGATGTCAGGAGCAATGGACCCGTTGTTCTGGTTACTTACCAAGAACACGCCATGATATAACTGAAACATTGTTAAAATCGGATAAAACACAATACAAGCGAAACAAACAAGTAATAATTACTTTCATATTTCAGGCACCACTTTAACTATTTAAATCTTTAATCGAGCGTATGAAGGTAAATCTCAACAAGACTTTCATAACGATCGTCGAAATTCCTTGTGGAGATTTAATCTTGATGAGGGAGCTTGTAAGAAAGCGATAAGACGTAGTGTACACCGGTATATATATTGTCCCAACCCTCATTGACAGACACAGGAGCAATTACGGGCATTTGAAAAATGCACGGTTTAGGCATATGGACATTGGATCTGCCCTGAACGAGTCATACGATATCGTGTTCTCCAGAGATATATTGCAGCATTTGAGAACTGCCGACGCATTTTTGGTACGTTGAATTATTACAGAGAAATGGTATAACTAATAGCCTCTCTATATGGTATTATAACTATAGTATGTTATGAACAATAAGAACTATTTATAGAAACACGGTCTTGTGTTGTTTTTTCTCCCCCAAATTTTATCAAACGAAAGCATAACCGTAATTATTATTATAGACCCATATATTTAAAGTATTTGTAGTAACACATTCATCATTGTAATTTGTTATGTATATATTTCCTCCCTAATTGAAGATTTTACAAAAGTACATGCATGGAATTCACAATAAAGTGGTTATGAGAATACTATTATCATTCGTACACCCACATACACGCACATACACCTACATACACTCACATACGCCAACATACAATCACATACACCCACATACAATCACATATAATCACATACACCCACATACAATCACATACACCCACATACACCAACATACAATCACATTTTCACACGTTAACCTCGCATATGGAAATTAACTGTTAGGCATAAATATGATTTACATATAATACATCCATGGCTAATCCAACTAGCAAAATAGTAATTGCAGCGGTTTAACAGAGACAATAACTCATACTGGCCGCTGCATACTAAAGGCGAAAGAGAAAATATAGTTGAATAATTAATGGAACGTGTCAGTGCTATGAAAAACTAAATTCATATTTGATTAGGACTGGGACTAGTCACTATTAATAGTCCCAGATTACGAGTATAAAGTTTCCACTAACGGTGGGCAAATCTGAAGCAGAGCTTTATGAAAACATCGTATTGATCTCCAAGAACAGAAAACGGATTACAAGGGGTGTCGAGCAGAATACTGACATAATAATAACCATCAAGGTTATACTATAGACGTGAAATATCATGACCAAAATTACCCGTAATTATACAATCAAATTGAAATCTAGCTGAGCTACAGATGAACAGTTTTTTAGGATGCTTGGATATTTCCGTAATTATACAATCAAATTGAAATCTAGCTGAGCTACAGATGAACAGTTTTTTAGGATGCTTGGATATTTCCGTAATTATACAATCAAATTGAAATCTAGCTGAGCTACAGATGAACAGTTTTTTAGGATGCTTGGATATTTCAATGCGAAATTCCATATGACCGACGAGTTAAAACAAAGTTGGATTTATCTGTATAGTGCGAATTCTTCTTCAGCAGTATATACTTTCCAAGTCATATACATAATAATTATTAATTCTGTTTAATTACAGTTTTGTTCAACGATGACTTACTAGGGAACTTCCCACTTTCTATATACACATCAACAATGTACCCTGTATCGTACAGTATCTCAAGTGCATGCACTGAATATGTTTCAAACACAGGTGGTGTGAACGCTCTAACAGTATCATAGTTGTGTGTGAAAACGGAATCCATTAAATCCCCAAAAAGGGCTTTTGGAAGAACTACTGCTTTAAATATCTTCTTACTAGTGTAATCGGACGTTATTATATCAGCAATTTTACCCATATATTTCTAGTTTGTATATGTTATTACTTTGTAATAGAAAATGCCAATAAATAATTAAGTTGAATTGAATGGTTGTTATCAAGAATTCTAAATGGATCTCGCAGCGTAGTTTAAAACCTTTTTGGCAGTAAATGTCAATTGAAAGTCATGAACATGTACAAGGTTTGGCTTACTGGGTATATCCAGCCAGTAAAATTGAAGGATAAACGACCAATATTTAGATGTTTATGTTCAAGTACAAGTTCTTTATTGAGCCGAGCCCCGGTAGCGACGCGGGCTGTAAATCCAGGGGTTGTGAGTTCTAATCCCGGCTCGGCCAACTTTCTTTCCGACGATTGACAGAAGTCAATGCGACATGCGTCATTCGTCTTCCAGCAATGGGCTAAGTCTATGTGGAAAAGCAGCCAGTTGCTTGGGAAGATTGTTGTGTGGAATACTGGTGTGAGAAAACCAGGAAATGCATGAGTAGGTTAACTGGCCGCCGTGATATAACTGAGAAATTGTTAAAAACTGCGTTAAACCCCAATCAATCAAGATCTTTATTGAATAACAGTTTACATGTTGTTGCAACATATACATAATAAACATTTGTTAAGCAATACGTATAGTATAGTTTTAATCAATGACACGTGATAAATAATATTCGAAAGTGAAATTAGTATTACTAAGTACAGGTAGACTAAACTTATATTGGTTTATTTTGTGAATTTAGAATATCACCTTATTCGGATTTCTATCCATATATGGTACCATAACATAGATGTTATGTTACTGGTAAGTGAAATTGTTGTTCTTATTTTATCCCGGATTTATGATTCTGATATTTCAAGACAGCTTTTGAAGAGTTTTATAACTTTGAATATACTATTTATTTTCTGGAATTCAGCACCTTTAGATCCTTGCAGACGAATGGTATGCATTAGCAACTGAAGAACGTTGAAAACGATGCGGCGAAACGTCACGTGCAATTTCTCTTTTGTTACAATGTTTTCACCTCATTATAATAGCATCACTTTCATCTTTTACTTAACCCTTTCCCTGATACAACAATTCTGCAGCAGAACGTATTTTGTAAAAAAAATAGAAAATCTCCATAATTGAATGGATAACATATGACAAAAAGTGGAAAACATTGTGGCAAAAGGAGAAATTGCACGTTTTGTGCAATTTCTTCTTTTGTCAATGTTTTCAAAAAGCCGTCTGCTGCAGAGGCGTCAGAAAGCGTCTATATGAGGGAAAGGGTTATGCTATATGCTTTATTTTAAATGGCAATACTATGTTGTGGTCGACCAAAGTATTTAGACGGATTAGGTATGAGCAACTTATGGTTAGAACAGAATAAATCTACAAAAACAATAATATTAATTACGCAGAGAACTCGAGACAATTATATCCAAAATTGGCATGCAGTAATTGATTCATCTCCAAAACTTGATTATTACCTCAACTTTTCAACAGTTGAAATATACCTATCAATTAAATTCATTTCTCCCTTGCAGAGACATTTTGATGCATGTGCAACTGAAGACCTTTGAAAACAATGCGGCAAAACGAGATATTGATCTGCACGAGCAAATTATCTTTTGTCACAATGTTTAAATTACAAATGTAAAAATTAAGATTTCTATTACGCGCTTAAATACTTTGCTATGGGCAAAACGTAAATAGGTACCATTATAGTGCGTAACGTCATTACCTTCATCTATATATATTTTCCATCATTCTGCCTGAAGTTACCTTTTTAAAGACTGGTGCAGATTGGTTGTATGTTTGAAACGGTAAAGCTTTCTATCAGTGATGTGAAATGCAGAGCGAGATCAGACTGCGCGGATACAATGTCTGATCTGAAACAACACTGGTCGCAAATGCCTTGCGGTTGACTTTCTTAGATTGCCGCTCATTTATACGTTATTAGTTTGCTTATAAGTATGTTACTATAAACGAAAGTAAATATATCAAATAGCTGAAAACATTGTGGCAAAAGGCAAAATTGATCATCAAGAATAAATTCTCCATATGCCATTATGTTTTCAAAACGCTTATGCTGCAGAGGCCTCAGAAAGGAGCAGTATATGGGGTTTAAACAGTTTATTCTATTTCAAATAAAGGTAACGAGTTAACGTGTGGTTAAATTTTAAGTTAAACAACCGGCCCCTGTGCAAAACCGTAGAAGTCAAGATATCTATAAAGTTGCGTCCCCCACTCAACTAGAGGTTAAGTACTGGTCCTTTCCAGGAAAAATAACCTCACGTGTATCGGTGCTATACACCGGGCACGTAAAAGAACCAAGGGGTCTTTTCGAAAAGAGCTAGGGTATCGCACCCGGACTCCCTTGTATCTAACTTTGTCTGCTCGCCAACTAGTTAATTCTGCACGGCGGGGGTAGATAAAAAACAAATAGAGTTGAATAAATTATGGCAAAATGAGAAAAGCTCATTATGAGCAATTTCTCACTTTGTCATAATGTTTTTATCAACAGGTATGCTGTATCATGACAACCCTCACAATCGGTAGACTCGGCGTTAGTCAGGCCTTTCGACCCCCGATTTACACGACCTTTCGACCCCCGGGGGTGAACATGTCGGAAAGAAATATTTGATAGTTTATTTGTATAGAAACATGGTACTTTATGAAGAAATATACTAAAATACTGTACTAGTAAGACTTAATGAAAATATACTATATAAATTTCCTTTTCGACTTTTTCGCTGCCATTTCGCTCTGTTAAATGGACTGTTTGGGTATAATTACAAGACACAAATCCAATTTATTTACCCTTTCCCTCATATAGACGCTTTCTGACGCCTCTGCAGCAGACGGCTTTTTGAAAACAGTGACAAAAGAAGAAATCGCTCAATACGAGCAATTTCTCATTTTGCCACAATGTTTTCCACTTTTAGTCATAGGTTATCCATTCAATTATAGAGATTTCTATTTTTTGACAAAATATATTCAAAGTCGTCTGCTGCAGAATTGTCGTATGATAAGAGGATACGGATCTTACCCCATCTATAAAATATCAACCCAACAATTTCCCCTCTATTAAACTTTATAACTGGAAAGGTAGGCTACGTAGTGATGGCAATAGAAAGGAATATTTGAAAAGACGGCTTTTGAAAAATTGTCGCAAAATTACTAATTTCTCCTTTTCCCATAATGTATTCAAGTTATTCATGTAATATCATGGACAACATTTATGCAGTTGACGACTTTCGAACACCGCGAACACTGCACGAAAATTGGGATTTAATTTAGAGTAAATTTCCTTAAATTCGAAAGTCGTCAACTGCATAAATGTTGTCCCTGATATTACATGAATATTGGAAAAGACGGCTTTTGAAAAATTGTGGCAAAACTATTTTCTCCTTTTCCCATAATATATTCAAGTTATTCATGTAATATCAGGGACAACATTTAAGCAGTTGACGACTTTCGAACAGCACGAACTATCTGCGAAATGTTCAATAAACATAACCAATTTCACCATTTACAAATATGTTTTCTGATTAAAGTAAATAATGATTATTTTCCTAACAATGCTTTCTCATTTATTCAATATACTTTTATTAACCATTCCCATATACGGACGCTTTACATACAGACACCACTGCTGCAGATGACTTTTAAAAACATTATTAGAAATTCTCCTTTCGCCACAAACTTAATTCAATAATCATACTTGAAATTGTAAATTGTATGCTGCATATTTGTTGTATGTGGGAAAGGGTTAAGAGAACGCGATAAGGATTTACTACATTTGCAACACTGTTTTCGAAATTATTCAAAATAATTTTATTTTTTATTTTTCACTCAAACGAGTCTGCAGCTGACGACAAAAGGCATTACGCTCATAATGAGCAATATCTCTATTTTCCAGCAATGTTTTTGACAATGCTATTGGTCAATATTAATGTTAACCACGCCCCGATGTTTTCAAGCCTAATGGGTGTGATAATTGATAATTATACCAATTTAATGAATAATTATTGATTTAAAATAATAAAATAATAAAAAAATATATATTTTATTATTTAATAAACAATCCAATGCGTGTAATATATATTAATAAATGAAATACTACGTATTACTTCTTTCCAAACCCTTAATACTGCACGGCGAGGGTAAATAAATAAAGTTAAACAAAAAAGAGTGTTGAAAACGGACATACAAGAATATTATTTGTAGAAGAATCGGGGGAAAGCATGGGAAATGAGAAGTTGCTTTTCGTGGGCAATATATCTTGTTCCTGCAATACCTTTAAACGTTGTCTGACTCGTGGAACGGGTAAATATTTGAAAAAACAAAACAACCGGGTTTCGAAGAAATTAATGTTTTTTATTTGATCTTCCAGTAAGCGATTTTAAATATTTGCTAATGATATAACTCAAGTTTTACAGATATATAAGATATTTATTTAATCTTCTAGTCACCGTTTTAAAATAGCATATGAGACGTCCCGCGATGAAACAAACATTATGACCTCTGCGTAATGTATCTATCCATTTCAGACTGCGCAGTCCGCGCAGATTGATCCGGGCCGATACATTCCGTCTCAGGGGGTTAGATGTATAGAGTAATGATTCATGAAAAAGAAGATCCACAGGAGACGAAAAGTATCTGTCCGGGTTAGCCTGCGTGGCATGCTTAGGCTGATCCTGGTCGATACTTTACGCAAGTGCTATAATGTTGGTTTTCTGGCGGGACGGCTCGTATGCATTTGATATAACACAAGATCAGCATATAGTATCGTGCATGCACATATTAGTTCAACCCTGTCTCATATACAACAAATTAGAAGCAGACGACTTCCAAAACATCTCGGCAATAATATAGAATACATCTATCATGTAAACTGAAAAGTTGAAAACATTGGGGTAAAAGAAGAAATTATCATAATGTGACATTTCTCGTGCCCTCGATGATTTCAAGAGTCGTCTGCTACAGGTGCGTCAAAACGCGTCTATTTATGGGTAAGGGTTAGCCTCTTGATAACTCATATAGCAATTATTCGTAAAAAGAGATTTTTTTAGTTTGAAGGTTTTCAGCAGGATAAGCACGCAACGTCCATATTAGATATATATAATATACAAACTTTCTCTCCTACCCGTTTCCTATTACGCAATACTTAGTCCCGTCCAAATTCAAAACGGTTGAAAATAATTAAAGTCAACGGTCTGTGATGAATTTGTTTACCCTCGCCGTGCAGAATTAACTATTTGGCGAGCAGCTATAGTTTTGTTAGGGATGCTTAAAAGTCAATATAAAGCACAAAACGTGCAATTTCTCTTTTCGCCACAATGTTTTCCTCTTTTAGTCATAGGTTATCCATTCAATTATAGAGATTTTCTACTTTTTTACAAAATATGTTCAAAGTCGTCTGCTGCAGAATTGTCGTATGAGGGAAAGCGTTAAGGCAACCGGTCCATAAACATACATTAATGGGTTGACACAAATATAATAGAACATGGGGAGAAAAGGATACATGGCGAGTGTTGAGCGAATTCTTCTTTCCTCCCCTCCCTAAAATGTTTTCCAGCAGTTGTTTGCTGCAGAAGCGTCAACGATTCATTTGTTTCATTGAAAAGGTTAACCCATTGCCTCGTGTTGTCGCCCTTAGACGCATCTGCAGCAGACGAATATTGAAAACACTGTGGTAAATGGAGACATTGCTAATCATAAGCATTTTTTCTTTTACCCCATTGTCTTCAATAGTATTGATTGGCAATTCCGCCATTATACGCGCCTCTTGAATTATATTTACGTATGCCTTGATAGACGTAAATAAATATATAGGTGATCCCATCAGACGATTGCGATTCTGCTTGTTTTACGTTGATTTCAACAATTGTTACGTTATATTAAGTCACCAGTATTTCTGATCCATACATCCATGTGTTGTTTTGCTTACACGTGTTGGGAAGATGAACTGTGGCCGAGCGGTTAGCGTCGTTCCGGGTTCGAACCCCAGTCGCGGCGGTCATGGTGGGGTAATATAACTTAAGTTGTTTTTGAAAACAGTAAAATGGGCCGTCTCGCGAGAAAACCAACATTGTTGACTCTGCGTAAAGTATCGACGGCATCAGCCTAAGCATGCGGCGAAAGCTTATCCGGACAGGAACTGTTCGCCTCCTGTTGATTTTCTGTTTCATGAATCATTACTCTATCCTCCTATCCCCCTGAGACGGAATGTGTCGGCCCGGGTCATTCTGCGTGGATTGCGCAGACTGATCTTGGTCGATACATTCCGTAGAGACCATAATGTTGGTTTTCTCGTGGGACGGCTCATAACTCTAACGTTCGGGGGGGGGGGGGGGGGGGGGGGGGGGGGTATATCAGGTTACATTTCAGTGAATTGTACCTCTTATCTGCGTCCCTGGTCATATGAATGTAAAATTTGCATATTATTAGGCAATCTGGTAATCGAGTCTTTTGTATTGCTTAGTATTCCAGCTCCACTTAGGATCTCATTTCCCCTGATAAAAAGACCGATCTTCAAAAGAAAATGTATTATTAAGCCTGATATATATAGCGTGTATAATTTAAGCTCAAACCTTGTTTCGCAATCACTGGCAATTAACTTAGAAAGAATCGGAGACATATCTCACTCAATAAACTTAACAAATCTGCAGCAGCCGACTTTGAAAACTTATTGATAATCTCTTGAATTGAAAGTGTAATTATTTATGATATAAGTTTAAAAATGGATTTTTATTCATTCTGGGCAAGTTCTAATTTTTCCACAAGTGTTTTCAAACCCGGGTTTTGCATATGTTTCAAAATGTGTATGCTTGTAGGTAAAGGATAAAGGAAGCTGGTGTCACCGTGAAAACTACACTGTGTATTACATTAGATCAATGTGTCATATCTGACATAGATGAAGACTACACTGTGTATTACATTAGATCAATGTGCCATATCTGACATAGGTGCTATGCTACTTAAAAAACCCCAATAATGTACATTACATACTCTCTGTCAGTTACTGGAATCTCACGGCCAATTTCTAATATTTGTATATAGAGGCTACGAATGAAATACACTGTTTATTTCATATGGACAATGTGACATATCAGACAAAAGTGAAGGGCTACTGAATTTCAATATTGTACATTACAATTCAATTCAATTCAACTCAATTTTATTAGGCATTCGGCAAACACACTGTCAATTTCTAATATGGACATATATAGATTTGCAGATTGATACCACGGATGAAATGTACTGTTAATTGCATAAGTCCAATGTGACATATCAGATAAAAGTGAAGGGCTACTGAATTTCAATATTGTTCATTACAAACGCACTGTCAAATATATAGATTTGCAGATTGATGCTACAAATGAAATGTAGTTTATTTCATTAGGCCAATTTGACATATATGACAAAAGGTGATCGGCTACTGAATGTCAATATTGTCCATACAGACTGAATGTTACTTATAATTCACTGTCATTTAGAAATATGTATTTTAATTTTCGATAACTTTATAAAAGTAATTACAATTCGTCCTCCAACACGGACTTAAAATGTTGGAAGGAAGCCAGTTGCCTTTTGTAAAAATGTTGCATAGCGTACAAGAAAGAGAGAATCAGGAGTAAGGTCAACTGGCTGCCGTGATATAACTGATTTCTGATTTGCTGTTAGAAACAGCTTTAAACACCAAACGATGACCCTCTGACGCTGAGGTTTTGCTAAATCTGAGTGTTGAAGCCTTCTTTACGTAGACCAAATATGCAGAAGACGGCTATAAAAAATACATCTCGGAAATAATATGAAAGTTTTTGAATTAAAGGTTTAAGACGGATACAATTGGCGACAATCTTAAAATCGGTCCAAAACTGGGATTGTCCGCTTAAAATATACAAGAATATGGTTGATCTATAATAATGAAAGTGTATTGACTAAATGAGCCGATAGGCAAGAAAAACTACAGTATGGCCTCTGCGTAATGTATCGACCTTGATCAGCCTGCGCAGTCCGCGCAGGCTAATCAGGACCGACACATTCGTCTCAGGGGCACGGAGGTATAGAGTAATGACTCTTGAAACAGACAATTCACAAGAGGCAACACGTGTATGTCCGGGTTAGTCTGCGCGGCATGCTCAAGCTGACCCGGGTCTATACTCTACGCAGAGACTACAATGTTGGTTTTCACGCGGGCGACTCAAATGGAGTCGAAAGCATCTATACACGAATATAGAAGATCTGTATTAATGAAAGCATCTATACACGAATATAGAAGATCTGTATTAATGAAAGCATCTATACACGAATATAGAAGATCTGTATTAATGAAAGCATCTATACACGAATATAGAAGATCTGTATTAATGAAAGCATCTATACACGAATATAGAAGATCTGTATTAATGAAAGCATCTATACACGAATATAGAAGATCTGTATTAATGAAAGCATCTATACACGAATATAGAAGATCTGTATTAATGAAAGCATCTATACACGAATATAGAAGATCTGTATTAATGAAAGCATCTATACACGAATATAGAAGATCTGTATTAATGAAAGCATCTATACACGAATATAGAAGATCTGTATTAATGAAAGCATCTATACACGAATATAGAAGATCTGTATTAATGAAAGCATCTATACACGAATATAGAAGATCTGTATTAATGAAAGCATCTATACACGAATATAGAAGATCTGTATTAATGAAAGCATCTATACACGAATATAGAAGATCTGTATTAATGAAAGCATCTATACACGAATATAGAAGATCTGTATTAATGAAAGTGCAATACTGAATCAGTTCTCCTTTTGTCACAACATTTTCACACAGTCGTCTGCTGATGATGCTTCTGTATGAGGGAAAGGGATTACCTCACTGAGTGAAATACTATTAAGTTCTGCATATTAACCCTTTTCCACATACAACAAATCTGGAGCAGACGACTTTGAAAATATACTCGATTTATTTTTTTGAAGGTACAATAATTGAATAGAGTTGAAAACATGGTGACAAAAGGAGAAATAGCTCGTTTAGAAGGGAGTTGGTGTCACATGCGGAATACACTGATAGGTTTCATTTGTTCAGTGTGACATATTTGACGGGCTACCGAATGCAATATTGTACATTGTAATAACGTATATATCTGCGTAATGGCGAGGGTCTGAATTCAATTAAATTTAGGCAGCTTGACATATCGCCGTTAAATTTAGACAGCTTGACATATCGCCGTTAAGTTCGATCTTTCGTCATCCTAAATATGAAGACGGAGTCTTACAAATATAGGAACGTTTTCTCCATTTACACTTATTTTTAATTATGATATTTTCATTTATGAAGATATTTTCATTTTCTTTGCCTCGATGCCCTCAAAGCAGCTTTGTGGTATTGTGGGAAATGTTAAAATTGCTGTTCGTTAGAAAATGGCTAATTCAGAAAAGCGTTATTATTTAATTGAGTCCCGTGTCTTTAATCATTTTTTAATTGAAAATCAAACTTTGATTCGGAATGACCTATTGACTTCAACCGATTCTATTCATAATGCAAACTGTGTATTGTGATTTCAATAGTACCTATGCTGTGATTGAACTTCAAAGGACCTATTAGTATGGTATCATTAAATTAATACTTACCATTAACTGAAAACCTCTACTTTTTAATTGATTGGTTATCGGTTAATTACCAATTAAAGTAATACTGTTTATTTGGTAGTTTGACCATCAATCTTTAAATTCTTTTGTCGATTAATATGTACCGTAAAATATATTGTTTGATGGTGATGATATTACTTATGTAATCAATTTTAATAACTAATTAACTAACAGTTTGGAAGCTTGCCGATACTCATCAAATGGGATTAAAGCAAACTATTCGGAAAATCAAATTTCTTTGATTTTATTAATTGGTGTCCTACGCCGCTTCTAACGGTATTGTAGTTATATCACGGCGGCCAGTTCACCTTATACGTGCTTCCTTACTTCCATGCCCGAAGCAAGTCTATGTTCCAAGCTAGATAACAAATGAATAGTGTAGAAGGCGACCAGCCAGTGCACTGTTTGATATGTCTTTACATTGTTCTCGCCAGTTAGTCATAGAAGGTTCTGAGAAACACTTTTAATTTGGTTCCTTGGCAAAGAAAAATGTCATGGAAACGAGACAACATTTGTATAGTTAAAAGCGTGCTCTTCTCAAATGCCTTTATATTATGCACGGCGATGGCAAACAAAATCAAATGCCTTTCATTATAACTAAGGAATGATAAGCTATGTGTTTAGGTTCCATAGGGTAAAACCAAATGTATTATGACACCGAATAGTAAAAACTACGCAGAAAGTAAGACAGAATATATTAACATTTATTTAAATTGGTCTGTTCTTCGTTGTAAATGTATAATAACATTAAAGAAATAATAATTTGAACTGAAATAAAAATTTAAATATAAGAACTGTTGTTTTTTGTTCTATTCAATGTTATCCGGACACAGCGGTTTCAAAAAGGATGTTATTTCCCCGTTGTATTTTGTCCGATTACCCTTTCTTTTCACTGTTCCGTCCTCTAATTTCTTGTTGCGGAAAGAAACAATATATAACAACATGTAACGGATATAAAGTTCGACATAAGAGCCGTTCCACGTGAAAACCAACATTATGACCTCTGCGTAATGTATTGACCCGGATCATTATTAGGGTAATGATTCCTGAAACAGAAAATCCACAGGAGACGAACATTGTATGTCCGGGTAAGCCTGTGGGGCATGCTTAGGTTGATCCGGGACAATGCTTTACGCAGAGTCAACACTGTTGGGTTTCTCTTGGGACGGCTCATATATGCATGAGGAAATAATTACGATTTTACTTTTAAAAATATGCAGGCGCATTACTCAATATATTTGGTCTGGGTCTTCATTAACAAATGTATTCAATATCCTATTCATTTACTGTTTATATATGCACTCATTACTAAATATATTTGGTCTGGATCTTCATTAACAAATGTATTCAATGTCCTATTCATTTACTGTTATATATGCACTCATTACTAAATATATTTGGTCTGGATCTTCATTAACAAATGTATTCAATATCCTATTCATTTACTGTTTATATATGCACTCACTACTAAATATATTTGGTCTGGGTCTTCGTTAACAAATGTATTCATTATCCTATTCATTTACTGTTTATGTATGCTCTCATTAAATACGAACACATGTATATACACATTAACTATCAACAAAGGTTTATATGGTCTTCAACATCGTCGTAATATATACAATTACTGCTACTGTGTATGCAACTGTTTTGACTGAATAAAGCCGACAATATTTTGACAATAGGAGAAATTGCTCATCTTGAGCAACTGCTCCTTTTGCCACAATGTTTTCAAAATGACGTGTGCAGTAGATGCGTTGAAGGAGAGTCCTTAGAAAAAAAACCTCGATCGAAAAATGGCGTAGTTCTCCCATCGATGGATATAACAGGGTAATACATAAATGGGCATTTTAACTCCCCTCAATCTAAGATTATATATATTCTTATGAATCTAAATAAACATTAAAAAATGTGTGTACATATGGGAAAAGGTGAAAACACATCAGAGCATTGTTCCATTCAAGATTAACATTGATGGATTAATGACCATACAAACAGAAATCTTTTACAATGTTCAAGACATTGTTTTAAACCATTTACCATATACAACTAATCTGCAGAAGACGGAAACTTTCTTGGATGCGTCAAAATGCAAGGCTTAAAGACATGTTTTTTAAACATTCAAGGATCATAATCTTGCTTTATGGCATGTTCTGTACTAAGCCTGCTGAAACACTCGAGACTTGCATGTTTCCGTTTTACATAGATTATCAAAAGACTGATGAGCCTTTGTCCTGCAAATATAACAGTGACAGTGCTTTCCTGTTGTAAAACTCTTGTTTTATGACCAATTGTCCGCAATAAAATGGTATCTGTTATTTTTGTTTATAGATAAACTAATTCTTATCAGCGTGACTAGGTGTAGTTATGACAATTATAGCTAGGGATCAAACTTTGAATTAATGATATCTGATCAAAATCTATGGAATGTTAAGCACAGTCTCACCAAAGCCTTCGTTGTCCGTCTTGGCATGTAACAGTATTAGAAGCATTTATTGGGAAAACATAGGAGAATAGCCCCTTAAGTTTAACTTAAGTGTCTTATGTGTGTTAAGGTTGATTTACCTGGAGCACCGCGGAATCATGTTACTCTATTCTAACGATTTATTTTATCAAAGTTACATTTTTTGGAAAAAGAATCTATAATGCCGATAGCATGAAAGTAATTTGTTTAAAGGTGACTTATGCGTGTTAATGTTGGTTTACCTGGAGCACCGCTAAAGCATGTTTCTCTATTCTTACGATTTTTGCCGGGCCCCGGTAGCTCAGTCGGTAGCGACGTGGGCTGTCAATCCAGGGGTTGTGAGTTCGAATCCCAGCTCGGCCAAAATTCTTTCCGACGTTTGACAAAAGTCACTGTGACCTGCGTCATTCGTCTTTCACCAATAGGCTGTTTAATAGTCTATGTGGGAAAGTAGCCAGTTGCTTGGAAAGTATGTTGTGTGGTGTACTGGTGTGGGAAAACCAGGAAACGCATGAGTAGGTGAACTGGTCGCCGTGATATGACTGAGAAATTGTTGAAAACGGCGTTATACCCCAATCAATCAATCTTACGATTTATTCATCAAAGTTTATATTTTTTGAATATTAATGGATGAGAATTAAGAAAATAAACAAAGTTATATGGAAAAATGGAAGCATTGGTTATCATTTCCCCCTAATTAGCTTGCTACAGGTTGGTAAAATAGGGCAATTATGGAATAAAACAATCTATAGTGTCCACAGCAAAATGTGGGATATCAAGCGATGTCGCAGTAGTTCTATTATGAATGCAGTTGGACTTAACGGGTAGCAGTGTGAGTCTGCCATTGCCTCGTGCTAGTCAATTATGTCATAGTCGAACAATTCTGATTTAAAGGACGGACTCAATCGGCTACAGATCGGGATTACGATTTTAGCTTGCCACACTGGTAAGAGAATTAGGGAATAAAACAGAATATATTATATCTACAGAGGCTGGACATCAATCGATGTCACAGCAGTTCTGTTATGAATGTCATTAAACTTAACGGGTAGCAGTGTGAAACTCGTCATGACCCGTGCTGTCATGGTCGCACAATTCCGATTTTAAAGTCGGGCTCAATGGGCTGTTTACGAAAACAAATCGGAATTACGAGTTTAACCGAACTGTCACCGATTCCGACTTTAAGACGGGCTCATTCGGCTTTTTATGACAGCTGATCGGATAACGAGTTAAGCCGAACTGTCACCGTAACCAATTCCTGATTTTACGTCGGGCCACATTTTGTAGTGTGAAACTCGCCATGACCCGTGCTGTCATTGTCGAACGATTCCGATTTTAAAGTCGGGCTCAATCGGCTGTTTACGAAAACAAATCGGGATTACGAGTTTAACCGAACTGTCACCGATTCCGACTGCAAGACGGGCTCATTCGTTTTTTTATGAAAGCTGATCGGATAACGAGTTAAGCCGAACTGTCACCGTAACCAATTTCTGAGTTTACGTCGGGCCACATTTTTCCACAATGTTTTCCAAAGTCATCTGCTGCAGCCCAAGTTGTCTGTATCAAAGAACGATTAAGTGTTTAAGCCTTTCCTCATACAGACGCTTTTGACACATTTTAAGCAGACGAGTTTTTAAAACATTGAGAATTTGTTTATCAGGAAAATTGTTTACCTTTAGAAACAACGTTTTCAACTATATTGAATTATTTTTCATGTTTCTGCCGAAATATAGTCTAAGTCGTCTGCTGCAGATTTGTTGTTTGTGGGAAATGGTTAGGTCTGGAAGGTCTGAATTGATATTCATATTAATTCAATAATATCTGGGACCACTAAAACGGGGAAAAGAAACTAGTGCGATAAGCTATAAGGCGCTATATATTAGAGAGAGAGAGAGAGACAGAGAGACAGACAGAGAGAGGGAGACAGAGAGAGACAGAGAGAGACAGAGAGAGACAGAGAGACAGACAGAGAGACAGACAGAGAGACATAGAGACAGAGACAGAGAGAGACAGAGAGAGACAGAAAGAGAGACAGAGAGAGACAGAGAGAGACAGAGAGAGAGAGAGACAGAGAGAGACAGAGAGAGAGAGAGAGAGAGAGAGAGAGAGAGAGAGAGTCTAAACTTCTAAACCCACTTTAGAAGCCAAATATCGTCCAAGGTCGTTAACCAAATTAAAAAAGTAAACGTCGTCTTAAATAAATACTCATAGTAGACAAATGTTAATGAATAATCCTTAACTATGGGTAATATAGCGGTTTCTGCTTATACTATGCCCTTTGTCACATGTATACTCAGTTCGGTGTATCTGAAGCTGAGACAAAGGGTAAAATTGCTTACAATTACACATTTTTCCTTTTGTCACAATGATGTCTACGGTGGCATAGAGGTGACATGTGTGTGTTTTTATTTTTATTTTACTAAGTCGTGCGCACGATATACTCATGTAGAATGGTTCGCTTGTCTAACCTCAACAACAACATGAGATTGCACAATTTATCAGCACTTAACTCTTTCAGTGCCAAAGGCAATATTGATCTTTTTGCAAACGTAACGTGCTGTCTCACCTGAAATCTGCATTGTTTGGCTGTGCGTTATAAAAATATTTCAAAAATCAGATAACATAAAAATAGAGTCGTCCGAGTTTGGACATGGAAGAGTCTACTTTAAACAACTGGGCGCTGAAAGGGTTAACCATCGTATATCTTTATTGGTTGTCAGGGAACAAGTCTATCAAAAGTATGCGGGTCACGTTATAAAAACATCCTTAACGATAAAAGAATACTTGAGTTAAAAATTTAGTCATTTATCTTCAACTGTCAATAATAGAATCAACGAAATTCGTATTTCTTTTGAGATTGTTGATGTCCTACATTGATATACCCTGATCCTGTTTTCATACCTCAGTTTCCGGTAATGTGATGCCCTTCAAAACAGTCATTTTGTCCACGATTGATAGCATGTTTAACATTGATTGATTGATTGATTTATTGGAGTTTAACGCCGTTTTTAACAATTTCTCAGTTATATCACGGCGGCCGGTTCACCTACTCATGCATTTCCTGGTTTTCTCACACCAGAACTCCACACAACAATCTTCCCAAGCAACTGGCTTCTTTTTCAAATTGACTTAGCCCATTGGTGGAAGACGAATGACGCATGTCGCATTGACTTTTGTCTGTGGAAGACAGTGGTGCAGAGGTAGAGCGTCGGCCTCTCGTATCAAAGGTCCCTGGTTCGAGTCCCGTGATGAGCGGGTCCTGACTTTGGGATTTTTCCACACAAACGGCGCGAGTACTGGTGAAGTCTCCAGGAAGCAGACATCGAGCGTTATTAATCTAAGCCCAAGGCTTATGTAAAATAAATAAGTTTAAACTAAACTTATGTCAATCGTCGGTAAGAAAGTTGGCCTAGCCGGGATTCGAACTCACATCCCCTGGATTGACAGCCCGCGTCGCTACCGACTGAGCTACCGGGGCTCGGCGCATGTTTAACAAGTCACTCAAATGAATTTCGTTTTGGGCGTTTATTAAAGGAATGTACCATACATACACAATTGACCGATTTTCGTTTTTTAGATGTTTGTTTTATTTGGGTTTTACGCCGCTTTCAACACGTGTAATTTTAATAACCAATTTACTTATTTTCAAATCCATTACAGATATGGCTTGGAAACTTACCACTTGTTCACCATCATTAACCCCATCAACAGACAAGAGTACATAATTCTGTCAATATTTTTGTAAGAATTATGGCCCTTTTTCGACTTAAAATTTCGGTTAAGTTTTTTGTACCAATTTACTTTTTTTCAAAACCATTACAGATATTGCTTTGAAACTTACAACACTTTTTCATTATCATTACTTCCATCAACAGACAAGAGTATATAACTCTGTCAATGTTTTTGTAAGAATTATGGCCATTTGCCGCCTTAGTATTTTGGATAAGTTTTTCAGACCACACCACTTTTTTTCAAAACCATTAGTGATTTAGCTTATAAACTTACAATACTTATTTATCATCATTACCTCCATCAACAGACAAGGGTACATAACTCTGTCAAGTTTTGTTTGAGAATTATGGACCTTTTTCGATTTATAATTTTGGTTGAGTTATTCATACCAAATCAAATGTTTTCAAAACAATTAGAGATATAGCTTAAACAGTTACACAAATCTTTTTAACATCATTACCTCCACCAACAGCCAAGATTGCATAATTCAGTAAAGGTTTTTGTAAGAATTATAACTCATTTATTGGCTATGGTTCAATTACCAATCAATAATAATGAAAACATTGTGGCAAATGGAAAGGACGTTACAAGCAATGGACGTTTCGGACCGGATGATTTGGCATAGGACGTTTTGTCATTCAAATTAAGATAATGGTCTTAGATCGTCTTCACCTTTTAGTTACTTGGCATAACTTCTTTATTTATGTTTTCAATGAAAATCTTTAATGACACTAAGGGTAATTGGAAACAAATAATAACTTTAACAAACTGCATATAGATCAATCAAATATTTCAAATTGCATCTACTTACATGTACATGTAATTGTTTTGTTTGCTATAAACTGTTATTAAGATAAGAAAAAAAGTGTGGTAAACAAATTTGTTTGAATTAAACTGTAATTAAATAACAACAATGTAGTTGGGATTAAAAATGTGAGAAAATGTATTTATGATATTAATTTAATGTTATTATACTTAGTAAGTTTTTTATATATATATTAATGAAGTTAAAGCAGGGAAAATAGAGATATGGCCAAAATATCTTATCTGCAAAAAATGTCTGGCCTAAAGGTCCAGGACGAAAACTCTTAGGCCGAAAGTTCCGCCCACCGTTTGCAATAGTAGTCTGCTGCAGAATCGTCCAGATGCGTCAACACGAGGCAATGGGTTAATCTTTTCAATAGTAGTCTACTGCAGAATCGTCGGGAGGCGTCAACACGAGGCAATGGGTTAATCTGTTCAATAGTAGTCTGCTGCAGAATCGTCCGGAGGCGTCAACACGAGGCAATGGGTTAATCTGTTTAATAGTAGTCTGCTGCAGAATCGTCCGGAGGCGTCAACACGAGGCAATGGGTTAATCTGTTCAATAGTAGTCTGCTGCAGAATCGTCCAGAGGCGTCAACACGAGGCAATGGGTTAATCTTTTCAATAGTCGTCTGCTGTAGAAGCGTCCAGATGCGTCAACACGAGGCAATGGGTTAATCTTTCCAATAGTAGTCTGCTGCAGAATCGTCCAGAGGCGTCAACACGAGGCAATGGGTTAATCTTTTCAATAGTAGTCTGCTGCAGAAGCGTCCAGAGACATCTACACTAGGCAATGGGTTAATCTTTTTAATAGTAGTCTGCTACAGAAGCGTCAAGAGGCAATGGGTTAATCTGTTCAATAGTCATCTGCTGCAGAATCGTCCAGAGACGTCCACACGAGGCAATGGGTTAATCTTTTCAATATTAGTCTGTTGCAGAATAATAATAAAACAATGAATCTTTGACGCGTCAGCAGTAAACGACTGCCGGAAAACATGTTTTGGGAGGGAAGGAAAAATAAATTGCTTAACACTTGCCTTTTCCTTTTTTCAACAAGTTTTATGATTGATATACATCTGAATGTATTGCCATGTTTCTATACATCTGAATGTATTGCCATGTTTGTATTAGTTTCGTGAACTGTAATTGGGCGATTCTAGGTATCGGGAAGGAGGAAAAAGTACTGATCCTGCTGGAACCTTCGAATAATTTCTTTCAAAATAAAGAATCTCTTTTTACTATGTCTGCTTAATGAGTTACTGACAGACTTACCTTTCCCATATATAGACGTTTTTTGACACACCTACATCAGTCGACTTTTGAAAACATCGAAACACGGGAAATTTCTCCTAATGATAATATCTCCTTTAAGTTTTCAAACTTTGTTCTTATTATTCTACATGATATACTCTATATTGTTGCCGAGATGTTTTGAAAGTCGTCTCCTGCAGATTTGCTGTAAGTGAGAAAGGGTGTTAACTAAGATTTGCATGCACGATTATGCAAGCTGATGATGAGTTATATAGTTCGGTTACTGGTAGATTAAATAAATTTGTCTTATATTTCTTTGAAGTTTTTCAAATATGTATCCGTTCCGAGAGTCAGGCGACGTTTAAAAGCATTGCAGGAATAAGATATATTGCCTATCTAAAGCAACTTCTCAATATCCAATGTTTGTCTCCGATCCTTCTACAAATTATGTATTTGTATGTCTGTATTCAATTTGTTCTTATTTTTGTAGCTGTTTCTGTTTCAAAAATGTCTAATGTAATAATGGAATATAAAATACATTACACGGGCGTGTTATATGTAATTCGGGCAGAAAGGTCTATTTAATACATTCTTTATTTTTATTGACCCTATCCGTGCAGTATTTACTACTAGGCAAGCAGTAAAAAGTTTATTTTTATAATATATACTCTGGTTTGTTTAATAATCAAATATATAATTATCACTACGTTTTTTTAAAATCAATAATTAGTCATAAAATCCATCCCAGTATTAATTATCACACCTATTATGTTAAAACCATCGGGGGTGTGGTAATATATATTGACCAATAGCATTGTCCGTATGATCAGGGACACTATATAGTGTCCCTGAATGAACTAAGTCCGTAGCAGACGATTTTTGTGGCGATTGGTTGACAATCGCCACAGTGCTACCAAAACAACAACAACGAAAAAAAACTTATATAGTCAGTTTTGAACAGTCGGTTAGATATTTCTGCAAAGGCAATTTACTCACTTCCGTTAAACCGCCATATATATATATAGTTCCATCAATGATGCAGGCACACGATTAATAATGATAATGTTAGTGCTACTTTGATACCGGATTGGTACTAATATTTGAGATTTACCGAGAAAATATCTAAATAGAGTTAAACTATTTACATATTAGCTTTCTTCATGTTTGGGCAGATAATAAATATCATCGCGCGTCTTGGGTATGGTATGCAGAGCTGTGCCTCGTTCTATTTTTACTGTAGTCAACCGTAACCTTTTGACCTTTAACCTGATTCGGCCTGAGAGTAAAATATTACCGTGTTTACAGGAATTGGTTGTACTCTGAAAGCACCTCGCCAAAATAAAACGGCCAATTAACTTCTTTTGTAATTTCTGAAAATACCTACGAGTTTAACAATTATGGTCCGTAAAAAGTGCTTATTTCGTACCTGGTCCCGTTTTCAATAACATTGCAAAATTATAGAGTGGCATAGGCTAAAACGCAAATAAATAAATAAAGTCGGCTCACGAAAACAACATGACTGTCACAAAAACAACGTTTTATTTGACAATAAATCACATGTATTCATAAGTTTTCTAATTATTTACTTAAAAGCATGTGCACAAACATATAACGATGAATTTTAAAAGTATGTAATAGTGTTTTTTTGTACTAATTACGCGAAATAGAAAAATTAGTGAGTGTCGTAGGCTAAAACGCATATAAATAAATAAAATCGGCTCACGAAAACAACTCGGCTGCCGCGAAAACAACTTTGCTTACGACTTTTAATCCCATATTACCATATTTTGGTTGTTACGAAAACAACTTTTTATAGTTATATGTCTTCATAATTTTTGAATTAGGAACAAATGATTGATTAACATTTTTTTAGAAAAGATATTGTCCTACGAAAATGACATTTTCTCACAACGTTTTCAACTCTTACAGTGTTCTATCAACGATCATTTTCTCACAACGTTTTCAACTCTTCACTATTCTATCATTATTTACTCACAATGTTTTCAACTCTTCACTATTCTATCATCATTTTCTCACAATGTTTTCAACTCTTACAACTGTTCTTTTCACAATGTTTTCAACTCTTCACTATTATATCATCATTTTCTCACACTGTTTTCAATTCTTCACTATTCTGTCATCATTTTCTCACAATGTTTTCAACTCTTCACTATTCTATCATCATTTTCTCACAATGTTTTCAACTCTTACAACTGTTCTATCTTACATTGTGATAAAATGAGAAATTTCTCATTTTCTCACAATGTTTTCAACTCATACAAATGCTATATCTTACATTGTGATAAAATGAGAAATTTCACATTTTCTCACAATGTTTTCAAGTCATACAAATGCTATATCTGAAAGGTTTTTATAAATATTACGAGACGAATGTTTGACGCAAGGCGTCAAAGAGAAGCCGCAATATTTCGTTGCACATGTAGAAATAGGAAAAAAGATGTTAAATTGTCTGATCAAAATCTGGGTCTTACCAACTTTGATTGAAAATATACCCATGTTTTTTAAATCTTCATTTAAGCAGTATTGCTCCCTGGTTGCCACTTTTTTTAATTAACCACCATGGAATCTTGCAGAGTTGAACAAACATAAAAGGATAAAAAACAACAGTTATTGAAGTATTGTTTTAATGTGTGACACTGGAACATTTGTGTCTTGAATAAAAAAAACATTGAACTGGACCTTATTTCAAATAGCTTATTTATATGTATTCACAGCCATCAAGGAGCCCATACAAGATTTAATTCACTCATCGTAATTATACAATGACACTTTTTATTAACCAACAAACATGTCTTAAAGTATTCTTACAGATGGTTACACAAGCAAATATTGAAATTGTTTCAAATTTAACCAGAAAATATATCAGGCATTTTTTCGTTTAATAACAAGAATTGAGATGAAATTATAGATGAGTTTTGTCCATGAAATAGTTAAGTTGAAAAGAAATAATACGCAAACATTCTAAATTTGTTTCACATATCTTGGTTGAAAAACTGACATGCACACAATTTATTGATTTAAATCAACTTTCACATCCATGCAATATGATCAAAATTGATACAGTGCGTTATAAATAAAAAAATAATTGCAAGTATTTTGTCTTTTTACAAAACAGTGAATGCACAGAAAATGAATTTTTTCAAGTAAATTTTGATCAACCTATTCATCCAAACAGTCTGATCAGAATGTTTATTTTGTGAAACTTACATTTAAATATATTGCTTATATAGATTAACCTGCACTAATATAAAGTCTCTTCTGTTTAACCCTTTCTCTCATATAGACACTTTCTGACACTTCTGCAGCAAACAGCTTTTTTGAAAATAATTACAAAAGGAGAAATTGAACAAAAACATGCAAATTTCCCTTTTGCCACATTGCTTTCCACTTTTAGTCATAGGTTATCCATTTAATTAAAGATATTTTCATTTTTAGACAATATGTTCAAAGTCGTCTGCTGCAGAAATGTTGTATGAAGGAAAGGGTTAATTAATTCAAAGTATTGTATATGATATTTAATACATAATTTCTAACATGTCTGTTGTACAATTTTCCGGAGTACATTTTAATCAACCTATGCATCCAAACAGTTTGATTAAATGTACATTAAGTGAAAATAGTAAATAACTTTGGAAAGTTACATTTTAACATAATGCTTATAGAGATCAACATGCACATCTATGCAGAATGTGTTATGTGTACATACCACAAAAATCTTTTCTTATTAAAAAATCATAGTATTGTATTTGGTATAGCACTCTTTCTGAAACACACAGATTATCAGACCTTAATGTTAAAATAAAAACAAAAATGCTGCAGTGATTTCAACTTGCAGGTATAACCATAAATAATATGTTGTAGATGGGCTTTACTTAAAAAATGCAAATAACAAGACATAAATCTGTAATAATAAATACAAAAATATGAAAACATTTGCATTAATAAAATCATGATTATTTATATCAGTTTACTTATTGTGAACTTGTTAAAATAACTTATTTCTTTTATAAAATTTTCCTGAGTAAATTTTAATCAACCTATGCATCCAAACAGTTTGATTAAAAGTACATTAAGTGAAAATAGTAAATAAATTTGGAAAGTTACATTCTAACATAATGCTTATAGAGATCAACATGCACATCCATGCAGAATGCTTTATTTGTACATACCACAAAAATCTTTTCTTATTATGAAATCATAGTATTGTATTTGGTATAACACTCTTTTTGAAACCCATAAATTTTCAGACTTGAAGGTAACGTTGCATGGTTATATGCATCAATTGAAAACATTGAATGCTGCAGTGATTTCAACATGCAGGTATAACCCTTTGTGTTAAAAAATATGTTGTAATTTTTTTTTTTAAGAAAAACACTTATTTTGACAATTTTTAACAATTTTTACTATGAAGATGTAAATATTTATAACATTCCTTTTAAATAACTAAGGTGCTTCTTTCAAACCGATAAGAACTATAAACTTGAGCAGTTTGAAATATGTTTAATCTTTTTTTTTAAATCCCTTTCCACATATAAGCACTTATAGTAGACAACTTTTGAAAACACCAATATATTGATTCAAATTACTTTTTTCACCCATTTTTTTCAGTAAATGTGTCAAAATTATAAAGATTTAAGTGCACATTAATACATTTGTTGGTATAGAATTGTCGTATGTGGAAAAGGGTTAAAACTTAAGTAACAAGAAAATGTGTCCATGGAACACGGATGCCCAGGTTGTTAACTATATTTTAAAACAAAAAATTATGTGAAGTTTCATAATGATAGGACATCAGGTTCACTAAAATCTAACTTGACCAAAAACTTTAACCTGAGAATGGAATGGACGAACAGACAGACGAACGGACGGACGAACAGTTGGTCCAACCTCAAATTGATACAATTTTTTAAACAATGATATGTTGATTGTCATTTGTGTGAAGTTTCATAATGATAGGTTTTTCTTGTGAAACTTACATTTAAATATATTGCTTATATAGATTAACCTGCACTAATATAAAGTCTCTTCTGTTTAACCCTTTCTCTCATATAGACACTTTCTGACACTTCTGCAGCAAACAGCTTTTTTGAAAATAATTACAAAAGGAGAAATTGAACAAAAACATGCAAATTTCCCTTTTGCCACGTTGCTTTCCACTTTTAGTCATAGGTTATCCATTTAATTAAAGATTTTTTCATTTTTAGACAATATGTTCAAAGTCGTCTGCTGCAGAAATGTTGTATGAAGGAAAGGGTTAATTAATTCAAAGTATTGTATATGATATTTAATACATAATTTCTAACATGTCTGTTGTACAATTTTCCGGAGTACATTTTAATCAACCTATGCATCCAAACAGTTTGATTAAATGTACATTAAGTGAAAATAGTAAATAACTTTGGAAAGTTACATTTTAACATAATGCTTATAGAGATCAACATGCACATCTATGCAGAATGTGTTATGTGTACATACCACAAAAATCTTATCTTATTAAAAAATCATAGTATTGTATTTGGTATAGCACTCTTTCTGAAACACACAGATTATCAGACCTTAATGTTAAAATAAAAACAAAAATGCTGCAGTGATTTCAACTTGCAGGTATAACCATAAATAATATGTTGTAGATGGGCTTTACTTAAAAACCTATGCATCCAAACAGTTTGATTAAAAGTACATTAAGTGAAAATAGTAAATAACTTTGGAAAGTTACATTCTAACATAATGCTTATAGAGATCAACATGCACATCCATGCAGAATGCTTTATTTGTACATACCACAAAAATCTTTTCTTATTATGAAATCATAGTATTGTATTTGGTATAACACTCTTTTTGAAACCCACAAATTATCAGACTTGAAGGTAACGTTGCATGGTTATATGCATCAATTGAAAACATTGAATGCTGCAGTGATTTCAACATGCAGGTATAACCCTTTCTGTTAAAAAGTATGTTGTAATTTTTTTTTATTAAGAAAAACACTTATTTTGACAATTTTTAACAATTTTTACTATGAAGATGTAAATATTTATAACATTCCTTTTAAATTACTAAGGTGCTTCTTTCAAACCGATAAGAACTATAAACTTGAGCAGTTTGAAATATGTTTAATCTTTTTTTTTAATCCCTTTCCACATATAAGCACTTATAGTAGACAACTTTTGAAAACACCAATATATTGATTCAAATTACTTTTTTCACCCATTTTTTTCAGTAAATGTGTCAAAATTATAAAGATTTAAGTGCACATTAATAAATTTGTTGGTATAGAATTGTCGTATGTGGAAAAGGGTTATTTAATACATAATTTCTAACATGTCTGTTGTACAATTTTCCGGAGTACATTTTAATCAACCTATGCATCCAAACAGTTTGATTAAATGTACATTAAGTGTAAATAGTAAATAACTTTGGAAAGTTACATTTTAACATAATGCTTATAGAGATCAACATGCACATCTATGCAGAATGTGTTATGTGTACATACCACAAAAATCTTATCTTATTAAAAAATCATAGTATTGTATTTGGTATAGCACTCTTTCTGAAACACACATATTATCAGACCTTAATGTAAAAAAATAAAAACAAAAATGCTGCAGTGATTTCAACTTGCAGGTATAACCATAAATAATATGTTGTAGATGGGCTTTACTTAAAAACCTATGCATCCAAACAGTTTGATTAAAAGTACATTAAGTGAAAATAGTAAATAACTTTGGAAAGTTACATTCTAACATAATGCTTATAGAGATCAACATGCACATCCATGCAGAATGCTTTATTTGTACATACCACAAAAATCTTTTCTTATTATGAAATCATAGTATTGTATTTGGTATAACACTCTTTTTGAAACCCACAAATTATCAGACTTGAAGGTAACGTTGCATGGTTATATGCATCAATTGAAAACATTGAATGCTGCAGTGATTTCAACATGCAGGTATAACCCTTTCTGTTAAAAAGTATGTTGTAATTTTTTTTTATTAAGAAAAACACTTATTTTGACAATTTTTAACAATTTTTACTATGAAGATGTAAATATTTATAACATTCCTTTTAAATAACTAAGGTGCTTCTTTCAAACCGATAAGAACTATAAACTTGAGCAGTTTGAAATATGTTTAATCTTTTTTTTTAATCCCTTTCCACATATAAGCACTTATAGTAGACAACTTTTGAAAACACCAATATATTGATTCAAATTACTTTTTTCACCCATTTTTTTCAGTAAATGTGTCAAAATTATAAAGATTTAAGTGCACATTAATAAATTTGTTGGTATAGAATTGTCGTATGTGGAAAAGGGTTAAAACTTAAGTAACAAGAAAATGTGTCCATGGAACACGGATGCCCCGGTTGTTAACTATATTTTCAAACAAACAAGAAAATGTGTCCATGGAACACGGATGCCCCGGTTGTTAACTATATTTTAAAACCGACGGACGAACAGTTGGTCCAACCTCAAATTGATACAATTTTTTAAACAATGATATGTTGATTGTCATTTGTGTGAAGTTTCATAATGATAGGACATCAGGTTCACTAAAATCTAACTTGACCAAAAACTTTAACCTGAGAATGGAATGGACGAACAGACAGACGAACAGACGGATGAACAGTTGGTCCAACCTCAAATTGATACAATTTTTTAAACAATGATATGTTGATTGTCATGTGTGTGAAGTTTCATAATGATAGGACATCAGGTTGACTAAAATCTAACTTGACCAAAAACTTTAACCCGAGCGGGACGGACGAACGGACGGACGGACTAACAGACCGGAAAACTATATGCCCCTCATACCTCGTATGCCGGGGCATAAAAATTATGTGAAGTTTCATAATGATAGGACATCAGGTTCACTAAAATGTAACTTGACCAAAAACTTTAACCTGAGAATAGAATGGACGAACAGACAGACGAACGGACGGACGAACAGTTGGTCCAACCTCAAATTGATACAATTTTTTAAACAATGATATGTTGATTGTCATTTGTGTGAAGTTTCATAATGATAGGACATCAGGTTCACTAAAATCTAACTTGACCAAAAACTTTAACCTGAGAATGGAATGGACGAAGAGACAGACGAACGGACGGACGAACAGTTGGTCCAACCTCAAATTGATACAATTTTTTAAACAATGATATGTTGATTGTCATTTGTGTGAAGTTTCATAATGATAGGACATCAGGTTCACTAAAATCTAACTTGACCAAAAACTTTAACATGAGAATGGAATGGACGAACAGACAGACGAACGGACGGACGAACAGTTGGTCCAACCTCAAATTGATACAATTTTTTAAACAATGATATGTTGATCGTCATTTGTGTGAAGTTTCATAATGATAGGACATCAGGTTCACTAAAATCTAACTTGACCAAAAACTTTAACCTGAGAATGGAATGGACGAACAGACAGACGAACGGACGGACGAACGAACAGTTGGTCCAACCTCAAATTGATACAATTTTTTAAACAATGATATGTTGATTGTCATTTGTGTGAAGTTTCATAATGATAGGACATCAGGTTCACTAAAATCTAACTTGACCAAAAACTTTAACCTGAGAATGGAATGGACGAACAGACAGACGAACAGTTGGTCCAACCTCAAATTGATACAATTTTTTAAACAATGATATGTTGATTGTCATTTGTGTGAAGTTTCATAATGATAGGACATCAGGTTCACTAAAATCTAACTTGACCAAAAACTTTAACCTGAGCGGGACGGACGAACGGACGGACTAACAGACCGGAAAACTATATGCCCCTCATACTATCGTATGCCGGGGCATAAAAATGTAATTAACACTTTCATTTTGTTTTACTTTTAAATACATTTAGTGATGTTATACAAATTGTTTCCACTTATTTTAGCAGTAAATTGCATAGGCAACTTTTCCAATATTCTGTCAACAATTTCATTTTCTGTGGAGGTTTCTGGTTGAGCACCAAACAGGCGTTCTAAATCGCCTTGAAAAAGGGTAAAGTCTTTTTCAAAATTGTTGTCCCCTACAACCGTAATCTTACAAAAATATGTCTGTTTTCCTTCTTGTCCTTCACAGGTAGGACATATTCCATCTTTTAATTTCTTGAGACGACAGCCTAAAATAAAAAAAAAAATACAACATTACATGTGCAAATTTTTTAAATCATTTCAGCTATATGGTTTATTTTCATTGGTTGATTTGGGCTAAACACCAGTTTTAGAAACTATTCAGTTATAACTAGCATTGAAAAGAAAATTCATTAAGCTGCCCAATGAGTACACTTTGCAACTTGTGTAGTAGACTGATTAAATAATCTTCATTCTGTCAAAATGTTTTCTCTTAATTTTAGGTCAAGTATATGTTTATGTTGTCAATAGTGAGTTTTTCATATTAACACTTTTTTTTAAAGTCAATAACTGTTCAATAAATATGTGATAAATGGGTAGAGATTACCTTAATTTGCATGACAACAAAGATACATAAAGACAAAAAAGAATCATTTGTCTCATACCATTTTACTAAAAAAAATTCAGAACTTATTATTAAAAATTGACAATTCATCGAAATAAATAAAAAAAAAAGTGGATTCAAATTTTATTTAAAACATGGTTAAATGGCACAATTTAAAATTCTAAATTTATATACTTTGAAAGATGTCAATGTCAGAGGAAATGTTATCTTTTTTTTTTTAACTTTCACCAAAAATAAGCAATGACTGATTTGCATAAACAATCCTGAGCACTCCCATTATTCAGCTTTGTCAACAATAAGTACACATAATAAGCAATAAATTTAATAAAAAATACCTTGTGTTTTGCAGGCACTGTATGTGACCGTGTCCAAGATTGTGTCAATAGTAAAAATAGACACGGTCTCTGCATCTCTAATAGCGAAATCACCATCCTGTAAAAAGTGATCGGTGTCTTTCTCCTCGACACTTACTTCAACAGCATCCTCTGACAGAAACTGTTAAAAAAAAATAGAAAATTCTGCAACAGATGACTTTGAGCATAGTCTTGGTCATTAGTTATACTGCAGTAGATTGTCTGCATGATAAAAACAGTTTCAGCTTTCATCTATACAGGATACCTCTCTTCAGTAATACTTTTCATGAAATGTGCATAAATTCAGTTTCAAAGAATGATGTGTAACATTTTATTGATGTTTAATTATTTCTGTTATGTTAACCGTTTCCCTCAAAAGAAAATTCTGCAACAGATGACTTTGAGCAGTCTTGGTCATTAGTTATACTGCAGTAGATTGTCTGCATGATAAAAACAGTTTCAGCTTTCATCTATACAGGATACCTCTCTTCAGTAATACTTTTCATGAAATGTGCATAAATTCAGTTTCAAAGAATGATGTGTAACATTTTATTGATGTTTAATTATTTCTGTTATGTTAACCGTTTCCCTCAAAAGAAAATTCTGCAACAGATGACTTTGAGCATAGTCTTGGTCATTAGTTATACTGCAGTAGATTGTGTGCATGATAAAAACAGTTTCAGCTTTCATCTATACAGGATACCTCTCTTCAGTAATACTTTTCATGAAATGTGCATAAATTCAGTTTCAAAGAATGATGTGTAACATTTTATTGATGTTTAATTATTTCTGTTATGTTAACCGTTTCCCTCAAAAGAAAATTCTGCAACAGATGACTTTGAGCAGTCTTGGTCATTAGTTATACTGCAGTAGATTGTCTGCATGATAAAAACAGTTTCAGCTTTCATCTATACAGGATACCTCTCTTCAGTAATACTTTTCATGAAATGTGCATAAATTCAGTTTCAAAGAATGATGTGTAACATTTTATTGATGTTTAATTATTTCTGTTATGTTAACCGTTTCCCTCAAAAGAAAATTCTGCAACAGATGACTTTGAGCAGTCTTGGTCATTAGTTATACTGCAGTAGATTGTCTGCATGATAAAAACAGTTTCAGCTTTCATCTATACAGGATACCTCTCTTCAGTAATACTTTTCATGAAATGTGCATAAATTCAGTTTCAAAGAATGATGTGTAACATTTTATGGATGTTTAATTATTTCTGTTATGTTAACCGTTTCCCTCAAAAGAAAATTCTGCAACAGATGACTTTGAGCATAGTCTTGGTCATTAGTTATACTGCAGTAGATTGTCTGCATGATAAAAACAGTTTCAGCTTTCATCTATACAGGATACCTCTCTTCAGTAATACTTTTCATGAAATGTGCATAAATTCAGTTTCAAAGAATGATGTGTAACATTTTATTGATGTTTAATTATTTCTGTTATGTTAACCGTTTCCCTCAAAAGAAAATTCTGCAACAGATGACTTTGAGCATAGTCTTGGTCATTAGTTATACTGCAGTAGATTGTGTGCATGATAAAAACAGTTTCAGCTTTCATCTATACAGGATACCTCTCTTCAGTAATACTTTTCATGAAATGTGCATAAATTCAGTTTCAAAGAATGATGTGTAACATTTTATTGATGTTTAATTATTTCTGTTATGTTAACCGTTTCCCTCAAAAGAAAATTCTGCAACAGATGACTTTGAGCAGTCTTGGTCATTAGTTATACTGCAGTAGATTGTCTGCATGATAAAAACAGTTTCAGCTTTCATCTATACAGGATACCTCTCTTCAGTAATACTTTTCATGAAATGTGCATAAATTCAGTTTCAAAGAATGATGTGTAACATTTTATTGATGTTTAATTATTTCTGTTATGTTAACCGTTTCCCTCAAAAGAAAATTCTGCAACAGATGACTTTGAGCATAGTCTTGGTCATTAGTTATACTGCAGTAGATTGTCTGCATGATAAAAACAGTTTCAGCTTTCATCTATACAGGATACCTCTCTTCAGTAATACTTTTCATGAAATATGCATAAATTCAGTTTCAAAGATGTGTAACATTCAATTGATGTTTAATTATTTCTACTGTTATGTTAATTGTTTCCCTCAAACAAAATTCTGCAACAAATTACTTATTTTGACAAAACATAGACAAATTTCTTTGATTGGATGGATAACCTATGACGAAAATTGAAATTGCATGTTTTGTGCAATTTCTCTTTTGTCACTATAATTTTACTACATTTAATGTGTATTATTTGTAATCATGTAATTGTGAGTTAAATTTAAAATAAAAACATGCATACCTGACAAGTGGTGTCCCGTGTTACAACAAGTTGAGATTGGTGTGCATACTTTTTCATGTACACACCCGTAATCTCAACCGTCGTGTTCGGCTCATATGTCTGCTCTGCCAAATCGGAGAACAAAGCCACCTTGGCGTATCCACTTTCATCTTTCAACCCAAGACTTCGTATAGCCAATGATCCTTCTTTCCTAAATTTTACTGGAGAAACCTAAAAAATAAACCATATATTAACAAAAAAGAATGGGAATATTGTTTATGTTAAAATTAATAATTAAATCAAAGTGTTAAAATTTTTCCTCATTTAAAACATTGTAACGAAAGGAAAATTTGCTTGTTTGAATAATTTCTTTTGTTGTCATTATATTTTAAAAAGATTGTCTGCTACAGATGCCTCAGAGTGTCTATATGAAAGAAAGGGTAACCAATAACTGATGGCCGCTTTTGACATGTATGCCGTTACCATGAACAACTTTTGAAACAATGTACTAAAAGGAAAGATCACTCATAATGGGAATTTCTGTCCTCACAAAGATTTTTAAAGCTATTGTGGAACTTCATATTTGGTTAAAGAGATGTTACTTATTATTATCAAATTTATTTCAGCATGTTTATGTTATAAAAAGTTGTACTACAAAATTTATTAAAAGCAAAAAAGTATTTGAATGTATTGAAATTTAATAACAATGCAAGATACACCAATATATGCTTTGTATAATTTTGGAAATCATAATTATATATTAAAGCTTTTTCATATGCAGATCAGCGACGAGTGATTATAGTACATGTTGTTTAAAAACATGTCACAGTTAAATCCTTTCCCTCATAAAGATGCTTTCTGTTTTGTCTACAGCAGACCTTTTTTTGAAAACATAGTAAATAAAGAAGTCATTGCAAAAAATGTGCAATTTCTCATTTTGCAACAAAGTTTCCTGTTTAACTCGTGTTATCCATTTCATTATGCAAATTTTCAATTATTTGTAAAATTTTGTTCAGTCATCTACTGCAGAATTGTTGTATGAGGGAAAAGGTTGAAATGACTCGTATTGTATGATTGATTTAATCACATGCAATGAATTTCTTTTCTTTTATTATTAGCATATTTGTACAATGTAAGACAGTAGGGTTTAAACTTCAACAAACCTTCACTATTTTGGCCTGAATCATACTACGCACAGGCGATTGTAACGCCTGTGCAAGTGTCCTTTTTTTCCCAGTTGGAGGCTCTTCTTCAGGAAGATCAGGAATGTCCACATTCGATTCGACTTCTACTGCCTTGACATATCCAATGGAACTGCCACTAACAACCCAAAGAGCATCTGGTTTCTCAATACAATTGGCAAACTTGTACGACATTCCAGGTCGAACCATGGCAAACCTGTGTACCTGGTAAATCTTAAACCTACATACAGTAGCTCCAGTTAATACAATTACATTAAAATACTGCAGTGTGTCTTCTCCACCATTTTTTTTATAACGTTGTAGTTCCTTCGATTTACTGATAATTTTGACACACACAGTCTTTTTTTCCTGGTTTTCCATTCTGCCCTTTGAATTCTGTGGAAAGAGATATTATGAATATTTTCCATCAGGAATTCTATTGTTTTTCTAAAATAGTTTTAAATAAAATTATATATTTAAAAAAAAAATATTTCAAAAGAAAAAAAGTGAATATAATAAAAACTGCCATTAGATTATAATCAGTTTTACCTTTTACAACAATGTTTTAAGTATTTGTTACATTATGAAAATGTTTACTATTATTAATATTTAAATGAAAATATTGTGTTAAAAATGTAAATATTTAGAATATACCAACAGTTTATGATCTTAAAAAACCCCACAGAGCTGCTAATGGGACTCTTTTGCCATAGTTTAGACCATAGTGTCAACACATCCTTCTCTATTTAAATGAACTTATCATGCATCATTTACATGTCATACACTACTATTTTGAAAATGTCTGAACCCTTTTTCACATGTGACAATTCTACAGCAAATATCTTAGAACATTTAAATTGTCAAAAAATGGAAAATTTGTATAATTGAATGGATTAACTATGACTAAAAGTGTAAAATATCGCAACAAAACAGAAATTGCATTGTTTATGCAATTCCTCCTTTTTACACAATGTTTTCCACTTTTAGCTGTAGCTATTCCATTATAAACTAAAAAATTTGTTATTTTTGTAAAAAATATGTTCAAAGTCGTCTGCTGCAAAATTGTTCTATACATGGAAAAGGTAAAGAGTAACACACGTGAATGGCAATTGACTTTTATTTTGTAAAAAATCGTCGTAAAGAATTTGCAAATTATGCGCAATAAACTTCAAGGTAAAATTAAACAAAGACTGAAAACCAATAACTGGGTTTACTGTAAATTACGTAAACGATTATACTCTTCAAGTACACCATTTGGTGGTTGTATGACAGACGGATTTAATTTTTTTAAATAAAGTCCTGACAACAATTTAACTCTACTGAGGGCAACATAAGCCATACCCTTTTCAAACACAGAGCTTCCAATATCCATACAAATTTTGTCAAGAGAAAGTCCCTGCACTTTATGAATGGTACAGGCCCATGACAATGCTAAAGGAAACTGAGAACGCACAATTGTTCTTCCACAATATCTAAAAGAATGTTCAATCCTGTCAATGCCAATAGCATTACTATCTTTTAATTTTAAACTTTGACCAATAGTGTTATCATCAAAAAGTACATTTACAGCAGTAATCATTCCATCATTACTAAATTGGAATGATTGAACTGTTCCAATAGCACCATTTACAAGACCATAACGTGTGTAAATATTGCGTAAAAGCATGACACGAGCATTTAAACACAGTTCAAGGCTGTTCAGAAGACCACCAGCAGTACGATCATCACTCGGAATGAAGGTATTTGGAACATCAGCACCAGAATTATAGTCATTACTTCCAAAATAATGAATTGATGACAGAGCATACTTAGGGAATGGTGAACTGGCCAGCATCTTTGAATTATAGGCATGAACATCAATTCGCAATGGAAAAACATGTAAAATATCTTCAAGTTCACTGGCGTTGTAATTTAATCGTGTAAGCAACATTGAAGTATCTGTGTTCGATAAAAAACCAACCCTAGCCCTATTTAGCAAGCGTCCATATTCTATGTCATTTGACTGCCGCATATTTTGCTGCAAAAAAATTGGCTTGAATAAACCCCATAGAAGTTTATTACAAAATGCAAATTTTGCATTTATTGGTCTTAACTGAAAAAAATCACCGACAGCAATGACATTTATATTACCAAAGGCATTGTCATTGTTCTTTATCTCAGACAATCTTCTACTTATATATGTGAGCATTACATCACTGACCATGATAATCTCATCAATAACAATAGTTTTTACATATTTGAACTTACGCTGCAGTTTTGAAAGGGCATACTCATTAAGAGGAACATACTCCAAGTATTCAGTCACAGGGATTTGAAGTAAACTATGTATAGTTGTTCCATGAATATTACGGGCAGCTGTACCAGTTGGAGCACAGACTAAAACTACCGTGGAACCCATCAAAGTACTTGTATAAAGTTGCAAATAACTGATTATTAATTCCAAAACATAAGATTTTCCTGTTCCAGCACCACCAGTTATGAAAAAATGACAGGCCGTGGAAGAACCACAATGAACATGAGCTTTAACAAGGTCTACTGCTTTTTTTTGGTCTTGTGTCAACAAATAATATCTTTTATTAAACTCTTCTGAAGACATTGAGCAACTCTCTAAATCATGTAAGTATAATGATACTTCATCTGCTATTTCAGGTGGATCCATATCCTCGTTTAAATCAAATGGGACAGATTCTTCATCTAAAGGCAACGATGGCAAATCATTATTTATCATATGATGGACAGGCTCATTTGTATCATTTGACAACTCTGCTTCACACATTCTGATTCTCCTTATTGCATTTTCAATTTCATCCGTTAAAGAAATGAAAATAAAATTAATACTTTGATCAAAGGAACATTGTTTTGCTTCAAATGCCTGTTGAACAGTTTCAAAGTTGAACAAAATATTGTTTTCACATCTATGCGGCAAAAGCAGAAGAAGCATGGAATAGTAATAATCTTCAGAGCCAAAGGGAAAACGGGAGTAACGTACAACGTTAAACTTTGTCTTTTTTCTAAACCAAACATTATATGTTGGACAGTGATATTTATTTGACTTGTTTTGGGGTTCTGGTACCTTAACAAACCATGATGCAAACCTAAATAAACTGTAATTTTCCAAAGAGAGAGGCCGGTCACGATAATAATCTATAATGTTTGTTTGAAACACATTTGTGTCATTATCATCAAGATTCTCAAGAACATAGGAAGGTTTCAAGATTTTAAGACGTTTATGAACGGGCCACGTATTTAAATATACAAATTGTCTTGAGGCATGTAACAGTTGTAACGAACCCATACGAAATGCAGCTTCCTGAGCACTCATTCGTCTATGTTTTAAAACACAAAGACCGATTTTTAAAAGTCTAACATTTCTTGGAATATCTGGACTTTTGTCAAGAATGTCGTGTATTAGAGAGCCAAGAGCATTCCTTAAGTCATCAGGTTCAGATTTGCATAAATATGAACATACATAATATGCAGCACCTTCTGCATTCTGAATCATTTGTATATCCATGTTAGCTCTCCAATGACGAAGAATAACTGAATTGTAATCATTTACATATAAACTGTTTTCATTTCTTCTTGTCACATAAAATTTACCCTTGTTCCTTGCTCGAATCCCTACATTCCTAAACAATTTTGTTTCTGTGGTTCGTTTCCTAGGGAAACCAAATCTACACTGTGATTTACCCTTTGAACAATAAGAAGAATGACGATGAATTTGCAATTTATTTACAAGAGTAAAGAGTTCAGGATCTTCATCACTATTTGGTATCACAGACATCACAGTTTTATTGATATAAGATATTATTTCAGGAGCAGTTGAATCATCTATCTCAAGTGGAATATTTGCAATCCATAAAAACATATGAATATGTGGACTCCCCCTGTTTTGAAATTCCACACGTGCAAAATAATCAACAACTTCACCTAAAGGCTTAGATTTAGACAAAATGACATGTTTCATAAGGAATCGAAATCGTCTCTCAAAGTGAGCAAGCATGATATGCATTTTCCACAATTATTTTGAACACTTTTCAATTATCTTACTATCATTTAAAATCTAGTTTCAGAGATTTTTAAGGTTAAAACCCGAAAAATCGACATTTTGACTACATATTTCTGTAGATCTCGCACTAGCAAAAAACGGAATCAGCTAGAGACCTGAAATTCATACTGAAACTTGTCCGAGATCCGGTGCAAACAACGGTGTTTTTAGATTTCTCATACATTCAGTTTGGATTCTTGGAGAAAGCTTTCAATAGGGGTTCTTGATTTTAAAAAAATCTGTGGGCGTGACTAGGAAAGTGACGTCACGTCAGCGCTATAAACTCGTATGTTAAAACCGTAAATGGAAAAAGCTTTGTAGTTGTTGCAATATATGAATACGATCGCCACTACAGTGCCATTGGCGCTTTGATTAAAACTGTATACACTGCTTCGTTTTTTTTTAGTCTTTTGCAGTACTGATTTTCGCGGGTCCCGATTTTCACAGTTAATGATAAAAGGACAGCTGTCGGTGATATATTTCATGTTTACGATTACAGACGAGTAGATCCGAGTGACGTTTTATATCGTGTACGAAACATGTAAACAGTTACACAAACAAACCCCGTGTGTAGAAGGAGGTAGAAAATACGATCCATTATGTTGACAGATTAAGAGACGAGGTAATTTAGTTCTAGTTTTAATAGTTTTCTATCTGTAATCTCTTTGACATTATCGTTAATTATTGTTGCTAATGAATTACAATTATGGATAAAACATTGTGATAAAGCTCGGATAGACTGGAACCGGTCCCTAATGTTTAGGTATTACAACTGTACTGAGTGAACATGATTACAATATCTCTCATGTGTTACTGATCTGTTTGGATCAAATAGCAAGGTTTCTAGGATTTCATATATATTTGATGGACTGTATCAAATATACAGTTCGGTTCGAGGTTGTCGCTTTAGATATTTCATAAAATACTATTGTCGATTTCAATTCCGAGAACAAGAGAAAATTGATGCAACGCATCAATGTCGCCGGATATCCATAGTGCAGTTATGCATAACACTAACATTATAGTAGTTGAATAAACAGTTATCAACTGAGGGGCATATTGGAACATCAGGGGTGGGGTCAAGTGAAAATGTATCACAACTTGCATTGTTTTGTCAACGAAGTGAATGATAATTGAAGCCTTTCTTTGTTTATGATCAATCTCCATTCCAAAGTAGGTTGACCATACACACAACCAATTAACTAATTATTGATCATTTATAAACAGTAATGGAAATGAGTAATCTTGCCAATCATTAGTCTTAGTATGTATACAGTGCTTTCATTAAGGAATAATTATAAGATTTGTGAATTCCACATACATTTCCACATTTTCAAGATGTTTGTCAGAATATTTGAATTTTATTATTTTTCAATAAAACCACAAAACAGACAATTTAGGATTTGCATGCAATAGCACGTCATTTTACCTTTCCTCTTTTAACCCTTTCCCTCATACAACAATTCTGCTGCAGACGACTTTGAACTTATTTTGTCAAAACATAAAAAATCTCTATAATATTGAATGGATAACCTATGACAAAAAGTGGAAAACATTGTGGCAAAAGGAGAAATTGCACGTTTTGTGCAATTTCTTCTTTTGTTACTATTTTTTCAAAAGGCCGTCTGCTGCAGAGGCGTCAGAAAGCGTCTCTATGAGGGAAAGGGTTAAAGTCAACAGTGGACAACTTTGCAGCAATCTACTTTTAAAACAATGAGATAAGGGTTAAATCGCTGAAGACATCTCTTCTCTTTTTCTCAAAATGATATTAGCTTAGCATCCTAATTATATCATACTTTAACAAATGTTGAAATGTAGTCCAATATTTATAAATTAAACCACCTTCGAAATATAATATCAACTAAACAGTTAAATCTCATTGAAATTGTTGTATAATTTAAACTTAACTTCGAACATAAACTTAGCCCTACAACATGTTAATTCATTTTAATTCTTTCCTTCCTTTTTTATAATGAAAACAACAAACTACTCATGTTTTAAAATTATATTATGATGAGCGCCCTTGTGTCAATGATGCATACCAAATGCAGATCGGAAGCAATATGCCTTTAGGGAATTAAATGACACATTTAAAATTGTCAAGGACGAAATAATTTTGTACGAAAGACCCAATTCTTTCTTATTCGCAGAGGTGTCGTTCTTGAAACTCTCTTTATAGGCAGAGAGTGTTCGTTCAAAGTCATTTTTTCCATTAAAACCAGTTTTATCTCGGTTTGTTCTTTTCTTCATTTGTTTCGAACCAAATAAACATTTTAAATCACCTATAATTTACTATTTGTATGTGAGTGTAAAGAGCGGCTCTCTGCAAAGAAGATTGATCTACGCAGTTGGTATTCGCGAGTCACGCAGGTGCGCGTAAGTAAACAAATAAGACTGCGACGTAAAGGTTTGTAGTTATCGACTTTTGATTACATGTATTATATAGTGTAAAATAAAGTATAGCAGTCTAGCTAATAGGGACTGTTTTGTCTTCGTAAATAAAACAAAAAAACATATATGCGAGTCAAAATAAAGAAACTGAAAATACCTAAAACATCGGAATATTTATTTCATTTTAGATGTGTCATTACTTAGTGTTTTTAAACAAACACAATTGTAATATGTTCAAGGCATCTAAATGTGTTTCTTTCTAATAATAATCCCCCCTCCCATGTGATTTCAGAAAACCTATTAAAAATAGAAGTCGCGGGCTCCTGCCCGGCGACTAATAAAACACAGAACATGAGTGGTGTGTAAGAACCGATCAGTCCAAACTAATTAAGTGGGTTTTATGCTGCCTTTAATACCGCAGTATATTATTGGAAAATTTATTTCGTGCCAATGTATAAATCATAAACGTTTCTCTGTGATCTATAATCTAATTCATTCACAGCGAACAACTTATCAGTGATGAAACAAAATTGTTATCAACATTATCGCCAGCCGTTTTAATTACTTTTTTTATTAAAATGCTTAGCATTAAAAAACTTGTTCAAGTCGACTTAAATGTTAAATAAAGTAGATACGTGCATCTAAAATTTAGCATTTCAAGATTGTTAAAAAGGTAAAGCATCAATGCCAATCGACCTTGGGAGATTCCGTTTGTTAAACCAGGGACACTATATTACAAATATAGTGTCCCTGGTTAAATGAATGCTAATCGACCTTGCGAGGTTCCGTCTGTTAAACCGAGGACACTATATTACAAATATAGTGTCCCTGGTTAAATGAATGCCAATCGACCTTGCGAGGTTCCGTCTGTTAAACATAACGTCTCTTGAAATGCTGCCATGATGCATCACTGACTGTATAAATTGTGAATGTATAATATTTTGACAAGACTGCACACACAATATTCCATCTCGGAATTCGGTGTTTGCTAATTCCTGAAGGTATTCTTACGCATGTATCGATGGGTTAGAATAACTCCGTTTAAACATTATTTAAGTGATATTACGATGACAAATTCGCATACGCATGTGTACTTGCTTTATTTAGAACCATAGTATATAGTTATATATACTATATTCTAACCATTTAACTTGCACTACAATCTATATATACAATTCAATTGGGTCCCTTCATCCTACGACCTTTCTACCAACATTTGGAGGATGATTCGTGATGTTCTTTCTGTGTTTTGTCATGTGTAGACAATACTGTCTAGCTTTCCGGGATACAAACTATTTTAAATGTTTATAGAATTGCCAACGTAAAACCACGATTATAATTTCAGAATGGCGGAACAATTACCTGACAACATTGAAGGGATGTCTGAAGAATATAATAAAGACGCTGACGTCAAAAACGTCCTCCATTGTGATCCATGTAAAGATGAGGGCACACAGGTAAAAGCTGCAGGATTCTGTGTTGACTGTAACGATTATCTTTGTGCAGAGTGCCATCAGGCACATAAACGAGCCAGACCATTCAGAAACCATGTTCTTAAAGATTCAGACAGCATACCTAAATCTGAGCAAAAGAAAGAAATACAATCAGAAAAGTGTCAAGAGCACCAGAAAGAACCTATAAATTGGTACTGTAAGTCCCACGATAAATGTTTATGTGATATTTGCAAACATGTTGACCACAGAAACTGTACGGATATAAAATCCGTAACAGACGTCAGTCAGGACTTTCTTTCGTCCGACAAACTAAAACAAGTCACAGATCGACTAACTCATTTACAGAAGCAGTTTGGGGAAAATCTACCGAGAGCGAAAGAGAACATTGAATCAGTTGAACGTCATTATGCGGCTATCATAAAGGAGGTGATAAGAAATATTTCAAAGATAAAAAATGAAGATCTGGAAAGGCTGAAATCACTAGAAGTGACCTGCGATACTACGGTGAATACGATAAGCTCCTTGTTGAACGAGATAGGAACGCTGAAACAAGGTGGCGAGGAAGATCGGGCGTTTGTTTCTACTAGAAAAGCGGAATCGCAGTTACAAGTCTTTGATGAGAGACTAGAGTCAGTAGAAAACGACAACAAAATCACGATGTACAGATATGTGTGTAAACCTTGTCGCACTGCAGGGGGATTAATAGGGAAATTGTTTGCTTGGAAAGATAGACGTGCCTTGAATATTGATGACTTTAACGTGAAAACATCAGCTGACAAAAAAGACAGTGATATAACAGGTATGAAGAGATTGTCTGATAACAGACTTGTTATCGCTGACTACAACAACGATAAGATAAAACTAGTTGACATAACAAGTAAAACCGTTATTTCAGAATTAAAGTTAGACTGGAAACCCTGGGACCTGACTAGCATTGATGATAACAATATTGCGGTTACAGCACCTCAGAACAATAAGATTTTACTTGTTTCTATATCTGACACACTAACTGTTCAGAAAACTATGGACAAAAGTGTAGTTAAACACAGTCGGGGTATAGTATGTAGTAACAATACACTGATTGTGTCCTATGTTTATCCACCTAAGATACAAATACTGAACTTGGATGGAACTGTTAAACAAGTCATAGAAAACAAAGACGCACACGGTACTGTTAGGTTTGGTCATGTAGAATACCTGACACAAGGTGCCGATACTAACATTCTCTACTTATCTGATGGGTCAAGGGACAAAGTATCAAGTATGACACTGGATGGTCAGGTTATATCAAGTTTTACACATGAACACTTGAGAACTCCAAAAGGTATCACTGTGGGTATAGATGGTCGAATATTTGTATGTAGCTATAAAACAAACAAGATATTTGAGATATCATCCGACCTTTTTGAAGGTCAAGTCATACTGGATGAAAAGGACGGGATAACAAAACCTTTCATCATAACATACAACGATGATGAATGTAAGCTCTATGTTGGTAGTGAACGTAGTAATTCAATACATGTATTTCTGCTTTAAGAATGTAACAATCATTGAAGCAATGCATTTCGCGTTTGTTTAGAGTGAAAGGGACTTTCGTGTTTATGATACGGCTATTCAACCCATTAAAAGATTTGACATATTGTGCTTCCTTTCTTTCGATTTTTCTGAGTTGCTAATCGTGTATTCCTTACAATTTTACGATTTACCACTCGAAAAGTAGTACCGATGTTTTCAACGCTTATCTCAATTCAGAAATAATTCTACTATTATAAATTGATAGTTTGTATGTAATGCACAATATTAAAATTCAGTAGCCCTTCACTTTTGTCTAATATGTCACATTGGCCTTATGAAATAAACTGTTTTTCATTTCTAGCCTCTATCTACAAATATGTACATGGCCATATTAGAAATTGACAGTGTGTATGTAATGTACAATATTGAAATTCAGTAGCCCTTCACTTTTGTCGGATATGTCACATTGGCCTCATGAAATAAACAGTGTATTTCAGTCGTAGACTCTATCTACAAATTTTATAAATTGACCGTTAGATTTAAGAAACTGACAGAGTGTATGTAATGTACATTATTGATTTTTCAGTAGCTTAGCAACTATGTTAGATATGACACATTGATATAATGTAATACACAGTGTAGTCTTCACCTATGTCAGATATGTCACATTGATCTAATGTAATACACAATGTAGTCTTCAGATATGACACATTGATCTAATGTAATACACAGTGTAGTCTTCACCTATGTCAGATATGACACATTGATATAATGTAATACACAGTGTAGTCGCACCTATGTCAGATATGACACATTGATATAATGTAATACACAGTGTAGTCTTCACCTATGTCAGATATGACACATTGATATAATGTAATACACAGTGTAGTATTCACCTATGTCAGATATGACACATTGATCTAATGTAATACACAGTGTAGTCTTCACCTATGTCAGATATGACATATTGATATAATGTAATACACAGTGTAGTCCTCACCTATGTCAGATATGACACATTGATATAATGTAATACACAGTGTAGTCTTCACCTATGTCAGATATGACACATTGATCTAATGTAATACACAGTGTAGTCTTCACCTATGTCAGATATGACACATTGATATAATGTAATACACAGTGTAGTCTTCACCTATGTCAGATATGACACATTGATATAATGTAATACACAGTGTAGTCTTCACCTATGTCAGATATGACACATTGATCTAATGTAATACACAGTGTAGTCTTCACCTATGTCAGATATGACACATTGATATAATGTAATACACAGTGTAGTCTTCACCTATGTCAGATATGACACATTGATATAATGTAATACACAGTGTAGTCTTCACCTATGTCAGATATGACACATTGATCTAATGTAATACACAGTGTAGTCTTCACCTATGTCAGATATGACACATTGATCTACTGTAATACACAGTGTAGTCTTCACCAATGTCAGATATGGCACATTGATATTATGTAATACACAGTGTAGTCTTCACCTATGTCATATATGACACATTGATATAATGTAAAACACAGTGTAGTCTTCACCTATGTCAGATATGACACATTGATCTAATGTAATACACAGTGTAGTCTTCACCTATGTCAGATATGACACATTGATCTAATTTAATACACATTGTAGTCTTCACCTATGTCAGATATTGCACATTGATATAATGTAATACACAGTGTAGTCTTCACCTATGTCAGATATGACACATTGATATAATGTAATACACAGTGTAGTCTTCACGTGACACCAGCTTCCTTTATCCTTTTCCACAAGTAGACACATTTTGAAACATATGCAAAAGCCGACTTTTGATAACATTTGCCCGGAAGACACTCAAAATCCCCTCAGTCAAAATCCCCTCACCCTGAAAATGATAGGGTAGTCAAAATCCCCTCAACCAAAATGTTAGGGTAGTCAAAATCCCCTCGACCGAAATGATAGGGTAGTCAAAATCCCCTCGATGGGATTAGCAGGGTAATCATAATGTTTGACATTAGGAGACATCCAAGGTGTCTAAGGCTAACATAACATTGCACTAAAAAGACAAATAACATAGTAAGTAATTTAAATCATTTTAATGTTTCTAGGACATATTATATTTTCACAGTTTAATTAAACACTTTCTACCATATTTAGACACTCATGTGTTTATCTTATTCTTATAAGTTGTCCAATTATGGACAAGAATTCTGAAGGGACTTATAGTTGTGACAAACAGGATTAAAGCAATTATCACCTCAATTCATTTATAACATGTGACTGAATTATCACCAATCATTGGGGTTTTGTTTAATCTGCATTTTCAATCAGTACGGTTTTGTCTACGCTGCATTTTCAAAGAAGCATTTTGTCTACTCTACATTTTCAGTCATATGGGTTTGGATACCCTGCATTTTCAATCATATGGGTTTTGAATACTATGCATTTTCAACGAGTAGTTTTGACTGTAAACGGAAATGATGTACTATATTTAAATTTGCATTTAGCTTTACAAGAAAATATATGATCTTAGATTGAGCGGATTATGAATACCCATCGAGGGGATTTTGACTACCCTATCATTTTGATCGAGGGGATTTTGACTACCCTATCATTTTGGTTGAGGGGATTTTGACTACTATGCCATTTTCAGAGTGAGGGGATTTTGACTGAGGGGATTTTGACATACACTCCATTTGCCCAGAATAAATAAAAATCCATTTTGTTACATATTGTTTTCAACTTATATTATAAATAGTTGTACACTTTCAATTCAAGCGATTATCCATAAGTTTTCAAAGTCGTCTGCTGCAGATTTGTTTAGTTTATGCAATGAGATATGTCTCTGATTTTTACTTAGTTAATTGGCAGTGATTGCGAAACAAGGTTTAAGCTTAACTTCTACACGCTATATGATACATTTTCTTTGGAAGATCGGTCTTTTTATCAGGGGAAATGACATCCTAAGTGGAGCTGTAATACTAAGCAATAGTACAGGGGCGTAGCTAGGGTCTACATAGTGTGCACGCAAGTTTTTTAGGGGGATCGGGGGGCATGCTCCTCCATATCTTTTGTGGTGACTTCTGGGAGCATTTCAGAAGCAAAATATGACTGATCTTGATGGTGAAATAACAGTATTTTCTAGGAAATTTTGAGATAGTAAAATGCATAGCATTTGTCATCAAATCTATCAAGTCAGATCGGTTGTTTTATACTAACGCCTACCCATGTCAAGTTTTTATTGCAGATTTGAACCTGTTAACATTTGAGTACTGGAGACAATGTGTACGCAGCTGCGTATTTTGCGTACAGTCAGCTATGCGCCTGAATACAAAAGACTCGATTACCAGATTGCCTATTAATATGCAAACTTTACATTCATATGACCAGGGACGCAGATAAGAGGTACAATTCACTGAAATGTAACCTAATATACCACCCGAACGTTAGAGATATGAGCCGTCCCACGAGAAAACCAACAGTATGGTCTCTACGAAATGTATCGAACCAGATCAGCCTGCGCAGTCAGCGCAGACTGATCCGGGCCGACACATTCCGTCTCAGGGAGATAGGGGTATAGAGTTATGATTCATGAAACAGAAAATCTACAGGAGGCGAAACGTTTCTGTCCGGATAAGCTTGCGCCGCATGCTTAGGCTGATGCCGTCGACACTTTACGCAGTCAACAGTGTTGGTTTTCTCGCGGGACGGCCCATATTACGGTTTTTCACTGTTTTCAAAAACAACTTCAGTTATATCACCCCACCATGACCGCCGCGGGATTCGAACCCGGAACGCCGCTAACCGCTCGGCCACAGTGGATCCTCCCAACATGTGTAAGCTAAAACAACACATGGATTTATGGATCAGAAATACTGGTGACTTAATATAACGTAACCATTGTTGAAAGCGACGTAAAACAAGCAGAATCACAATCGTCTATCAAGGCTGGCGTAAATAGAATTCAAGAGGCGCGCACAATGGCATAATGGTGGAATTACCGATCAATGAAATTGAAAACATTGTGGTAAAAGAAAATATGCTTATGATTAGCAATTTCTCCATTTGCCACAGTTTTCTTTGTTCAATAGTCGTTTGCTGCAGATGCGTCTAGAGGCGTCAACACGAGGTAATTGGTTAACGTTTTCAATGAAACAAATCAATCGTTGACTCTTCTGCAGCAAACGACTGCTAAAAAATATTGTTAGAACTAAAGCTATGAAAGTATCTACACAATAATTAAATATTAACTCATCCTTAACAGTAATTAACATGAAGATAAAGGTTCATATGTCCTTCTGCCTGCTACGTCTCTCTTCCGACAGTCACTCAACAGAGCTGGCGAGATTCTATTAGGTCGTGGTTCGATCCCTTCTTGTCGCTAAGTGAATCAATATAAACAAACCACATTCCTGATCCAATAATTAATACTGTTAATGTACTGACAATTTACTATGTAAAACACAAGTAATTTCACTGAAATCATGTGAAACGCGCTCTACAATATAACATCAGTCAAATCGAACTTTCCAACTTCAATCCCGAACTAAACTAATTAAAGACTGATTTAGTTTTCAAACACAGAGGCGTTTCGTTACACATGGTAAATGCTACTAACATGACATTTATTCATAAGCATTAAAGACGCCTGGGTTTACTAGACTGGCACACAATATAAATCAGGTTTAGGTTGTTAGGAGAAACAGGCTTATATCGGTCTAGTATGATCTCATATTCTCGAAGGTCTGTTTAAGTGTGGCCTGACTCATTTTGAAAATAAATATGCATTTTAACATATGAAATATTTTGTCATTTTGTCCTCCATGTTGAATATATATATATATATATATATATATATATATACACATATATACATATATATATACACAGGATAATACACAGATAATGAAAATACTTTTTGCGGAAATAATGCACGATAATGCTTGTAATTTCTTCTTATAAAATAGCATTGTTTAATCTATTTTTTCTTTCTTCATTAGCTTTTATGTAGTATATTCCAACGGCATTTAATGCTTTTACATTTGAACTGTTTAACGACTGAATCAATTTTAACATACTAGGATTTTGGTAGTAATACATTTTTATATATATTTTTCTCATATCAGTATAGGCAGGACAAACTAACATAAAATGAAACTCGTCTTCAAGCTCTTGTTAACTGCAAAGTGAACAGATTCTATCAGTTCTACTAATGTTCCTATGTCTACCGGTTTCTATATATAAATTATGAGCTGATATACGTAATTTAGCAACGGCGTTCCTATATGATGATATTTTCATTTTTGTAAGATAATCTGACCATCCAAAGCTAGATTTAAGGTGTTTGAAAATAGACAATGAGGATTTAATGTTAATGTCTTGAAACCATTCACTTATATACATATCAATCAACCTATTACGGCATAGAGGTACAAAGCGTTTTAGATTAACTGAGTCTGGAAATAGCCAAACGTCATAAAATCCTATATTTTGTAACAATGCTTTAACCTTATTAGTCCAAACGCTTGAGTTTTTATTTAAACTATTTGATTAATTTATAACTGTTTGTAAAATACAATTTGATTTTTTCTTTGTGAAAATGTTTACGTAGTACATAATTCTTTTTACTTTAATATTAATAAAGAGTGGAAATCTTCCGAATTCTCCGTAAATAGCTGAATTACTAGTTGATGTTTTTACATTTAATAATTTTCTAAGAAACTTTCTATGCAGTCTTTCGACAATAACAATTGTGTTAAAGCACCAAACCTCGCAAGAGTAGTATAATATGGATGCAACGAAGGAGTCAAAAAGATCAATCATAATCTATAAAGGAATGTCCTTATGTTTTGTTACAGCAAGTAATTGACCCATGGCGCGTGTAGCTTTACTCGTTAAAGTTTTAATGGCATTATAAAATGACCCGTTACTGGTGAACACTATACCTAAATAATTAAAGGTATTCACTACCGCAATATTAATCCCCGAATATGTAAAAGTACTATCAACATATAATGTTCTACCTTTTTTAAATATGACTATTTTGGTTTCATCTACATTGACTGTTAGATTCCATTTTTTACAATACTTTTCAAAAGCTGATATTAAATTTTGTAATCCTGCCTCAGACTCTGCGATCAAAGCAGAGTCATCGGCAAATAGGAGTAGATATATAGATAATTGACCTAACGTAAAACATTCATCCGTGTTTTCTAGTAAGAACAGTTCTATGTCATTGACAAACAGTGAAAATAAAATTGGTGAGATAGTCTCACCTTGCAATAATCCCACGTTACAGTCAAATAAATCCGATAATGAGTTCATGCGTTTTCCACAGAGTTTAACATCATTGTACAAAAAGCGTATGATACTAAATAACTTTCCTTTTACATTGTGTTTAATGAGCTTATACCATAAACCGTTTCTATATATAGAGTCAAAACATTTTTGCAAGTCGATAAAACAACAGTACAGCTTTTTCTTGTCAGAAAATTGTTTTTGAATAAATGAATTTAGTATGAATATTGCATCGACTGTGCTATAACCAGTTTTAAAGCCGAACTGCGCGTCGGTTAAAATTTCATATTTATCGGACCATGCTTTAAGGCTTTCATTTAACAGTGATGTAAAAAGTTTAGAAAAACAGCTTGTAAGTGTGATTCCTCTATAATTACCGGGATCTGAATGATCTCCCTTCTTAAATATAGGTACGATTACCCCCCTTGACCACGATTTGGGGAATGTTTTCTTATCTAAAATATAATTAAATAATGTTTGAAGCGGTTTATCTAGAAAATCGATACTTTCCTTAAAATACTCATATATAATATTGTCAAAGGATGGCGATTTATTTGTACTTAACTTTTTAACACATTGTCTTATTTCCGTTATTGTAAAAGGCGAATCTAATTCCTCGTATATACATTCGTTATTTCCTGTTTGATCAAAATCGGTTAAAAAATCTTCACAGACAGAATCTTCTCGAATTTTGATATCAGACGCCAAAGTTTTAAAATGGTTATAAAATTCTGAGAGTTCTACATCTGAAGCAATATTTTGTTCCTTCTTTTGCTTAAATAGTTTCCAAAAGTCTCTAGGTTTTGTACATGCTGTTGTGTAAACTACTACACAGAATATTGATCGATGATGAAACGTCATGTACAAATTGATCTCTATGTTCGGGGTTCCATCTATACACAAACCTTTCCTCATCTTTACAATCATTTTTACATGACGTATTAATTCGTAAATCGAAAGTAACTGGAGCGTGGTTGGAATAAACATTAAAATCATGTACATGAAAGTCTAATAAAAGATCAAAATTTTCATAACTAGTCAACAAATAATCAACTGTACTTTCACCATTATGTGTAAAGCACGTCAAATTACCAATGGTCCTATCTTTGCCGACTCTTCCATTCACTATCAACATACCAAGAGATTTACATAGGTCCAATAAACAGTCGCCAAACCGGTTTGTGTAGTAGTTTACACAACAGCATGTCACATGACTGTGATCCCGATATTATGGTCAGTTTATTTACGGGTTTTCTAACTAATATTGGAAATAGCTATTTTGAAAAACATGTCAAATATAAAAGAAAATCAACATTTTGTAATAATTCTGATTACCCAATGAAGGATTGGTTCGATAATACATGCAAACTTAAAAAACATGCTTATGAAGAAGCTTTACGAAATTATAATTTGGCAAAAAATGATGAAAACAGACGAAATTTTCTTACTTTAAAAAAGGACTATAAATACCATTGTAGAGCAGCTAAATGTAAACATAACCGAAAAATGGCAAATGATCTTCAAAACTTAAAAAATAAAAAACCTAGAGACTTTTGGAAACTATTTAAGCAAAAGAAGGAACAAAATATTGCTTCAGATATAGAACTCTCAGAATTTTATAACCATTTTAAAACTTTGGCGTCTGATATCAAAATTCGAGAAGATTCTGTCTGTGAAGATTTTTTAACCGATTTTGATCAAACAGGAAATAACGAATGTATATACGAGGAATTAGATTCGCCTTTTACAATAACGGAAATAAGATATTTAAGAAGGGAGATCATTCAGATCCCGGTAATTATAGAGGAATCACACTTACAAGCTGTTTTTCTAAACTTTTTACATCACTGTTAAATGAAAGGCTTAAAGCATGGTCCGATAAATATGAAATTTTAACCGACGCGCAGTTCGGCTTTAAAACTGGTTATAGCACAGTCGATGAAATATTCATACTAAATTCATTTATTCAAAAACAATTTTCTGACAAGAAAAAGCTGTCTATGTAAAAGGAAAGTTATTTAGTATCATACGCTCTTTGTACAATGATGTTAAACTCTGTGTAAAACACATGAACTCATTATCGGATTTATTTGACTGTAACGTGGGATTATTGCAAGGTGAGACTATCTCACCAATTTTATTTTCACTGTTTGTCAATGACATAGAACTGTTCTTACTAGAAAACACGGATGAATGTTTTACGTTAGGTCAATTATCTATATATCTACTCCTATTTGCCGATGACTCTGCTTTGATCGCAGAGTCTGAGGCAGGATTACAACATTTAATATCAGCTTTTGAAAAGTATTGTAAAAAATGGAATCTAAAAGTCAATGTAGATAAAACCAAAATAGTCATATTTAAAAAAGGTAGAACATTAAATGTTGATAGTACTTTTACATATTCGGGGATTAATATTGCGGTAGTGAATACCTTTAATTATTTAGGTATAGTGTTCACCAGTAACGGGTCATTTTATAATGCCATTAAAACTTTAACGAGTACAGCTACGCGCGCCATGGGTCAATTACTTGCTGTAACAAAACATAAGGAAATTCCTTTAAAGATTATGATTGATCTTTTTGACTCCTTCGTTGCATCCATATTATCCTACTCTTGCGAGGTTTGGTGCTTTAACACAATTGTTATTGTCGAAAGACTGCATAGAAAGTTTCTCAGAAAATTATTAAATGTAAAAACATCAACTAGTAATTCAGCTATTTACGGAGAATTCGGAAGATTTCCACTCTTTATTAATATTAAAGTAAAAACAATTATGTACTACGTAAACATTTTCACAAAGAAAAAATCTAATTGTATTTTACAAACAGTTATAAATTAATCAAATAGTTTAAATAAAAACTCAAGCGTTTGGACTAATAAGGTTAAAGCATTGTTACAAAATATAGGATTTTATGACGTTTGGCTATTTCCAGACTCAGTTAATCTAAAACGCTGTGTACCTCTATGCCGTAATAGGTTGATTGATATGTATATAAGTGAATGGTTTCAAGACATTAATATTAAATCCTCATTGTCTATTTTCAAACACCTTAAATCTAGCTTTGGATGGTCAGATTATCTTACAAAAATGAAAATATCATCATATAGGAACGCCGTTGCTAAATTACGTATATCAGCTCATAATTTATATATAGAAACCGGTAGACATAGGAACATTAGTAGAACTGATAGAATCTGTTCACTTTGCAGTATACAAGAGCTTGAAGACGAGTTTCATTTTATGTTAGTTTGTCCTGCCTATACTGATATGAGAAAAAAATATATTTACTTGAAAATAAGATATAGAACTCTCAGAATTTTATAACCATTTTAAAACTTTGGCGTCTGATATCAAAATTCGAGAAGATTCTGTCTGTGAAGATTTTTTAACCGATTTTGATCAAACAGGAAATAACGAATGTATATACGAGGAATTAGATTCGCCTTTTACAATAACGGAAATAAGATATTTAAGAAGGGAGATCATTCAGATCCCGGTAATTATAGAGGAATCACACTTACAAGCTGTTTTTCTAAACTTTTTACATCACTGTTAAATGAAAGCCTTAAAGCATGGTCCGATAAATATGAAATTTTAACCGACGCGCAGTTCGGCTTTAAAACTGGTTATAGCACAGTCGATGCAATATTCATACTAAATTCATTTATTCAAAAACAATTTTCTGACAAGAAAAAGCTGTACTGTTGTTTTATCGACTTGCAAAAATGTTTTGACTCTATATATAGAAACGGTTTATGGTATAAGCTCATTAAACACAATGTAAAAGGAAAGTTATTTAGTATCATACGCTCTTTGTACAATGATGTTAAACTCTGTGTAAAACACATGAACTCATTATCGGATTTATTTGACTGTAACGTGGGATTATTGCAAGGTGAGACTATCTCACCAATTTTATTTTCACTGTTTGTCAATGACATAGAACTGTTCTTACTAGAAAACACGGATGAATGTTTTACGTTAGGTCAATTATCTATATATCTACTCCTATTTGCCGATGACTCTGCTTTGATCGCAGAGTCTGAGGCAGGATTACAAAATTTAATATCAGCTTTTGAAAAGTATTGTAAAAAATGGAATCTAAAAGTCAATGTAGATAAAACCAAAATAGTCATATTTAAAAAAGGTAGAACATTAAATGTTGATAGTACTTTTACATATTCGGGGATTAATATTGCGGTAGTGAATACCTTTAATTATTTAGGTATAGTGTTCACCAGTAACGGGTCATTTTATAATGCCATTAAAACTTTAACGAGTACAGCTACGCGCGCCATGGGTCAATTACTTGCTGTAAAAAAACATAAGGAAATTCCTTTAAAGATTATGATTGATCTTTTTGACTCCTTCGTTGCATCCATATTATCCTACTCTTGCGAGGTTTGGTGCTTTAACACAATTGTTATTGTCGAAAGACTGCATAGAAAGTTTCTCAGAAAATTATTAAATGTAAAAACATCAACTAGTAATTCAGCTATTTACGGAGAATTCGGAAGATTTCCACTCTTTATTAATATTAAAGTAAAAACAATTATGTACTACGTAAACATTTTCACAAAGAAAAAATCAAATTGTATTTTACAAACAGTTATAAATTAATCAAATAGTTTAAATAAAAACTCAAGCGTTTGGACTAATAAGGTTAAAGCATTGTTACAAAATATAGGATTTTATGACGTTTGGCTATTTCCAGACTCAGTTAATCTAAAACGCTTTGTACCTCTATGCCGTAATAGGTTGATTGATATGTATATAAGTGAATGGTTTCAAGACATTAATATTAAATCCTCATTGTCTATTTTCAAACACCTTAAATCTAGCTTTGGATGGTCAGATTATCTTACAAAAATGAAAATATCATCATATAGGAACGCCGTTGCTAAATTACGTATATCAGCTCATAATTTATATATAGAAACCGGTAGACATAGGAACATTAGTAGAACTGATAGAATCTGTTCACTTTGCAGTATACAAGAGCTTGAAGACGAGTTTCATTTTATGTTAGTTTGTCCTGCCTATACTGATATGAGAAAAAAATATATTTACTTGAAAATAAGATATAGAACTCTCAGAATTTTATAACCATTTTAAAACTTTGGCGTCTGATATCAAAATTCGAGAAGATTCTGTCTGTGAAGATTTTTTAACCGATTTTGATCAAACAGGAAATAACGAATGTATATACGAGGAATTAGATTCGCCTTTTACAATAACGGAAATAAGATATTTAAGAAGGGAGATCATTCAGATCCCGGTAATTATAGAGGAATCACACTTACAAGCTGTTTTTCTAAACTTTTTACATCACTGTTAAATGAAAGGCTTAAAGCATGGTCCGATAAATATGAAATTTTAACCGACGTGCAGTTCGGCTTTAAAACTGGTTATAGCACAGTCGATGCAATATTCATACTAAATTCATTTATTCAAAAACAATTTTCTGACAAGAAAAAGCTGTACTGTTGTTTTATCGACTTGCAAAAATGTTTTGACTCTATATATAGAAACGGTTTATGGTATAAGCTCATTAAACACAATGTAAAAGGAAAGTTATTTAGTATCATACGCTCTTTGTACAATGATGTTAAACTCTGTGTAAAACACATGAACTCATTATCGGATTTATTTGACTGTAACGTGGGATTATTGCAAGGTGAGACCATCTCACCAATTTTATTTTCACTGTTTGTCAATGACATAGAACTGTTCTTACTAGAAAACACGGATGAATGTTTTACGTTAGGTCAATTATCTATATATCTACTCCTATTTGCCGATGACTCTGCTTTGATCGCAGAGTCTGAGGCAGGATTACAAAATTTAATATCAGCTTTTGAAAAGTATTGTAAAAAATGGAATCTAAAAGTCAATGTAGATAAAACCAAAATAGTCATATTTAAAAAAGGTAGAACATTAAATGTTGATAGTACTTTTACATATTCGGGGATTAATATTGCGGTAGTGAATACCTTTAATTATTTAGGTATAGTGTTCACCAGTAACGGGTCATTTTATAATGCCATTAAAACTTTAACGAGTAAAGCTACACGCGCCATGGGTCAATTACTTGCTGTAACAAAACATAAGGAAATTCCTTTAAAGATTATGATTGATCTTTTTGACTCCTTCGTTGCATCCATAGTATCCTACTCTTGCGAGGTTTGGTGCTTTAACACAATTGTTATTGTCGAAAGACTGCATAGCAAGTTTCTCAGAAAATTATTAAATGTAAAAACATCAACTAGTAATTCAGCTATTTACGGAGAATTCGGAAGATTTCCACTCTTTATTAATATTAAAGTAAAAACAATTATGTACTACGTAAACATTTTCACAAAGAAAAAATCAAATTGTATTTTACAAACAGTTATAAATGAATCAAATAGTTTAAATAAAAACTGAAGCGTTTGGACTAATAAGGTTAAAGCATTGTTACAAAATATAGGATTTTATGACGTTTGGCTATTTCCAGACTCAGTTAATCTAAAACGCTTTGTACCTCTATGCCGTAATAGGTTGATTGATATGTATATAAATGAATGGTTTCAAGACATTAATATTAAATCCTCATTGTCTATTTTCAAACACCTTAAATCTAGCTTTGGATGGTCAGATTATCTTACAAAAATGAAAATATCATCATATAGGAACGCCGTTGCTAAATTACGTATATCAGCTCATAATTTATATATAGAAACCGGTAGACATAGGAACATTAGTAGAACTGATAGAATCTGTTCACTTTGCAGTTTACAAGAGCTTGAAGACGAGTTTCATTTTATGTTAGTTTGTCCTGCCTATACTGATATGAGAAAAAAATATATAAAAATGTATTACTACCAAAATCCTAGTATGTTAAAATTGATTCAGTTGTTAAACAGTTCAAATGTATGTATATATATATATATATATATATATATCTGTGTAATATTCTATACTGTAGATGTTATATATGTCTATTCATATTTTCATCAAAAGAGAGTGTTGAAAACTTGATATTTATCTAAATATATGTAAATAAGTATTTTTCTATTTTGTGTTATTTATATAAATATATGTGTTTATATTATAATTTCATGAAAAGAGAGTGTTAAAAACTGTATATTTAATTTGTATGTTCATACTCATGTATGTTTAAATATGTTGTATTTTGACGATGAACCATATGTGTTCAAGTCAATATTCTTGAATAAAGTTCTGTTCCGTTCTGTTCTGTTCTGTTCTTTAAATCGTTGGGAAATTATAGGTATAAACCTATTCACTAAAACGGATTCGGGATATAACCAAATGTCGGAAAAACCTGAGGACTCTAGCAGATGTTTAACCTTATTTGACCAGTTATTAACATCAATGTTTCTCGTGATTTCTCTACGTTGGTGAGCAACTATGGTAGATAATATACAGTTAGATGCTTTCGGCCCGTACAGTTTTATCCAATATTTAATTATACGGATCTGCCTATTTAAGTAAAGTGGGAATCTATTAAGTTCTGCGTATAAAGCTAGCGAGTTTGTTGACCTTTTTACATTAATTAACCACTTGCAGAATTTTCTGTGGACTCGCTCAAGGTTTTCAGCCTTGTTAAAGCCCCACACTTCACAATTATAATTCAGTATTGATGCGACGTATGAATCAAAAAGGCTCAGCATAATGTCAACTGGGACGTCCATATCTTTTGTACTCTTTTAAAAAACGATCCCATCGCCCGAAGGCTTTTACCGGCCAATGTTTTAGTGGCATGTATGAATGATCCACCACTAGAAAAAACTATTCTTAAGTAATTAAATGTATTAACCAACTCAACTTCATTTTCCACTAATATATCATTTATAGTCTTCCTTGAGACCCCCCCCCCCCCCCCCCCCCCTTTATGAAATACAACAACTTTTGTTTTATCAATATTGATCGATAGATTCCATTTAGAACATTATTGAGTTAGACAATCAAGCGATTTCTGTAGACCCGATGCAGTCTAGGATAAAACAGCCGCGTCGTCTGCAAATAGTAAAAGGTATATAGTCAGCTGATCGAGGGTTATATCGGCATTTGGATTACTATGTAGGTGTAATTTTATGTCATTCAGAAAAAGGGAAAATATTATTGGGGAGGTTATTTCCCCTTGTAATAATCCGACCTTACTAGCGAAGAATTCAGATAATGTACCCATATGTCTCACACAAAGCCTAACTTCCGAATACATTGATTTTATAACCCTTAATAATTTACCATCTATACCCGATGTTATCAGTTTAAACCACAACGCATTTCTATCAATTAAATCGTACGCCTTTCGAAAATCGATAAAACAGGCAAATAATTTGTCTCTACTATTAAACTGATTTTCTATCAGGCAATTAAGAATGAAGATAGCATCTGTCGTGCTATAACCGGATTTAAATCCAAATTGGGCGTCTGTTAGAATGTCATTTTGCACCGTCCAATCTTTGAGCCTATTATTCAATACAACAGTGAACAGTTTAGCAAAACAGCTTATCAGTGAAATGCCCCTGAAATTCTTAGGATCAGAAGAGTCGCCTTTCTTGTATATTGGTACTATAAGATATTTAGACCTTGATACGGAATGAACTAGAGATGAACAATCACCTGGAAGTATGTCATAACTTCATTTAATACATAATTGGACTGAAAAACTGTTACCATTATGTGTTGCAGAGAAAACAAGTAATCAACCGTGACTTCAAACCTTTGGTTGCCTCTGTTGTAATTGTATTTATGTTTTTTTTTCTTTTTCAGAATTTTAGAATTATTTAACTGTATTCACAACAAAAATAGAAATTAATAATTAAGGACGCTTTCGTTCTGTGTAGGTAATCTGGATATATGAAAGTGTATAGAATTGTGTAATTAAAAGATGGATAATAGTGCAACGAGTGATTTGATTGACAAAATTACCTTACTTCTTCTCCAACGACCACCCTCCTTAATTCAATTATTTTTTCCATTGTAAAACATATGACTTAATCTTTTCAAAACGACTCTCTTTGTTCATATATTGTTTAGCACTTTGCTTGACACTGGAATGCCTTGTTACAAAATGATTGAACACTTTCGTTACGTTTGATTTCTTTTTTAGCTGGAGTAAACCGTTCACTCTAGTCATGAATCCTTCTGTTTGATTGGTTTTCTGTGTTTGAATTAGTACATCAATGTATTGCTCACAAGATAGAGAATTTGGACGCAGGGCGATTTCTTTTAACTTATTTGTGCATATGGTGACCTCCGTGATTCTTTCTTGGAGTTTAAGTTCTATTTGTTCCAGTTCATTCTGCATGTTAATTATTACCAATTCGTGCGATTGTTTGTTTGACATAGCAAGGCTGTACGTCTTTAACTTTTCAGTGTAAGTCTTTCTTACACTTTCCGTTTTAAATTCGAAAATGTACGGTGTATTCTTGTGCTGTGTCCAATGACAGTTACATTGATTACATATACCAGTATCTTTGTCCATTGCATAACACATGTATTTGTACTCATCTTCTGAAAGTCAACATTGTTTGTGGCAAGTCATGTGACATGTAAAACAGTTTGTGACATATTCGCCTTTAGGAAGATCAGTTTTTATTTGTTTTGTTTCGTTAACAGAGTATACGAAATCTCGATTTTCCTCAATATCTCGTTGATGATTATTGATTATCCTGATTTCATTTGATAATTCGTCAATCTTGTGTATACCAGTATCTATCATTGGCAGAATATTTTCAACCGTCAACTCAATCTCTTTCCTTTTATCTAGAACTTGTTTAGTGAGCGAAAGGCTTTTGGGTGATTTTTTACGATATGATCGAAAAATCTTTTGAAACTATTTGTTCCCATATCCCAAAACATTGGAGCAAGTGATATAGCATTTGCAGCATTGTTAGCAAAGAGACCTGAATTGTTGAAAGGGAAGTACGGGTCAAACAATAAATTGGACTCTTTTAGTGCATCAAGAACGGGTGGTGTGTTGCCATCAGCAAATGCGACTAAGCAGCAAATATTTTCCTTAATATCATTTCCAAATAGAGACAAAATGGAATCGAAAATATATTTTTGGGAATGAGTCAACCTAGCATCTGGGGCTTTCACCAAAAAGCTTACAGCATCAACAAAAGCGATACCCTTCGAAGATTGTTCATGAAATAATTGTCTGATTTGTTCGATGATTTCTTGGTCTCTCTCTATGCCTCTCGTATCTCCAAACCCTGGTGTGTCAATAATATTCAGGGTGTAGTTGATTCTCGACCCCTTCATTGGATTTAGTGTATAACATTTAATCCACCGAGTCTGTGAAACAGCCTGTTAATCAAAACATTTACAAGTATAAATTAAATAATAACAATTCCTGATAATAAGCATTGATATGCCGTATATAATAAATAATGAATAATAATAACAACACTACACACATGTTATTATAAGACCCGCGTCCTTTCGAAGGATCGTACATGAATTATATGTTTTTGTTAGTAGCGACATCTCCCATCCCTGAAAATGAAGGTAACAACACATCACAGAGAGATCAGTCATCATTAATACAAATGAACAATGCCATCCAAGCTGGGGAACCTATACTGTCTGATTAGATACAACAACGAAACGACGCTACGGAAAATAGCTACAAGTGTTATATGATGTACATGTATATAAGAATATAAATAAAATATTGTTTAAACCAAAATAAATTGAGTAACTAACTCCTGTGACATAATCCAAGATTACCTTCTTAAACACCTGGTGTGTTTCTTGTTGATTTATTTAGAGAAAGAAAAAAATCCCACTTAAATGCGTCTTGTATCATGTAAAGTTATATAACAAATCCAATTCCTTATCTAATTTGAAATATAAAATGGAACAGTTTATATCAGGTCCGTGAAGCAAGGTTGACGAATGACGAATTGACGAGTGACGAACTGTGGCATTTTTTCGGGTTCGTAAAATCATGTTTCATTGCCATCAGTCATTCAGAAAACCTACATCAAGTCCGTCAATTCGTCAACTCGTCAATTCTGTGACGAATACAAATACATTCTAAAACCTTTATTTCTGTCTTTTATATACTGAATCTGAACGTATTGAATGCAAATAAGACCTTATTTCAATTCTCCTGGCCATAAGTCATTCAAGTTCGTCTATTGGTTGTACTTTTGAATTTCACCATATGGATTACATACAATGTAATGTTCTTTTTCTATCTCTGGCTCGTTTTCGTATGTCTCTTAGTACTTCGCGATGCGTTGTAAAACTAATTAGTGATAAAGTTCAACAATTCTTTGTGAATATGTTATACCGTTAAATTTGACAATTTATTTTTTGCATTTCACTGACTTTATCTATTAACTATGTATAATTTGAATGTTGATGATGAGTTGAAATATGTTACAAGGTTACATCATGCCGTCAAAACGGCGTGTCAAGAAACATCAAAAGGATATTTGATATTTGTTAAGCTTTTATATGTAATTGTTATTCAATCAACTTTACTTAATTATATCCCCTTTCTCAGACATTTCGACTGGAAAGTTAACAATAGATGTTATCAATGCCATATGTCGCCTTGAGCTGTTTTAGCAGTGATTGACACAGCTTATCGTATTTGTTATATTTCTATCCAATGGCTAATATTGAGTTAATTAATTATGCTATTTGGTTGGTCAGTTAATAAAACCGAAGTTGATGTTCTGAAGTCAATGTTACATTAATTGACATTCTAGTTTCGATAACAAGCAAGTATTACATGGAGTACCTTGACTTTGATTCATACTTTGGGAATTCCAGAGACATTGTTATAAACAACTTGAGTTCAAGTTAAAATGGTTATAAAATTCTGAGAGTTCTATATCTGAAGCAATATTTTGTTCCTTCTTTTGCTTAAATAGTTTCCAAAAGTCTCTAGGTTTTTTACATGCTGTTGTGTAAACTACTACACAGAATATTGATCGATGATGAAACGTCATGTACAAATTGATCTCTATGTTCGGGGTTCCATCTATACACAAACCTTTCCTCATCTTTACAATCATTTTTACATGACGTATTAATTCGTAAATCGAAAGTAACTGGAGCGTGGTTGGAATAAACATTAAAATCATGTACATGAAAGTCTAATAAAATATCAAAATTTTCATAACTAGTCAACAAATAATCAACTGTACTTTCACCATTATGTGTAAAGCACGTCAAATTACCAATGGTCCTATCTTTGCCGACTCTTCCATTCACTATCAACATACCAAGAGATTTACATAGGTCCAATAAACAGTCGCCAAACCGGTTTGTGTAGTAGTTTACACAACAGCATGTCACATGACTGTGATCCCGATATTATGGTCAGTTTATTCACGGGTTTTCTAACTAATATTGGAAATAGCTATTTTGAAAAACATGTCAAATATAAAAGAAAATCAACATTTTGTAATAATTCTAATTACCCAATGAAGGATTGGTTCGATAATACATGCAAACTTAAAAAACATGCTTATGAAGAAGCTTTACGAAATTATAATTTGGCAAAAAATGATGAAAACAGACGAAATTTTCTTACTTTAAAAAAGGACTATAAATACCATTGTAGAGCAGCTAAATGTAAACATAACCGAAAAATGGCAAATGATCTTCAAAACTTAAAAAATAAAAAACCTAGAGACTTTTGGAAACTATTTAAGCAAAAGAAGGAACAAAATATTGCTTCAGATATAGAACTCTCAGAATTTTATAACCATTTTAAAACTTTGGCGTCTGATATCAAAATTCGAGAAGATTCTGTCTGTGAAGATTTTTTAACCGATTTTGATCAAACAGGAAATAACGAATGTATATACGAGGAATTAGATTCGCCTTTTACAATAACGGAAATAAGATAACGGAAATAAGACAATGTGTTAAAAAGTTAAGTACAAATAAATCACCATCCTTTGACAATATTATATATGAGTATTTTAAGGAAAGTATCGATTTTCTAGATAAACCGCTTCAAACATTATTTAATTATATTTTAGATAAGAAAACATTCCCCAAATCGTGGTCAAGAGGGGTAATCGTACCTATATTTAAGAAGGGAGATCATTCAGATCCCGGTAATTATAGAGGAATCACACTTACAAGCTGTTTTTTTAAACTATTTACATCACTGTTAAATGAAAGGCTTAAAGCATGGTCCGATAAATATGAAATTTTAACCGACGCGCAGTTCGGCTTTAAAACTGGTTATAGCACAGTCGATGCAATATTCATACTAAATTCATTTATTCAAAAACAATTTTCTGACAAGAAAAAGCTGTACTGTTGTTTTATCGACTTGCAAAAATGTTTTGACTCTATATATAGAAACGGTTTATGGTATAAGCTCATTAAACACAATGTAAAAGGAAAGTTATTTAGTATCATACGCTCTTTGTACAATGATGTTAAACTCTGTGTAAAACACATGAACTCATTATCGGATTTATTTGACTGTAACGTGGGATTATTGCAAGGTGAGACTATCTCACCAATTTTATTTTCACTGTTTGTAAATGACATAGAACTGTTCTTACTAGAAAACACGGATGAATGTTTTACGTTAGGTCAATTATCTATATATCTACTCCTATTTGCCGATGACTCTGCTTTGATCGCAGAGTCTGAGGCAGGATTACAAAATTTAATATCAGCTTTTGAAAAGTATTGTAAAAAATGGAATCTAAAAGTCAATGTAGATAAAACCAAAATAGTCATATTTAAAAAAGGTAGAACATTAAATGTTGATAGTACTTTTACATATTCGGGGATTAATATTGCGGTAGTGAATACCTTTAATTATTTAGGTATAGTGTTCACCAGTAACGGGTCATTTTATAATGCCATTAAAACTTTAACGAGTAAAGCTACACGCGCCATGGGTCAATTACTTGCTGTAACAAAACATAAGGAAATTCCTTTAAAGATTATGATTGATCTTTTTGACTCCTTCGTTGCATCCATAGTATCCTACTCTTGCGAGGTTTGGTGCTTTAACACAATTGTTATTGTCGAAAGACTGCATAGCAAGTTTCTCAGAAAATTATTAAATGTAAAAACATCAACTAGTAATTCAGCTATTTACGGAGAATTCGGAAGATTTCCACTCTTTATTAATATTAAAGTAAAAACAATTATGTACTACGTAAACATTTTCACAAAGAAAAAATCAAATTGTATTTTACAAACAGTTATAAATGAATCAAATAGTTTAAATAAAAACTGAAGCGTTTGGACTAATAAGGTTAAAGCATTGTTACAAAATATAGGATTTTATGACGTTTGGCTATTTCCAGACTCAGTTAATCTAAAACGCTTTGTACCTCTATGCCGTAATAGGTTGATTGATATGTATATAAATGAATGGTTTCAAGACATTAATATTAAATCCTCATTGTCTATTTTCAAACACCTTAAATCTAGCTTTGGATGGTCAGATTATCTTACAAAAATGAAAATATCATCATATAGGAACGCCGTTGCTAAATTACGTATATCAGCTCATAATTTATATATAGAAACCGGTAGACATAGGAACATTAGTAGAACTGATAGAATCTGTTCACTTTGCAGTTTACAAGAGCTTGAAGACGAGTTTCATTTTATGTTAGTTTGTCCTGCCTATACTGATATGAGAAAAAAATATATAAAAATGTATTACTACCAAAATCCTAGTATGTTAAAATTGATTCAGTTGTTAAACAGTTCAAATGTATGTATATATATATATATATATATATATATATCTGTGTAATATTCTATACTGTAGATGTTATATATGTCTATTCATATTTTCATCAAAAGAGAGTGTTGAAAACTTGATATTTATCTAAATATATGTAAATAAGTATTTTTCTATTTTGTGTTATTTATATAAATATATGTGTTTATATTATAATTTCATGAAAAGAGAGTGTTAAAAACTGTATATTTAATTTGTATGTTCATACTCATGTATGTTTAAATATGTTGTATTTTGACGATGAACCATATGTGTTCAAGTCAATATTCTTGAATAAAGTTCTGTTCCGTTCTGTTCTGTTCTGTTCTTTAAATCGTTGGGAAATTATAGGTATAAACCTATTCACTAAAACGGATTCGGGATATAACCAAATGTCGGAAAAACCTGAGGACTCTAGCAGATGTTTAACCTTATTTGACCAGTTATTAACATCAATGTTTCTCGTGATTTCTCTACGTTGGTGAGCAACTATGGTAGATAATATACAGTTAGATGCTTTCGGCCCGTACAGTTTTATCCAATATTTAATTATACGGATCTGCCTATTTAAGTAAAGTGGGAATCTATTAAGTTCTGCGTATAAAGCTAGCGAGTTTGTTGACCTTTTTACATTAATTAACCACTTGCAGAATTTTCTGTGGACTCGCTCAAGGTTTTCAGCCTTGTTAAAGCCCCACACTTCACAATTCTAATTCAGTATTGATGCGACGTATGAATCAAAAAGGCTCAGCATAATGTCAACTGGGACGTCCATATCTTTTGTACTCTTTTAAAAAACGATCCCATCGCCCGAAGGCTTTTACCGGCCAATGTTTTAGTGGCATGTATGAATGATCCACCACTAGAAAAAACTATTCTTAAGTAATTAAATGTATTAACCAACTCAACTTCATTTTCCACTAATATATCATTTATAGTCTTCCTTGAGACCCCCCCTTTATGAAATACAACAACTTTTGTTTTATCAATATTGATCGATAGATTCCATTTAGAACATTATTGAGTTAGACAATCAAGCGATTTCTGTAGACCCGATGCAGTCTAGGATAAAACAGCCGCGTCGTCTGCAAATAGTAAAAGGTATATAGTCAGCTGATCGAGGGTTATACCGGCATTTGGATTACTATGTAGGTGTAATTTTATGTCATTCAGAAAAAGGGAAAATATTATTGGGGAGGTTATTTCCCCTTGTAATAATCCGACCTTACTAGCGAAGAATTCAGATAATGTACCCATATGTCTCACACAAAGCCTAACTTCCGAATACATTGATTTTATAACCCTTAATAATTTACCATCTATACCCGATGTTATCAGTTTAAACCACAACGCATTTCTATCAATTAAATCGTACGCCTTTCGAAAATCGATAAAACAGGCAAATAATTTGTCTCTACTATTAAACTGATTTTCTATCAGGCAATTAAGAATGAAGATAGCATCTGTCGTGCTATAACCGGATTTAAATCCAAATTGGGCGTCTGTTAGAATGTCATTTTGCACCGTCCAATCTTTGAGCCTATTATTCAATACAACAGTGAACAGTTTAGCAAAACAGCTTATCAGTGAAATGCCCCTGAAATTCTTAGGATCAGAAGAGTCGCCTTTCTTGTATATTGGTACTATAAGATATTTAGACCTTGATACGGAATGAACTAGAGATGAACAATCACCTGGAAGTATGTCATAACTTCATTTAATACATAATTGGACTGAAAAACTGTTACCATTATGTGTTGCAGAGAAAACAAGTAATCAACCGTGACTTCAAACCTTTGGTTGCCTCTGTTGTAATTGTATTTATGTTTTTTTTTCTTTTTCAGAATTTTAGAATTATTTAACTGTATTCACAACAAAAATAGAAATTAATAATTAAGGACGCTTTCGTTCTGTGTAGGTAATCTGGATATATGAAAGTGTATAGAATTGTGTAATTAAAAGATGGATAATAGTGCAACGAGTGATTTGATTGACAAAATTACCTTACTTCTTCTCCAACGACCACCCTCCTTAATTCAATTATTTTTTCCATTGTAAAACATATGACTTAATCTTTTCAAAACGACTCTCTTTGTTCATATATTGTTTAGCACTTTGCTTGACACTGGAATGCCTTGTTACAAAATGATTGAACACTTTCGTTACGTTTGATTTCTTTTTTAGCTGGAGTAAACCGTTCACTCTAGTCATGAATCCTTCTGTTTGATTGGTTTTCTGTGTTTGAATTAGTACATCAATGTATTGCTCACAAGATAGAGAATTTGGACGCAGGGCGATTTCTTTTAACTTATTTGTGCATATGGTGACCTCCGTGATTCTTTCTTGGAGTTTAAGTTCTATTTGTTCCAGTTCATTCTGCATGTTAATTATTACCAATTCGTGCGATTGTTTGTTTGACATAGCAAGGCTGTACGTCTTTAACTTTTCAGTGTAAGTCTTTCTTACACTTTCCGTTTTAAATTCGAAAATGTACGGTGTATTCTTGTGCTGTGTCCAATGACAGTTACATTGATTACATATACCAGTATCTTTGTCCATTGCATAACACATGTATTTGTACTCATCTTCTGAAAGTCAACATTGTTTGTGGCAAGTCATGTGACATGTAAAACAGTTTGTGACATATTCGCCTTTAGGAAGATCAGTTTTTATTTGTTTTGTTTCGTTAACAGAGTATACGAAATCTCGATTTTCCTCAATATCTCGTTGATGATTATTGATTATCCTGATTTCATTTGATAATTCGTCAATCTTGTGTATACCAGTATCTATCATTGGCAGAATATTTTCAACCGTCAACTCAATCTCTTTCCTTTTATCTAGAACTTGTTTAGTGAGCGAAAGGCTTTTGGGTGATTTTTTACGATATGATCGAAAAATCTTTTGAAACTATTTGTTCCCATATCCCAAAACATTGGAGCAAGTGATATAGCATTTGCAGCATTGTTAGCAAAGAGACCTGAATTGTTGAAAGGGAAGTACGGGTCAAACAATAAATTGGACTCTTTTAGTGCATCAAGAACGGGTGGTGTGTTGCCATCAGCAAATGTGACTAAGCAGCAAATATTTTCCTTAATATCATTTCCAAATAGAGACAAAATGGAATCGAAAATATATTTTTGGGAATGAGTCAACCTAGCATCTGGGGCTTTCACCAAAAAGCTTACAGCATCAACAAAAGCGATACCCTTCGAAGATTGTTCATGAAATAATTGTCTGATTTGTTCGATGATTTCTTGGTCTCTCTCTATGCCTCTCGTATCTCCAAACCCTGGTGTGTCAATAATATTCAGGGTGTAGTTGATTCTCGACCCCTTCATTGGATTTAGTGTATAACATTTAATCCACCGAGTCTGTGAAACAGCCTGTTAATCAAAACATTTACAAGTATAAATTAAATAATAACAATTCCTGATAATAAGCATTGATATGCCGTATATAATAAATAATGAATAATAATAACAACACTACACACATGTTATTATAAGACCCGCGTCCTTTCGAAGGATCGTACATGAATTATATGTTTTTGTTAGTAGCGACATCTCCCATCCCTGAAAATGAAGGTAACAACACATCACAGAGAGATCAGTCATCATTAATACAAATGAACAATGCCATCCAAGCTGGGGAACCTATACTGTCTGATTAGATACAACAACGAAACGACGCTACGGAAAATAGCTACAAGTGTTATATGATGTACATGTATATAAGAATATAAATAAAATATTGTTTAAACCAAAATAAATTGAGTAACTAACTCCTGTGACATAATCCAAGATTACCTTCTTAAACACCTGGTGTGTTTCTTGTTGATTTATTTAGAGAAAGAAAAAAATCCCACTTAAATGCGTCTTGTATCATGTAAAGTTATATAACAAATCCAATTCCTTATCTAATTTGAAATATAAAATGGAACAGTTTATATCAGGTCCGTGAAGCAAGGTTGACGAATGACGAATTGACGAGTGACGAACTGTGGCATTTTATCGGGTTCGTAAAATCATGTTTCATTGCCATCAGTCATTCAGAAAACCTACATCAAGTCCGTCAATTCGTCAACTCGTCAATTCTGTGACGAATACAAATACATTCTAAAACCTTTATTTCTGTCTTTTATATACTGAATCTGAACGTATTGAATGCAAATAAGACCTTATTTCAATTCTCCTGGCCATAAGTCATTCAAGTTCGTCTATTGGTTGTACTTTTGAATTTCACCATATGGATTACATACAATGTAATGTTCTTTTTCTATCTCTGGCTCGTTTTCGTATGTCTCTTAGTACTTCGCGATGCGTTGTAAAACTAATTAGTGATAAAGTTCAACAATTCTTTGTGAATATGTTATACCGTTAAATTTGACAATTTATTTTTTGCATTTCACTGACTTTATCTATTAACTATGTATAATTTGAATGTTGATGATGAGTTGAAATATGTTACAAGGTTACATCATGCCGTCAAAACGGCGTGTCAAGAAACATCAAAAGGATATTTGATATTTGTTAAGCTTTTATATGTAATTGTTATTCAATCAACTTTACTTAATTATATCCCCTTTCTCAGACATTTCGACTGGAAAGTTAACAATAGATGTTATCAATGCCATATGTCGCCTTGAGCTGTTTTAGCAGTGATTGACACAGCTTATCGTATTTGTTATATTTCTATCCAATGGCTAATATTGAGTTAATTAATTATGCTATTTGGTTGGTCAGTTAATAAAACCGAAGTTGATGTTCTGAAGTCAATGTTACATTAATTGACATTCTAGTTTCGATAACAAGCAAGTATTACATGGAGTACATTGACTTTGATTCATACTTTGGGAATTCCAGAGACATTGTTATAAACAACTTGAGTTCAAGTTAAAATGGTTATAAAATTCTGAGAGTTCTATATCTGAAGCAATATTTTGTTCCTTCTTTTGCTTAAATAGTTTCCAAAAGTCTCTAGGTTTTTTACATGCTGTTGTGTAAACTACTACACAGAATATTGATCGATGATGAAACGTCATGTACAAATTGATCTCTATGTTCGGGGTTCCATCTATACACAAACCTTTCCTCATCTTTACAATCATTTTTACATGACGTATTAATTCGTAAATCGAAAGTAACTGGAGCGTGGTTGGAATAAACATTAAAATCATGTACATGAAAGTCTAATAAAATATCAAAATTTTCATAACTAGTCAACAAATAATCAACTGTACTTTCACCATTATGTGTAAAGCACGTCAAATTACCAATGGTCCTATCTTTGCCGACTCTTCCATTCACTATCAACATACCAAGAGATTTACATAGGTCCAATAAACAGTCGCCAAACCGGTTTGTGTAGTAGTTTACACAACAGCATGTCACATGACTGTGATCCCGATATTATGGTCAGTTTATTCACGGGTTTTCTAACTAATATTGGAAATAGCTATTTTGAAAAACATGTCAAATATAAAAGAAAATCAACATTTTGTAATAATTCTAATTACCCAATGAAGGATTGGTTCGATAATACATGCAAACTTAAAAAACATGCTTATGAAGAAGCTTTACGAAATTATAATTTGGCAAAAAATGATGAAAACAGACGAAATTTTCTTACTTTAAAAAAGGACTATAAATACCATTGTAGAGCAGCTAAATGTAAACATAACCGAAAAATGGCAAATGATCTTCAAAACTTAAAAAATAAAAAACCTAGAGACTTTTGGAAACTATTTAAGCAAAAGAAGGAACAAAATATTGCTTCAGATATAGAACTCTCAGAATTTTATAACCATTTTAAAACTTTGGCGTCTGATATCAAAATTCGAGAAGATTCTGTCTGTGAAGATTTTTTAACCGATTTTGATCAAACAGGAAATAACGAATGTATATACGAGGAATTAGATTCGCCTTTTACAATAACGGAAATAAGATAACGGAAATAAGACAATGTGTTAAAAAGTTAAGTACAAATAAATCACCATCCTTTGACAATATTATATATGAGTATTTTAAGGAAAGTATCGATTTTCTAGATAAACCGCTTCAAACATTATTTAATTATATTTTAGATAAGAAAACATTCCCCAAATCGTGGTCAAGGGGGGTAATCGTACCTATATTTAAGAAGGGAGATCATTCAGATCCCGGTAATTATAGAGGAATCACACTTACAAGCTGTTTTTCTAAACTTTTTACATCACTGTTAAATGAAAGGCTTAAAGCATGGTCCGATAAATATGAAATTTTAACCGACGCGCAGTTCGGCTTTAAAACTGGTTATAGCACAGTCGATGCAATATTCATACTAAATTCATTTATTCAAAAACAATTTTCTGACAAGAAAAAGCTGTACTGTTGTTTTATCGACTTGCAAAAATGTTTTGACTCTATATATAGAAACGGTTTATGGTATAAGCTCATTAAACACAATGTAAAAGGAAAGTTATTTAGTATCATACGCTCTTTGTACAATGATGTTAAACTCTGTGTAAAACACATGAACTCATTATCGGATTTATTTGACTGTAACGTGGGATTATTGCAAGGTGAGACTATCTCACCAATTTTATTTTCACTGTTTGTCAATGACATAGAACTGTTCTTACTAGAAAACACGGATGAATGTTTTACGTTAGGTCAATTATCTATATATCTACTCCTATTTGCCGATGACTCTGCTTTGATCGCAGAGTCTGAGGCAGGATTACAAAATTTAATATCAGCTTTTGAAAAGTATTGTAAAAAATGGAATCTAAAAGTCAATGTAGATAAAACCAAAATAGTCATTTTTAAAAAAGGTAGAACATTAAATGTTGATAGTACTTTTACATATTCGGGGATTAATATTGCGGTAGTGAATACCTTTAATTATTTAGGTATAGTGTTCACCAGTAACGGGTCATTTTATAATGCCATTAAAACTTTAACGAGTAAAGCTACGCGCGCCATGGGTCAATTACTTGCTGTAACAAAACATAAGGAAATTCCTTTAAAGATTATGATTGATCTTTTTGACTCCTTCGTTGCATCCATATTATCCTACTCTTGCGAGGTTTGGTGCTTTAACACAATTGTTATTGTCGAAAGACTGCATAGAAAGTTTCTCAGAAAATTATTAAATGTTAAAACATCAACTAGTAATTCAGCTATTTACGGAGAATTCGGAAGATTTCCACTCTTTATTAATATTAAAGTAAAAACAATTATGTACTACGTAAACAATTTTACAAAGAAAAAATCAAATTGTATTTTACAAACAGTTATAAATGAATCAAATAGTTTAAATAAAAACTCAAGCGTTTGGACTAATAAAGTTAAAGCATTGTTACAAAATATAGGATTTTATGACGTTTGGCTATTTCCAGACTCAGTTAATCTAAAACGCTTTGTACCTCTATGCCGTAATAGGTTGATTGATATGCATATAAATGAATGGTTTCAAGACATTAATATTAAATCCTCATTGTCTATTTTCAAACACCTTAAATCTAGCTTTGGATGGTCAGATTATCTTACAAATATGAAAATATCATCATATAGGAACGCCGTTGCTAAATTACGTATATCAGCTCATAATTTATATATAGAAACCGGTAGACATAGGAACAGTAGTAGAACTGATAGAATCTGTTCACTTTGCAGTTTACAAGAGCTTGAAGACGAGTTTCATTTTATGTTAGTTTGTCCTGCCTATACTGATATAAGAAAAAAATATATAAAAATGTATTACTACCAAAATCCTAGTATGTTAAAATTGATTCAGTTGTTAAACAGTTCAAATGTATGTATATATATATATATATATATATATATATATCTGTGTATTATTCTATACTGTAGATGTTATATATGTCTATTCATATTTTCATCAAAAGAGAGTGTTGAAAACTTGATATTTATCTAAATATATGTAAATAAGTATTTTCCTATTTTGTGTTATTTATATAAATATATGTGTTTATATTATAATTTCATGAAAAGAGAGTGTTAAAAACTGTATATTTAATTTGTATGTTCATACTCATGTATGTTTAAATATGTTGTATTTTGACGATGAACCATATGTGTTCAAGTCAATATTCTTGAATAAAGTTCTGTTCTGTTCTGTTCTGTTCTTTAAATCGTTGGGAAATTATAGGTATAAACCTATTCACTAAAACGGATTCGGGATATAACCAAATGTCGGAAAAACCTGAGGACTCTAGCAGATGTTTAACCTTATTTGACCAGTTATTAACATCAATGTTTCTCGTGATTTCTCTACGTTGGTGAGCAACTATGGTAGATAATATACAGTTAGATGCTTTCGGCCCGTACAGTTTTATCCAATATTTAATTATACGGATCTGCCTATTTAAGTAAAGTGGGCATCTATTAAGTTCTGCGTATAAAGCTAGCGAGTTTGTTGACCTTTTTACATTAATTAACCACTTGCAGAATTTTCTGTGGACTCGCTCAAGGTTTTCAGCCTTGTTAAAGCCCCACACTTCACAATTATAATTCAGTATTGATGCGACGTATGAATCAAAAAGGCTCAGCATAATGTCAACTGGGACGTCCATATCTTTTGTACTATTAAAAAACGATCCCATCGCCCGAAGGCTTTTACCGGCCAATGTTTTAGTGGCATGTATAAATGATCCACCACTAGAAAAAACTATTCTTAAGTAATTAAATGTATTAACCAACTCAACTTCATTTTCCACTAATATATCATTTATAGTCTTCCTTGAGACCCCCCCCCCCCCCCCCCCCCCCTTTTATGAAATACAACAACTTTTGTTTTATCAATATTGATCGATAGATTCCATTTATAACATTATTGAGTTAGACTATCAAGCGATTTCTGTAGACCCGATGCAGTCTAGGATAAAACAGCCGCGTCGTCTGCAAATAGTAAAAGGTATATAGTCAGCTGATCGAGGGTTATACCGGCATTTGGATTACTATGTAGGTGTCATTTTATGTCATTCAGAAAAAGGGAAAATATTATTGGGGAGGTTATTTCCCCTTGTAATAATCCGACCTTACTAGCGAAGAATTCAGATAATGTACCCATATGTCTCACACAAAGCCTAACTTCCGAATACATTGATTTTATAACCCTTAATAATTTACCATCTATACCCGATGTTATCAGTTTAAACCACAACGCATTTCTATCAATTAAATCGTACGCCTTTCGAAAATCGATAAAACAGGCAAATAATTTGTCTCTACTATTAAACTGATTTTCTATCAGGCAATTAAGAATGAAGATAGCATCTGTCGTGCTATAACCGGATTTAAATCCAAATTGGGCGTCTGTTAGAATGTCATTTTGCACCGTCCAATCTTGGAGCCTATTATTCAATACAACGGTGAACAGTTTAGCAAAACAGCTTATCAGTGAAATGCCCCTGAAATTCTTAGGATCAGAAGAGTCGCCTTTCTTGTATATTGGTACTATAAGATATTTAGACCTTGATACGGAATGAACTAGAGATGAACAATCACCTGGAAGTATGTCATAACTTCATTTAATACATAATTGGACTGAAAAACTGTTACCATTATGTGTTGCAGAGAAAACAATTAATCAACCGTGCCTTAAAAGCTTTGGTTGCCTCTGTTGTAATTGTATTTATGTTTTTGTGTTTTTTTCAGAATTTTAGAATTATTTAACTGTATTCACACCAAAAATAGAAATTAATAATTAAGGACGCTTTCGTTCTGTGTAGGTAATCTGAATATATGAAAGTGTATAGAATTGTGTAATTAAAAGATGGATAATAGTGCAACGAGTGATTTGATTGACAAAATTACCTTACTTCTTCTCCAACGACCACCCTCCTTAATTCAATTATTTTTTCCATTGTAAAACATATGACTTAATCTTTTCAAAACGACTCTCTTTGTTCATATATTGTTTAGCACTTTGCTTGACACTGGAATGCCTTGTTACAAAATGATTGAACACTTTCGTTACGTTTGATTTCTTTTTTAACTAGAGTAAACCGTTCACTCTAGTCATGAATCCTTCTGTTCGATTGGTTTTCTGTGTTTGAATTAGTACATCAATGTATTGCTCACAAGATAGAGAATTTGGACGCAGGGCGATTTCTTTTAACTTATTTGTGCATATGGTGACCTCCGTGATTCTTTCTTGGAGTTTAAGTTCTATTTGTTCCAGTTCATTCTGCATGTTAATTATTACCAATTCGTGCGATTGTTGGTTTGACATAGCAAGGCTGTACGTCTTTAACTTTTCAGTGTAAGTCTTTCTTACACTTTCCGTTTTAAATTCGAAAATGTACGGTGTATTCTTGTGCTGTGTCCAATGACAGTTACATTGATTACATATACCAGTATCTTTGTCCATTGCATAACACATGTATTTGTACTCATCTTCTGAAAGTCCACATTGTTTGTGGCAAGTCATGTGACATGTAAAACAGTTTGTGATATATTCGCCTTTAGGAAGATCAGTTTTTATTCGTTTTGTTTCGTTAACAGAGTATACGAAATCTCGATTTTCCTCAATATCTCGTTGATGATTATTGATTATCCTGATTTCATTTGATAATTCGTCAATCTTGTGTATACCAGTATCTATCATTGGCAGAATTTTTTCAACCGTCAACTCAATCTCTTTCCTTTTATCTAGAACTTGTTTAGTGAGCGAAAGGCTTTTGGGATGATTTTTTTCGATATGATCGAAAAATGTTTTGAAACTATTTGTTCCCATATCCCAAAACATTGGGGCAAGTGATATAGCATTTGCAGCATGGTTAGCAAAGAGACCTGAATTGTTGAAAGGGAAGTACGGGTCAAACAATAAATTGGACTCTTTTAGTGCATCAAGAACGGGTGGTGTGTTGCCATCAGCAAATGTGACTAAGCAGCAAATATTTTCCTTAATATCATTTCCAAATAGAGACAAAATGGAATCGAAAATATATTTTTGGGAATGAGTCAACCTAGCATCTGGGGCTTTCACCAAAAAGCTTACAGCATCAACAAAAGCGATACCCTTCGAAGATTGTTCATGAAATAATTGTCTGATTTGTTCGATGATTTCTTGGTCTCTCTCTATGCCTCTCGTATCTCCAAACCCTGGTGTGTCAATAATATTCAGGGTGTAGTTGATTCTCGACCCCTTCATTGGATTTAGTGTATAACATTTAATCCACCGAGTCTGTGAAACAGCCTGTTAATCAAAACATTTACAAGTATAAATTAAATAATAACAATTCCTGATAATAAGCATTGATATGCCGTATATAATAAATAATGAATAATAATAACAACACTACACACATGTTATTATAAGACCCGCGTCCATTCGAAGGATCGTACATGAATTATATGTTTTTGTTAGTAGCGACATCTCCCATCCCTGAAAATGAAGGTAACAACACATCACAGAGAGATCAGTCATCATTAATACAAATGAACAATGCCATCCAAGCTGGGGAACCTATACTGTCTGATTAGATACAACAACGAAACGACGCTACGGAAAATAGCTACAAGTGTTAATTGATGTACATGTATATAAGAATATAAATAAAATATTGTTTAAACCAAAATAAATTGAGTAACTAACTCCTGTGACATAATCCAAGATTACCTTCTTAAACACCTGGTGTGTTTCTTGTTGATTTATTTAGAGAAAGAAAAAAATCCCACTTAAATGCGTCTTGTATCATGTAAAGTTATATAACAAATCCAATTCCTTACCTAATTTGAAATATAAAATGGAACAGTTTATATCAGGTCCGTGAAGCAAGGTTGACGAATGACGAATTGACGAGTGACGAAAAGTCATTCAGAAAATCTACATCAAATCCGTCAATTCGTCAACTCGTCAATTCTGTGACGAATACAAATACATTCTAAAACCTTTATTTCTGTCTTTTATATACTGAATCTGAACGTATTGAATGCAAATAAGACCTTATTTCAATTCTCCTGGCCATAAGTCATTCAAAAGAGCTTCATCAAGTTCGTCTATTGGTTGTACTTTTGAATATCACCATATGGATTACATACAATGTAATGTTCTTTTTCTATCTCTGGCTCGTTTTCGTATGTCTCTTAGTACTTCGCGATGCGTTGTAAAACTAATTAGTGATAAAGTTCAACAATTCTTTGTGAATATGTTATACCGTTAAATTTGACAATTTATTTTTTGCATTTCACTGACTTTATCTATTAACTATGTATAATTTGAATGTTGATGATGAGTTGAAATATGTTACAAGGTTACATCATGCCGTCAAAACGGCGTGTCAAGAAACATCAAAAGGATATTTGATATTTGTTAAGCTTTTATATGTAATTGTTATTCAATCAACCTTACTTAATTATATCCCCTTTCTCAGACATTTCGACTGGAAAGTTAACAATAGATGTTATCAATGCCATATGTCGCCTTGAGCTGTTTTAGCAGTGATTGACACAGCTTATCGTATTTGTTATATTTCTATCCAATGGTTAATATTGAGTTAATTAATTATGCTATTTGGTTGGTCAGTTAATAAAACCGAAGTTGATGTTCTGAAGTCAATGTTACATTAATTGACATTCTAGTTTCGAAAACAAGCAAGTATTACATGGAGTACCTTGACTTTGATTCATACTTTGGGAATTCTAGAGACATTGTTATAAACAACTTGAGTTCAAGTGACTTATATATTTTGTGTAACATTTATCTTAAATTGTTGGAGTGCCAATATCTGTATCTGTTTTAAGTGATAATTAAACTTTGTTGAACTTTTCGTGGAGTTACATAACATTCTTAAACCTAGAAATCGCAGCATAACAAATGACACAATATTTAACATTTTTTTCTCAGTGTTTCTGTATAAGTCATTTTAGTCGCGCTTCCTTTAACCAAGATGTTGAAGTAAATGTTCCATTAGCCCAAAGTGGCAGAACTCTTTTCGCGACATTAATACTACAATGTATTCCCCTATGGTCCACGCAGAGAGGACAAAGATGTCTCGCCTTCTCTCCTAGCTAAAGGCGTGTTCTCGGACGTCTTAAATAATGCATCTTTCCAATATTCATGATTTCCGTTATTAACCAAGCTTTACATTGGAGGGAAAGAGATTTGAGATCTCCAAATATAAAAACTCCGGCCAATATCAACAAAGCACCGTAGAGCCTACTTTTACAATTTACCCATTAACTCTACAGAGTTATGTGCATTACATTACAACAAGTCAAAATATGTAAAACCAAATTAGTTAAATCTATGTTCGATTAAGTTGCAATGTCAGGATATCAAATATCAGCATTACAAGTATTCCCGAATATTATTGATAATGCCATGAATATGCGTTTCATCCTCAACAAATTCCAAATAAATGTCTGTCCCATTTAAGATAATATCTTGAAAAAAGAAAAATACCCTTCGCATAATTTCGTACAATGTTTATGAATCATAAAGTACTTGTAAATGTACCGTTAGTTCTTGAAGTATGTATGTCCTTGACCTTGTAAGAAATAATAAGAATTTTCAGCCCAGTTTTCATTTTCGCTGACATTAAATATCTTGCTATTATGTTTCTATGTGAAATGAAGATTTTCATATGTTTCAAAGTTTGTCAAAGATGGCTTCATCTTTTTCCCAATGTTTTGTCAAAGAAGACTTCATTATTATTTCAATAATGTTTATACACCACACTTGTGTGCGCAATTTTTATTTCAAATTAATGTTACATGTAATTTGAAAAAAACGCAATTAGGTGGTTAAATCAATAGGAATATAGATGTATATTAAGTGGTGTGTTTATATATAGTTTTTCAAGTTGTGTATACCACTCAAGAAAACACTACATACGTTGAATGAGAACTATAATAAGCAATCACAAGTATCATGAACATGTTTCATATCAAACGTTAACCATTATAAGGCGTTAAAGTTTATTGTTTTAGTGTTAATTTTGTAAATAACAGTTACCTACTCTCGATAGCGGTATTCATGTGCATCATCTCGATTATTCCTTTGAAAACATGTAAGTGCATAACTAATGATCTATTAATTTGAACGTATGTTTTGGGAGAAAAGGAACACATCTTGTATGCTGGTGGTTAATACGTTATCTTGCAGTTCCTTGGATGACCATATACGATGATTGTTCAATGTTTTCTGATCTTTTGAAAAACATGGCCATCAGAGGGTGGGGCTTGTTTGCCTTGTTATTGTGGTATGCTTGACAAATCGCATGGCATAATTCAGGTGAGCGATCCAGGGCCAGCATGGCCATCTTGTTTGTCTTTCAAATAGCATGTACAACAACACCCGTGCGATGCAACAGCCAGTATTCTAGCAAAGGTCTTCTCATTCAATAGTATAAGTATTTGCAGTTCATGTTCAAGTTATATTGTTTTATGCAAGCCAATTACAAAGTTGGAGATGGTAAAAAACGAAGATAGACATATTCTGACCAGTACACTTTATTTTATTTTCGCTTGAAAAAATAGAAATTATGGAAAGGGGATTACACGCCTAATACTTTTTCTTTTCAACAAAACCATTAGATGTTTAGTCGTTTAGTCGTTTCATACATAAAGGAAGTCTCCCCACTGATTGGTCAGTCTATCTAGGTCAAAACACAAATAGCATGATACGTTTGATAAGTTTATTTAAATGTTTAGGCCTAACCAACCCATTTCGACACAATAGCTACAGAGAGATAAGTGAGAACAATTAAAAATTCACAATGCTGTTAAATAAATGCGGTTATTTAATTCAAGTATGGTGGTAATTATATAGGTCGTATGATAATTATTCAAACGGAATTCTGTGATGTTTTCAATTATGGAAGTTTTCTTAAATGTTCATTGCATGGTGTGATCTTATAACTACGGAGAGAACTATCATGCTGGTAGGGGCAACAGGATCTGGTAAAAGCACTTGGTTATTATATTTTGGAATGTTCCTTTCTTTATATTGTTAGTACAATATAAATAATACCAGTTATCAGAATAGCTATATACCTCAGCGAGCTTAATCCATGCCGCAACCTCCCTTTGTAACTTTGCTTGCTGATTGTATTGCAACCAAATTACTCTTAAGTAGTGGTGAAAAGTTGAAATATATATTTTTTCAAATGGAGGTGTTCCCTTTGCCAAACTTCACGGTTGTGTACATCTTGGTATCAGCAAAGGACGGGCCTTTATTTTCTCTTTACTAGCAGTAAACAACATTTGATATGAACACCTCATTACAATTGGTTCACTAATGAAAATAAAACCAATTTCGTCTACACTGTACGGATGTGAGCTATGGCAATGTACAGTTCAATAGCACGTTTTGTTTGAAAGGTAAATATCAGCGTTTTGAATATAGATTAAAAGCTCAGTTATATCCTTTTGTTGAATAGCAATGTGTTGCGAGTTTACAATCGATTTGACTGAATTTAAGAGCAATCAAACACAACACGTATATATATAGCAGAGAGCATAGTCGAACGCTTGTAAATAGCATACGAATCGTTTTTGTTAATTGCCATACATACTAGCGATAACTGCGACTACCATGACCTTAAATACTTACTAACATCATGGCATTGTACACACTGTACACATAGCATCGTCATTTACAAACTATCAAATTAAAAACCAAATTATAACATAAATCTAACCTTGATATCGACTTCCTGCGGATGACCTTTGTCGAAGCGTTTAATTTGTGATTCTTTATCTTCATTCACCCTGTAAAATAAAAACAAGAGGACCTATATCGTTACACTGCCATTAGTAATTAATAAAATAACTACAGCCGTATAAGGCAAAACAACCCTGTCCTTTTCTACACAATTATTTAAAATTAGCCAGATATTTTCGAAGTAGAAGATTTTAAAACATATTATTTATATATTCATATCAGGCAAACAACTCCGTCGCCCCGTTGTTTGTCGACATGAACATGACTTGAGGGAATCTTTAAGGAATCGTGTACAGGGTCTCGAAAGGAATCTTTCTACAAATTATTTGAAAATCGGCTGCATACATTCGAATAAGAGAAGATTTTTAAATTTTTTACTATAGCCATATCAGCCCCGCCCCATTGTGTCCCATATTTTCAATCAATCAACATGGCTTGTAGGAAAATAATATCCACAAAATAATTTGAGAATCAGCCAACCAGTTTTTGAGGTTATATTTTTTCTTTCAGTGGCCACGGAAACCAGAATATTGCTAAAAACTTATAAAGTTCACAAGAATTTTCGAATGCATATATATAAGGAACTGTATTGCTTTTCAGACAAAACAACACTACCTTCTGTTAGTTTGGAAATAAAATTCAAATAATCAATGATTAAATAACGTAAATGTATTTTCTGATGAAAAAAGTTTTCACTGAGAAGACTCTTATAGCGAAACGTATTAGAAAACTATATAGCCCGTACCCTATTGGTCAGCGATATGCCAATCGATATACAATCTGGTAAAAGTTCATAGATGGGGTAATAAGTGTTTGTATATAATTAAGATGCTTTGTTTATATGCATCTGAAAGACGATCACCAAAGTATCAATTTTGTGAAATCATATGAAAGCTATGCCTGCAGTTTCTGAGACGATCATGAAGTTTATCTTCAGTAGTCATGTGGATCAGAATAGTTGATGGACGCAAAATAATTGCATGAATGTAGTGCAGGACATTGAGAGTATCAAAGCGATCAATTTTCAAAGTTGTTCTAGAGAAAAAGAGAGGCTATTAGAAGCAAATGTTAACGCATGCACGGAAGCACGCACGATGGACAATTGGCCATGCCAGAAGTTCAACAAGTGGAGCTAAAATTCGGTATGTTCCAAAGTGTGAATCTTATTAAACAAAAAATAAATGCGATAGCAAACGTTCATATGATCTGAACTTGGTATAACATGTGCTCTACTTATCAAAATTTCCGGAACGAGAACCGTTAATCGAATACTATCATATGTGATGAAATAATCGAGATCATACGTACGTTTTGTTTTGTTCGTTTTTACTTCGATCGTTTACATGAGTTGAACTATATCCCGCCTGCAATAGCTTTATGTTGTGTCCTCTCGATGGCTTTAACGATACATGCATTAAACTACAATCGATACATAACGGCAAGGGTGTCTCACAATCGATGCAAATATTATCGACTTTCCGCTGACGATCATTTTCAGAACATATTCTACAATACTTCAAGATTGAACTTGTTATAACCCGATGATTGACCATGTGAAGCGAATGCTGATCAACACAATTCTGGCATAAAAGTTCCTCACATTCAATGCAATATGCAGAAGCTATTGTTTGTCTTTGTTGATAATCACACGGGGCGCAGTGTGGTCCTTCGGGCGACTGATATATGCCAATGGTTTCAATTGTGTGTTCTGTTGTAGAATCTGTGGTTACATGTCTAACCAAACATTCCTGGCACAATAGCGAGTCACATGATTTACAAACTACTTCAGCATACATATTTGACGCACAGGAACTGCATGGACGCTCTTTGCAGGCTGTCTCGGTTTTCAAATTGCCATCAGTGTTTGTTAGAACGCTGTGATCTTTTGTTTGCTTTTGTGACTGATGTTTAGTGAAACATTTTGCACACATGTTTTCTTCGCATGTATCGCAATAATAACAAGACCTGCGGTCATCAACTCCTAAATAAGTACACCAATCGCAAAATGTTTGTCTTGCTTCTATTTTAGATATTGTATGTGACTTTGTAATTCTTCTTGATTGGTGGAGTTTTGTACATCCCTCACATAAACATTCTTCGCACTCGTTGCACTCATTCATGGCAATTTTAAATATGCCTGAATCTTCGCATGGATTACATCCGTCTTTTCCTGGTTGTTTGCTTGTTTCTTTCGTTTCCATATTCTTTTCCTTTAGTGTAGTATGGTGTTTCTTGATACAGTTGACACAGAAGTCACGAAAGCAGCAGATACAATTGACTATTGAATGTGTACTTGTTTCACAGGAGAAACATACTGCACTTCGATTGGCGTTGTCTTGTTCTTTTTTCTGTAATATAATTTGTATATCTTGTTCCTGTTGAGACAGCATCTTTTTGCTGGATGGTCCATCGTTAAACATCACTTGAAATGTTCCATTTGTCTCCGTTAAACATGGACTTTTGTCATAGCAACGTTGATCCTCTGCAATGTTCAGAAGGCTTTCATCATGAGACTCAGAAGCAGTCTCTTCGTGGTGACATTTGATATTTCTTTCATCTCCGTTACCTGCAAGGCAATTGTCATGTTCCTGGTCGATTTCCTTTGACATAGTTGCTTCTGAATGTAAACTAAATTGTTTTTCTTCTTCGCACGTAGGAAATGTGTTCTTGCAATTGTCAGTGCTGTTAGATTCAGGTTCTGTCATTGCTAAAGCTGGCGAAGTGCCAGTGATGATTTGTTCATCAGTTCTACCTTCCAAATCAACGTTTTCGACGCAGTCAGCAAATGTATCAGCTTCATCACTGTCACTTAATGATTTACTTGAGTCTCCGTCTTTTATTTCATATTTCTTTCCGTTCACCTCATTTACTTTATTTGATATGTCTTCGGCCATTCTATCCCAACTGTTTGCCTGAAATGATATTCCTGTGATAGTACATTTTAGAATAATAGGGATATATTTATATAACTTTTCCAATATAATGTGGTATTTCTGTGTATACAAATGCGTAACAATATTTATTTTCTCACTATAAGATTTGAAGCCATTTCTGTTGTCAAAGTTAACTTTGTATGTCTCTTGTTTTAATATCGGTTGATTCCTGTAAGTATGTGTTTGTGTCATATTTGCATCCTACTCTAATTAAAAAGAGGACACTTTGGTCCGGTATCATTCAGCTGAGACGTTGGCAGAGCATCCCTATGAAGGTAATAGAAACTATGACCATGGCAATAAGTTTTTGTTTGCTTAAAGGTCACCGGCCCATACAAAGTACATACTAAACAGTTACAAAATGGCAATAATATAAGTGTAAGCATATTTGTAAGACTTTCAATTTGGCCCAATCTTCCAAGAAGGATGTTTAAGATCATTGGAAATCTAGGCTGTAAATTAAGAAAAGTTAGTTTTTCGTGAAACGAAAAAAAAAGACAAGCTTTCTTCATCTTGTAATGTCAATATAATTTCTCATAAAATATTATTCACTCAAATATGGAGGTAAATTTACATGAGTTGTACCAACGCTAACCTGTACAATGTCAAAGTCATTAGTAAAACCTAGACCAAGGGAAAGTACTCTGAGTTACACCTCTTCTCCCAAACATGTCGTTGATGCGACACAAGTATATGTATCAGAATATCCAGAATAATAATGATAAAAATATTCTTCGAAAATTATCATCTGTGGCTTTTTCTATGAACTGTAAATATAATCCCAAGTTATCTGAATCTAAAGACACCTCTGCTCAGTGTTTATCAATATGGGCCTTGGCCTCTGGGATTCATAAAATAAATGAGAAGCATTCTCCAAAAAGAACCTACATAAGACTTTTGCGACCAGTGCAGATCTAGATCAGCCCATGCATCTGCGCAGTCAGACCTGGCTCTGCACATTTGAAAGAGTTGCATAGCTCTCTGAATCTATATTTGCTATCAAAAATTGTTGAGAAGAAAAATACTTGTTAAAAAACCTAACATTTCTTGGTAAAGAAGAAGTTCAATTATTAACTTTTTTCTCCATAAACTTAAGCCCAAACACCATCCCAAGTCGTCTGATCAACATGACCTCTGGGAATCATAAGATAAATGAGAAGCACCCTTCAAAAACCGCTATAAGGCGTGAGCGACCAATGCAGATCAAGATAAGCCAGTGTATCTACGCAGTCAGATCTGGTTCTGCGCTTTTAGCAAATAGGTCATTAAAGAATTACATATTATTTGGAGTCTACACTTACAAACTGTTTTTCTAGTTTTAGTAGCAGCGACATTGACCTTGACCATAGGGACCCCAAACGCAATCCCATGAAAGGTCTCCATTAACTCTTTCTACATACCAAGTTTGGTTACAATATGTTAACCTTAACTAAAACTATTTAGTTTCGACCTTTTTATATTTTTAGTAACATCGTCTCGGCCTTGACTTTAGGGACCCTTATATTAACGCAATCCCACAAAAGGTCTCCATAAACACTTTCTACATACCAACTTTGGTTACAATATGTCAACCGTAACTTAAGATATTCAGTTAGGTCTCCATAAACACTTTCTACATACCAACTGTGGTTACAATATGTCAACCGTAACTTAAGATATTCAGTTTCAACCGTGTTTCTATTTTTTAGTAACTGAGCTATTGAACTTGAGCCTAGGGCCCCAAACGCAATCCCATGAAACGTCTCCATAAACTCTTTTTACGTACCAAGTTTGGTTACAATATGTCAACTGTAACTAAAGATATTTAGTTTCAACCATTTTTCAACATTTGATAACAGTGACCTTGACCTTGACCTATTTAGGCCCCAAACGCAACTCCATGAAAGGTGTCCACAAACTGTGTCTATATACCAAGTTTGGTTACATTATGTATATCGTAACTAAATATATTCCGTTTCAATCGTTTGTTCTATGTTTAGTAACAGCGACCTTGACATTAATCATAGAGGCCCCAAACGCAATGCCATGAAATGTCTACAAAAATGCTTTCTACAAACCAAGTTTGGTTACAATATGTCAACAGTAACTAAAAATATTCAGTTTCAACCGTTTTTCTATTTTTAGTAACATCGACCTCGACCTTGATCGTAGGGGCCCCTCAACGCAATAAAGGTCTCCAAAAATAATTCCTACATACCAATTTGGATACAATATGTCAACCATAACTAAAGATATTGCGTTTCAACCGTTTTTCTATTTTTAGTAACTGACCTCTTGAACTTGACCTCGGGGGGTGGGGGGGGGGGGGGGGCATAAAAGGTCTCCATAAAATGTTTCTTCATACTAAGTTTGGTTACAATATGTCAACTGTAACTAAAGATAGATATTCAATTTCAACGGGTTTTTTCTACTTGGCCTTGACCTTGACCATAGGAGCCAAAAACGCAATCGTGTGAAATGTCTCCATAAGTTCTTGCTAAATACCAAGTTGAGTTACAATATATCAACCTTAACTTAAGATATTGCGTTTCAACCGTTTTTCTATTTTTATGCGGGGGATTCATGCTGAATACCTCCGTATATTGTCATACAAGTGTAAATTTGTAAATCTTTTGTGCTGCCCTCTGTTTTTTTCAAAATGGACAATTTTTCTTGATTGTCCAGGGATCAGTTAAATACGTTTCACAACAAGCTAAACAGTATGCACATTATACAAAAGTAAACGTACACAATGTAAAGTTTTAATCGATGAAATTGTATACATAATTTAGAAATTTAAGTTAGACATAAGGATCTTAAATGTTTCTATATATATATATTGAAAACGAGTAGCTTGAAAGCGGGTAGCTCAAACACTTTTTGAGAAAATCCTTGCAATGAAAAAATACGGAAATAAGGCTGTCGTGCATCGTCAACATTTCCCCTTGTTAACACTCTACAGGCTACATTTTGCATCGGATCTTCATGACAGTTTATCAGAACATTCATCTCCATCAACTCTTGGACAAGTTCGAAACTGGGCCATTTGAGGTCAAAACCTAGGTCACTAAGTCAAATTAAAGGAAAACTTGTTAACACTCTCGATGCCACATTTTCAACTTGAGCATGTTGAAACTTTATCAGAATGTTTGTTTTGATGATGTAAGTCAAGTTCGATCATGAGTAATGTCGGGTCAGAAACTAGGTTATTAGGCCAAATTGAATGAAAATCTTGTTAGTACTGTAGAAGCCACATTTTTTGCTAAGAAAGCTGTCAAAATGTTTATCTATATGATATCTAGGCCAAGTTCGAATATGGGTCAAGCCGGGTCAAAAACGAGGTCACCAAGCTAGATTGAATGGAAATCTTGTTAACACTCTAGAGGCCTTATTTTCAGCTTGAGCATGTTGAAACTTTATCAGAATGTTTGTCTTGATGATATGTAGGTCAAGTTTGAACATGGGTTATGATGGGTCAAAAAGTAGGTCACTAGGTCAAATTAAAGGAAAGGTTTGTTAACACTCTAGAGGCCGCAATTGTTGCTTCAGCAGTTTGAAATGTTGTCAGAATGTTTGTATTAATGAAATCCAGAGCAAATTTGAATATGGGTCACATTAGGTCAGAAACTAGGTCACTAGGCCAAATTGAAGGAAAATCTTGTTAACTCTGTAGAAGCATCTTTTTTAGGCTACATCAACTTGACATTTGGTCAGAATTCTATCTAAATGATATTTAGATCAAGTTTGAATATGAGTCATGCCGGGTTAAAAACTAGGTCACTAGGCCAAATTGGAGGAAAATCTTGTTAACACTCTGTATACTGCATTTTTAGCTTAAGCATGTTGAAACTTTATCAGAATGTTTTTCTTGATGATATCCAGGTCAAGTTCTAACATGGGTCATGTTGGGTCAAAAAGGAGGTTACTAGGTCAAATTGAAGGAAAATCTTGATAACTCTAGAGCCAAACATCCCCCGCATTTCAGTACTTTCAGCACTTTGATTAGTAACTGATCTCTTGAACTTGACCCCAGGGGGGCCCCATAAAAGGTCTCCATAAAATATTTCTACATACCAGGTTTGGTTACAACATGTCAACCGTAACTTAGGATATTCTGTGAGAAAGGTGAGTTTGACGCGCCCGCCCGAACATCGTCATTCTTACATCCAGGTTTCAACTACGTTGAAAACATGGTTAGAAAGTTAGCAACTGATTTAATTGTGTTTTCATTTGTTGTCCAAATTAACAGTTTTTCCAGAGACACGCGAGTAACACTTCTTTGGAATATACTCGTTGATTGGCTCTGAAAAGAACTCACATACTATATGCTAAGGAGGTGATATTCATTTTCAGTTTTTATACGACCGTTATTTAAAAACGGTACGTATTATGGTATGGTCATATCCCTCCATCCGTCCCTCCGTCCGTCCCTCCGTCCGTCCCTCCGTCCGTCCGTTCGGTTTTCCGCACTTTTTTCTTACATACTTTGAGCTATTGAGCGGAAATTTTGTATAAGGCTTTGTAGTGATGTGTCACAGATCAAGTTCATATTTCCTGGGATTTCATTTTGAATGAGTTATGCCTCTTTTTGGACTTAGAATATTTGTTTTCCGCACTTTTGTTCTACATGCTTTGATGTATTGAGCTGAAATTATGTATATGGCTTTGTAATCAAGTGTCACAGATCAAGTTCACATTTCCTCGAATTTCGCACTTTTTTCCTACATACTTTGAGCTATTGACCTGAATTTTTTGTATATGGCTTTCTAATCATGTGTCACAGATCAAGTTCACATTTCCTCGGATTTTTGAATGAGTGATGCCCCTTTTTGAACTTAGAATATGTGTCAATTTCTGCATGAGTTACAAAGAAGTTCCTGACGGGCGTATGATGTACCGTTTGCGGTACTCTTGTTCCAGTATTGCATAGTTTGTAGTCTTTTTTCTCTTGGTATATCGCTATGTCTAGTTAACAAGTTAACATAACACAATGCAAAAGCTTTCATGTTTCGAAAATGGCTTTAATATTATCGAAAAGTGTCACAAACGGAATTATCGTGGAAATCAGTCTTGTTTTGTCAACAAAATAAGATTTGTTCAACGTATGCACTATATTGACGACGGATACAGGACGATCAGAATAGCTCACTTTAGGTGCGCTGAGTTCACTAAAACTTAGTATCATTAGCAAAATTCATATATTTTAAAGAAATAAAACATTTCATTTGGACTGTCAACTCAACTTTGGTGAAGGGTAAAACAGACTTTTAAAATTTAGATTTAATTAAATAAATGTCTCTTCAATAGATCATATATGATCTGTAAAGAATCTTGCTTGGCAAACTATCAACATAATGCACCTTTAATCAAAAACGTAACAGGGAAATTGCCTAAGTATAAGAAGGACGTTATTGTGTGGACAAGTTCAACTATAAACAATAGTCTTATGTACAGAATACAGAATACGGGAGAAATGTATTTAGCAATTTGAAATTAATAATCGAAAGTCAATAATAGAACAAATTAATAAATAAAACATAAAAATTATGAAATAATAGTCCCCCTTAAAATGTTGAAAGGAGAAAACAATGGTAGCTCTACAAATGGCTTTATGCCGAAAGGCGAGGGTAAACAAACCCATATGATGATGATGAACAAGTTCAGTTTTGAGAAACAAGGAAAAACAAGTCATCTACAACAACAACAACAAAAACAACAACAACAACAACAACAACAACAACAACAACAACAACCCCACCACCATCCTAATCATCAACATTGTTGTTTGCAACATCAACATAAGCAGTACCTTAGATCAAATCTGAATAAGTAATGAATAAGGAACAAGAAACATATAACCTACTTTACATTTGAATAAGGAACAATGAACAAGTAACCAACTTCACATTTGAATGAGCCCGGCCGGGTAGCTCAATTGGTAGCGTATCTGACTCGTGATCTGGAGGTCACGGGTTCGATACCCGGTTGCGGCGACATTCTTTCGGGCGATTTTTCCATCGCCTCTCACCTCTGATCTATGTGAGAAAGTAGTCAGTGGCTTCGAAAGAATGTTGTGTAAGTACTGGTGTAGGTAAGCCAGGAAAACATGGGTAGGTGCACTGACCGCCGTGATATGACCAAAGCTGTTGAAAGCGGCGTTAAACTCCAAACAAACAAACAAACAATCACATTTGAATGAGGTATTAATTAATTATTAGATGAATTCTACATAAATCAAGACATCTCTTTGAACATGAAAATAACATTCAGTAAGTTAACATTGTTACTTTAAGGAGAATTCGACGTGATTTTTATCTCGATATTGACACATAACAGTCTGCAGCAAGTCTAGCAGGGACTATTTTGTCTTCGTAAATAAGACCAAAAAAACATAAATGCGAGTCAAAATAAAAAAACTGCAAATACTCAAAGTATCGGATTATTTATTTCATTTTAGATGTGTCATAACTAAGTGTTTTTAAACAATCACAATTATAATATGTTCAAGACATTTAATTTTTTTTTTCTAATAATAACTCACCTCACATGTCATTTTCGAAAAGCTATTAAAAATAAAAGTCGACTAATAAGTAACAGGTTATTTAATACGTACTTATAGATCTCCGACAGCATCTACAACAACAACAGCAACACATTTGTTGTTGGCAACATCAACCAGAGACATATAAACACAGAGATAAGCAACACTGGATTTTCAAGGAAAATCACGATTCAGTGACAAAGCTGTTGAAAGCGGCGTTAAACTCCAAACAAACAAACGATTCAGTGAACGGGTATAGCCAAAAAAAAATCGATAATATTGCGTAATATGATCCGTGTATTGCAAGCGCTTTATAGAAAACGAAAAGCGTCTGACGACCCCGATTATTCACTCGGAATACTTGTTTTACTTCGTAGGTTGTATACAATTAATACCCTGAATTCTAAGCGAAGTCTTATTTGTCCCACAAAAAATACTAGTTATATGTCTGTTGATCCGTTAATATGTATTTACTTATCTTTGGTAGTTTAATAATGGAATACGAGAACAAATACACCATTACTTGTAAACATATTCTGTTCAACGTTATGTTTAGGGACCGCAAAGACATATAAACACAGCTTCTACTGGTTTATGCCCATTTCGTCCAATCCAATTTTGTCTACACTTTTTGCACTTTCTCCCATTTTGACTACACGTAGATTAATGAGACAGACAGTCCCTAAATAAGTTGCTAACACGCTAATTAAAAAAACTGAAGACGAAATGGGATTAGATGAAATGGGATGTTACCCTTCTACTGTTCTGTTTTTTAAGTAGCTGGTTCTCTCCTTGGCCCTTATGAATGCGGGATAGCAGTTCGACTGGTATAAGTATACGCTTACGAGAAGTACTGGAAATTACGCGTGGTATTACTGAAATATAAATGAAAGCGGTTTAAAAGATCATTCAAACAAACAAACAAACCATTCACATACACGTGATGAGAAGTGAAATACGCACGTGCAGTCCCAATATATGCACGCGAACTACTCCGTATAAGACCCGTGTCAGGGGAAATGGTGCCTTGTTGTATCTCCGGGTTTTTTATTCTTAAGATTCTTATCGAAATGGTCAATTGGAATTGAACGATTAAGATGTATTTATGAAGGTACAGTACCCGTATTATTTCTCCAGTATCCTGTTTATTTCATTACAGCCCTAGGGCACCACTACCGATGTATACCGAATGTTAAGTATATGTCCGGAAATTTGCCCGAATAATAACATGGGCAGATAACAGTCAAATGAGTCAATAATTTGCATAACTTATATAGCGGTATGTTGTCTTCCCTGTGTATGGCATGATTAGCATTGTGCTATATGCCGTTTGACTGGTTGTCTAGTGTGGGTCAAATATTTCCAATCACCATTTGTGTGTGGCGTGCTGCGATAGCTCGGTCGGTTGGAAACCATCGTAAGCGTTCGGGATTTGGAGCCGGGCGTACCATTTTCGAGCAACAGTTCAAAAATTAACCCCTGCATCCCGGGCCAACGTTACGTATTACAGTTCGGACTATTACCGAAATAACCATACAAATGTATAGAGACTGATAAACTTTGTTCTTGTGTAACGATATCATCAATTCGTCGACCGAACTCTGTGTACATACTTGTTGCCGAGCCCAGGTAACTCTATCAGTAGCGACGCGGGCTGTCAATCCGGGGTTCAAAGCCTGGCACGACCAACATTCTTTCCGATGACTGACATAAGTCATTGCGACAAGCGCCATTAGTCTCCCACAAATTGGCTAACAGTCTTTCTAGAAAAACAGCCAGTTGCTCAGATGCACTTTTGTATAGAATGCTGGTGTGAAAAAGCCAGGAACCGCATGGATTGGTGAACTGGTTGTCGTAATATGTCCTTGTAATAGTTGAAAAATCGATTATTGTACGCATGTCACAAATACCCTAGGAATCCGCCGTGGTCAGCGTCGGGGATTTGGAATAAAGCGTCCCTGGTTCGATCCTTGTCGCGGCGGTTATGGTGAAGTTGTTGCCGTTATATAACTTATATGATGCTGAAAAACGGAGTAAAACGAAATGCAAAGCTCTGTTGTTTTGTTATCCAGAAAACACCCCACATAAAAGCAAACAGAATTGCGTGATCATTGAAGATCAAGCTCAGACTGCACATGTATGGTCACAGTACGAGCAAACTCTTTTTGTGTTGCTGTCTAGACGTTACCTTATACAGGGACACCATTCTGACCCAATACATCCACTACATACCTTGTCAAGTGCAGTTTGATCATTTTTGCATTTAACCCTATATTTCTAACATACGACATTTATGCAGTCGACGACATCGAAAACTATAAGACATTGCGGCAAAAGGGGGACTTGCTCGTTTTGAGCAAGTTCTCCTTTTGTCACAATGTTTTCAAATGCCACTGCTTCAGAGCTGTCAGAAAGCGTCTATATGTTGGAAAGGGTTAATAAAAAAAACCATATGCTCAGTGTTCGGTTGACGTGGTCCAAGTAGCCTATTTCCTGTAATTTATATTTTCCGAGAGTTCGAACCCCATCTCGGCCAACAGTCTATGTTGAAAAGCAGTCTATTGCTTGATAAGACTGTTGTGTGATCAATGGTGTGAGAAAGACAGGAAACACACGAGTAGGTGAGCTGGCCGCCGCGATAGGACTGAACAAATCTTTAAAACTGCGTTAAACCCCAATCAATAAAACAATCCATTTCGTTTCCCGAGAAAGCCCAGGACTTAACGGGCTGGAAGAAGACTCGTCTTGTCCGGGTATGTTTTTGTCTGAAAACGAATTTATTGTTTCATGATTGCTAATTTGTCTCCGCAGAAAGTCCTGGACTTTACCGGCCGTATTAAGGACTCGCATGAGGCTCGAACTTGTAATGAAGTACACGAATGTTTTTCCCACACCATGATTGAGAAGGCGACCAAGAAAGGCCATGTTATGGTTCATTTTGTTACTGTAGTGTCTTGATGTTATGGCAAGACATAGTTGGCTCAGTTGTTAAGAGCGCCAAGAAAAGCTATGATATGGTTAATAGAGTTACTGCAGTGTCTTGATATGGTTACAATACATGATTGCCCGAAAGCTCATTACGTAAGAGTGCCAAGAAAAACCCTAGTATGATTTAAAGTGTTTCTGTATTATCGTGATGTGGTGGCACAGCATGATTTAGTTGGATAGAACACCATAAAGGCTTTGGTGTGGTTCAAATCGCTACAGTAGTGTCTAAATGTGATCGCAAGCCATGCTTTCCCGGTTAGTTTAGTTGGTAAGAGCACTTATAAAGGCAATCGTGCGCTTCTATCGCTACAGTAAGTAGTGTCTTAATGTGATGGCAAGACATGATTGCCCGGTTAGCTCAGTTAGTTTATGTTGTTATTGGAGTGTCTTAATGTGTAGGCAATACATGCTTGTCCGGTTAGCTTATCAGAAAAAAATGTTCTCGTCTTGCGATGCTTCACCAAGGTGTCAACATTTAACTGGAATACGCATGTAGAGTGCAATTTTGGTTGCTGATGTTGATGTCTGGTTTTCAAAGGTCAAGATACCGCCTCAGTGGTGTAATGTCAGAGCGTCCACGTCGGGTGAGAGCTTGTGGGTGTGATTCCCGGCCGGGTTATACCAAATACTTTAAAAATGGAAATAATTGCTGCCCTCTTTGGCGCTAAGGGTTCCTGGGTTAGCATTAGGACTAACTGGCTGGTCTCAGGATATATGGAACAGTAGAACTGGTAACTTACCTAGCAAACGTCGTGATATATAAAATAATGTTAAAAGCGGCGTAACTTACCAAACAGGTTAGCTCAGTTGATTATATCGCAAAGCTAGTGTTATGGGCATTGAAGGATCGAGCCCATAAACAGGTGGACATTGTCCCTCTTTTGTGTTATTGCATTGTGCTTCTATAAATAATATTTTCAGAGCGTACATCGATACAGAACAAGTTAAATATGTTTTTTCGGCACGTATCTTTGTATTGAAGAAGTTGAGTAAATATCATTACGGAAGTGGTTAAATGTACTGTCCAGAGCAAATATCGTTACGAAAGTGATAAGATATGTAATTTCAGATCAAACATCGTTACGAAAGTGATAAGATATGTAATTTCAGAGCAAATATCGTTACGAAAGTGATAAGATATGTAATTTCAGATCAAATATCGTTACGAAAGTGATAAGATATGTAATTTCAGATCAAATATCGTTACGAAAGTGATAAGATATGTAATTTCAGAACAAATATCGTTACGGAAGCGATAAGATATGTAATTTCAGAGCAAATATCGTTACGGAAGTGATTACATACGTAATTTCAGAGCAAATATCGTTACGGAAGTGATTACATACGTAATTTCAGAGCAAATATCGTTACAGAAGTGATTTTATACGTAATTTCAGAGCAAATATCGTTACGGAAGCGATAAGATATGTAATTTCAGAGCAAATATCGTTACGGAAGTGATTACATACGTAATTTCAGAGCAAATATCGTTACGGAAGTGATTATATACGTAATTTCAGAGCAAATATCGTTACGGAAGTGATTACATACGTAATTTCAGAGCAAATATCGTTACGAAAGTGATAAGATATGTAATTTCAGAGCAAATATCGTTACGAAAGTGATAAGATATGTAATTTCAGATCAAATATCGTTACGAAAGTGATAAGATATGTAATTTCAGAACAAATATCGTTACGGAAGCGATAAGATATGTAATTTCAGAGCAAATATCGTTACGGAAGTGATAACATACGTAATTTCAGAGCAAATATCGTTACGGAAGTGATTACATACGTAATTTCAGAGCAAATATCGTTACAGAAGTGATTTTATACGTAATTTCAGAGCAAATATCGTTACGGAAGCGATAAGATATGTAATTTCAGAGCAAATATCGTTACGGAAGTGATTACATACGTAATTTCAGAGCAAATATCGTTACGGAAGTGATTACATACTAAATTTCAGAGCAAATATCGTTACGGAAGTGATTACACACGTAATTTCAGAGCAAATATCGTTACGAAAGTGATAAGATATGTAATTTCAGAGCAAATATCGTTACGGAAGCGATAAGATATGTAATTTCAGAGCAAATATCGTTACGGAAGTGATTACATACGTAATTTCAGAGCAAATATCGTTACGGAAGTGATTACATACTAAATTTCAGAGCAAATATCGTTACGGAAGTGATTACACACGTAATTTCAGAGCAAATATCGTTACGAAAGTGATAAGATATGTAATTTCAGAGCAAATATCGTTACGAAAGTGATAAGATATGTAATTTCGGAGCAAATATCGTTACGGAAGCGATAAGATATGTAATTTCGGAGCAAATATCGTTACGGAAGTGATTACATACGTAATTTCAGAGCAAATATCGTTACGGAAGTGATTACATACGTAATTTCTGAGCAAATATCGTTACGGAAGTGATTACATACGTAATTTCAGAGCAAATATCGTTACGGAAGCGATAAGATATGTAATTTCAGAGCAAATATCGTTACGGAAGTGATTACATACGTAATTTCAGAGCAAATATCGTTACGGAAGTGATTACATACTTAATTTCAGAGCAAATATCGTTACGGAAGTGATTACATATGTATTTTAATATCGTTACGGAAGTGGTTAAATATGTTTATACTATATATCGATACTTAAACAGTTAAATATGTATTTTCAGATTATATATCATTACGGATGGGATTTTTAGCGCAAACGTCTTCACGGAAAGGGTTAAATATGTTTTTACAGAACATATACCGTTGGGGAAGTGGTTTGATATGTAATTATTATTATTATCATCAGAGTAATCATCAGTATCCCTGTGTCCTTAATCATCATCTTCATCATTACCAATATATTCACCATTACCATCTTCATTATCATCATCATTATCAATCACAATCATCATCATATTTTTTACAATAATCATCATCGTATAAAGGATCATCCCCATTACAATCATCATCATCATGGTAATTAACATCATCGCTATCATCATAATCAACGTCATCGTCATTTTCATCATAGTAAACGTCGTCATCATCATTTTCATCGTCGTCGTCGTCGTCTTGGTCGTCATTTCAAATGATGTTTCTATTTTTGATCACTCTTATTTATACTACATACCACATTTCATTCCCATTTCATGGATTTTCATTATACATTCACTCACTTTGCTTACTTAATAACTTTTGTACAAGGATTTTCGTATACCGTCCATTTATAGAAAGGGGTGGATATTCTGGTATGCCCATCTCATACGCATATATTCACTCTTATTTACTTTACATACCTCATTTCATTCCCATTACAAGGATTTTCTATATACATTCATTCACTTTGCTTACTTAATATATTTTGTGCAAGGATTTTCGTATACCGTCTCCTGTTGTTGGTAGGTCCATTTATGGAAAAGGACGGATATTCTTGTATGCCATATCTCATACACATATATTCACTCTTTTTTATTTAATATCCTGCATTTCATTTGGCTAAATAAGGCACCATTATAAACCCCTTCAATGCTCTTTGGTTTTTAATTAACCTCTCAAACTTTCCACTTGGGAGAGTCAATAACCAATGATACGAGTATCAAAGTTAAATATGATGAGTTAATCAGCCAACAGTATATAGTCTGATTACCGTATGTACCTGTCTTTACAAAGTTTTTTGTTGGTTTTAAAGCACTTAGTATAGGAATGATACGCAAAGTCTTGAAACTTTACGACTGACCCTCGTATACAGCATTGTCAAGTAGTGTGGGTAATCTATGTGCACTGGCTATAGACTTGATTGATAAGGGTTTAATGCAGTTTTCAATAATTGTTCAGTCATATCAAGGAGGCCAATTCCCCTACACATGCTTCCTGGCTTTCTTACACCAGTAATCCATACAACCTTCTTTCGAAGCAACTGGGTGCTTTTCCACATAGGTTACAAGAAATTTTTTAAAGGAAGCAGATGCAGTACAGTACATTTAAATAACCTGTGCAAGCAGACAGGATGTAATTATTTTGAACAAGAAGGCTAAATGTCCCTTTATGTTAAACAAGAAGGCCAAGATGTGCCTATATTGCTCACCTGGCTACCATAGCCTATATAAAAAGGTTACCAAGAGCAGAAAGGGTCAATATTGACGTAGGGATTAAACGTTTGATATGCTACGATCTATGTGATATTCAGCATGTGAAGTTTAGTCGTGAAATGACAAGTTTAGTCCTGAAACAATTTGGTTTCCGTTTTGCTTAAAATTCACTGCAACTATAATGTGTCATACAAGCTGAAGATTCTCAAGTGTTTTTTTTTTTTTTTACCAATAAACTGTTTTAAATCCTCTAACTAGATCCAGTAGATAGCAAAAGCGGGAGTATATAAACAAAAAATACGAAGTAATTAAAAAAAAAAAAGAAGATATTTATAATCAAGATTGAGCATAATGAAAGTTCACATGTATAGTCAACATATAGCAAGAACTATTTAATCAAGATTGAGCATAATGAAAGTTCACATGTATAGTCAACATATAGCAAGAACTATTAAGTCTGTTTTTGTTTGTTTGTAATGTCACTTTAATTGCCAGTAGAAAACTGAAAAATAAACAAAAGAAAATGGTCAAGTCAGTTCCACAAGAGTAAAGAGCGAAAATCAGTTGGTAGGAATCGTTCATCTCGAACGAAACATGAAAAACCGGGTACGAATCCAAAGAATTTTTAGAAATCGGATGAAATCGTGAAAACAGCGAAGTTCATAACGGAAGGAAGCAGAGACAACTTAATTACTCTATGGGAACCGATGACACCTTGTCGTCTATTCAATAAGAATGACCAAAATTGCCAAGCGATGACATGCTGCATTTACAAATAGAACGGGTCACGTTACGGCCATGCCTATTGCATAGTTGGGTTAACGTTGTTTTTACAGTTTCTAGAATTATACTGTAATATGTAGTAATTAAAATGAATCATCATTGATTTTTTAAAGATTACCCATTTATTTAAAAGTCTCAATTTGTAAAAATATCGCCTGAAACTTTTTTTTTGAGCTTTGATGAATCGGGTTGTAAACCAAACTATAAAAAGAACGTAGCCTAGAATGTTAGGGGAAAGTTATTAAATACCCATTAGATGTGTCTAAAATTTTGTAATAACCGTAAAAGACATGCCTGTTTTCAGTATTTTGTATCTTTTTGTGTCTTAAATCATTTTATACAATTTATTGATTCATAAAGAGTTTTTTTTAACAATAATAACATTAGTTTCTCCCTTTTTGATTACGTCACCCCATGGTACAAATTAAAACCTATCCCATACTGACGCCGCGCTTCCACGCGGCGTCAATAAGCTCATTGATGGAAGACGAATGATGCTTGTAACAATGACTTTTGTCAAACGTCAGAAAGGATGTTGGCCGACCTGGGTTCAAACTCAAAACCGCTGACCCGCGTCCCTACCCGACTTAGCTATCGGGGCTCGGCCAGGGCATAACTTAATGATTGAAAGGGGTCGAGATTTACAAATTGACAGAAACCTACGGCAAAACCAATATTGTCTGAGAAATAATATCTATGCTATTGAAGACAAAAAACACTTTTTGCTTTGGTGTCCGTTATATGAAGAAATGAGAAATGCTCTTTTCTTACAAGAATGGTTAGATTACATTACATGTGATAATTTATTTGTGATTATTATGTCGGACACTCGTTACCAGGGCATCATTGCACTTGCAAAGTACGTGAACCTGGCATTCGACAAAAGGAAACAAATTTAAGCACTTTACTGTTTATTTAGTCAAATGTATTTAGTAAATTGATCTTGTATAACACATTGATCCACCAAGGAAAGTAATTTGTTCAGGAAATTCCACCAACAACCGCCATGGTAAAATTACTTTTGTAATGTTAACTAAAATCATTTTAATTACTACTTTCATGTTCTTTGGTAAACTCATAGTGAATTTGTTGCCGGAAGCCTTGTATAACTGAATAAAACTATTTGTAGCTATAGACCGCTGGCAGAATCCTTCACAAAACAGGTTTCAGCAGTAGAATGGTTAACACCATTACTATAAACCAAGTTACATGTAACACCATTACTATAAACCAAGTTACATGTAACACCATTACTATAAACCAAGTTACATGTAACACCATGACTATAAACCAAGTTACATGTAACACCATTACTATAAACCAAATTCCAAAGAAGGAGTAAACTGGCATTTTCCAATCAATATCTCGCGTATGACTTATCCAAACCCTATGCTGTTGGTACTCGGAAGAATCGTCATAGTTTTTGAGCGTTAAATAAGGGTTTTGGAATTTGAAATACTTATATTATCTAGAGCTCTGATGTACTGTCCACATGTTGTGATGTTAAACGAGTTAAACCGAAGATTGCCGACTTTTTTTTTACTATTTCAGATGACGGTAAGATAGATATGTGAAATGTGTTGGTATCAAACAGGAGAGTGTTGAACGTTGAAGGTGTCAGAATAAATAGACCAGTGGTACTGGTAACTTTCCAAGACAACTGTGATTTAACTGAACACATGTTGGAAGCCACGTTTAAAACATTAACACAACATTGTGAAAAGTCTAAGCTGAACCATGTAACGTCTTTACTAATGACATTATATTTCAATTATTTACATAACTCCTTTTAAAATCATGTACATCATTTGCATAAAGTTGGTCCATCGAAGAATTGACTCTTAACATGATCCAATTAATTGACTTAATTTTCACCTTTGTTCATATAACCCAGATATGGAAAAATTGATAATATTCATATAAGTTTATTTTTAATTTTATTAAATTTAAGGCATTCTTCTTCTAAATGACCAATTTCAACTTCAAACACATTTTACGTTTTCTCTTTTTCCCATACTAGTCCGGTTACCGGCCCCCTGTCAGAAGATATTGAAATGTATAATGTGTGGATATAGGGTAATATGTTCATTAGTATCTACTGGAGACAATGAAACATAAAACAAGTAGAAACATACATTTATTTTGTTTACATTTAACCAAAAAAAGACAAAAAATCCGTACAATATTTAGACTGTACCTTTGAAAAATGAGTGCAAAAATGTTATAATCTGTTTTCATAGTAAATTACCCAACACAATTATTTCCCATATATCTCGACTATACATCAGTTGTGATTCTCACAAACATTTAGTAGCGACGGGGTGGTTAAAGTTATGCATGCAAGGCTTTTTCTTACAAACCACAGATGCTATTGCTTTAAAACTTCACACACTTATTGGACATCATCAAATGACCTTGCAGGACAAGTCCCAAAACTCTTTATCATATTTTGACACAATTATGCCCCTTTTTTTACTTAGAAATTCTGGTTAAAGATTTGCTTGCAACTACATTACGAGTCAATATTTCTGTTTTTTATGCGTTGCATTGAAACTTTAAACAACCCTTTCCAACCATTACACCTATGTAGATTATTAAGTTAGATAACTCTATCCTACATTTACTGCAAGTTATAGCCCTTTTTGACTAAGAAATTCTAGTTAAAGTTTTCGTGCAACAACATAAAGAGTCCATATCCTAGGAACTACTTGTTGCATTGCATTGGAACTTCATAAAACCCTTTTGCAAACATCACACCTATAAAAACAATCAAATTTGATAACTCTTCCCAGCACAAAATGCAAATTATGGCCCTTTTTTACTTAGACATTCTGGTTAAAGTTTTGTATAGAAGGTACCTTCAGTAACCACTAATGATATTGACTTGAAACTTTATTCATGTCTTCAAGGTTGTCAGACAGTCAAGTAAGATAACTCTTGTATGAATTTAGTACAAAGTAAGGCCCTTGTTTGACTTTGAACATTTGGTTAAAGTTTTGCATGCATGGTAATACTATTCACATATCTCAGTAACCAAAAAGTACATTCAGTCGTATCATATAATTGCACTAGGAGAAACATGGCAATTAAATGAGATAGAAGGCGTGTGTGATTCCCATGTAGTGTATTCATTACCAGCTGAAAAACAGTCGAAATACGGACGTGCTATGGGTGGAATGTCGGTTTACATTCACAGAGATGTTACGAAATATATAACGCGAATCAACACGGATTGTAAAATAGGTATTTGTCTAAAAATGAACAAATTAGTGTGCGGTGACATGGACACCATTATTATGTTTGCATACCTACCTCCGGTTAACTCACCATTCTATGCTAACAAAAACTTCAAAGGAATTGAGTTACTTGAACATGAAATTACATTATTAGAAGGTCATCTACCTGAGCGTAACTTTATCATTATGGGTGATTTGAATTCACGTGTCGGGGAGAAAGTCGTTAACTGTAATACGAATGCCAATATTCCTGAGTTAGAACAAGTAAACGATTTCTTTCGATCGCCAATCTCTGAACAAAGGTGTTCACAGGACAAAGTTATTAATACGTTTGGAAAGGACCTTATAGAACTATGTCAAGTACAATCGCTGTCAATTCTGAATGGTGTAGTTGGAAAAGACAGTAATACTGGTAATTACACTTTCTTATCAACCAATGGTAATAGTGTAATAGATCTGGGTATTTGTTCTACCAAATCATTACATATCATAGATAATTTTGAAGTTGGGTTGAGATGTGAATCTAGCCATATGCCGATTATTATGGAGCTCAAAAAAGTATTTCCAATCTATACGCAAAATATACAAAAACCGAATAACAATCATGAAGATATTAGATATCGCATTTCTTCCCACGATATTGAAACGTATAAAGAGTCTCTAAATGAGATAATAACCAACTCATGGAACAGCCGATTGTCAACGGACATCCGAAATGACACTAAAGACATAAATGATATTGTAGAAGACATTGAGTAGACACTTAAAGAAGCTGGTGTTAAGTTCGAAGCTCGACGTAAAAGCTTCTGTTCAAAGCAACCAGCGTGGTTTGATAAAGTATGTAAGGATGCAAAGCGTATAAAATATGCAAAGCTGCGAAAATACAGACATCATAAGAGCAGTATCCACCTGTCTGAGTACATAGTATCACGTCAAACGTTTAAGGCGTTATGTAAAAACAAGCAATCAATATTTCAAAAACAAAAGCTTGATTCACTTGTTGCGGCTATAAATAACCCGAAATCGTTTTGGTCGAAATTGAAAAATATGACTCACAAAAAATCAGCAACGACGAACACTATTACAACTGAGCAGTGGGTAGACCATTTTACCAAATTATTAAATACGGATGGAGAAAATGGAAATCACGATGAGCATCTGTTAATAGACGAGCCAAGCGACGAGATAGAGCAGTATATTTTCAACAGCGAGATTTCGGACGATGAGGTAACAAATGCTGTGAAAAATTTAAAGACAGGGAAAAGTTCGGGGCCGGATTCGCTTATCCCAGAATTTTTTATTTTTGGTATTGACTATTTAATACCTGTGCTTTGTAAACTATTTAACAGGTTATATAACAAGGGAGAATATCCACTTTCGTGGGGTCAGTCAGTTATCGTTACCTTACATAAGAAGGGTGACGTAAATGACGTTGACAACTACAGAGGAATAAGTCTTCAAAATGTTATTGGTAAAATATTCACGTCAATACTAGTTAATAGACTAAACTTTTACTCCAATTTATATTCAAAAGTATCGGAAGCCCAAAGCGGTTTCAGGGCCGGGTATTCAACAGTCGACAATGTATTTGTATTGAAGTCCCTAATTGATAAAAAACTGTCTCGCAAGGGTGGTAAATTGTACGTTTGTTTTGTCGATTTTTGTAAAGCATTTGATACTGTAGATAGGAATATCCTCTGGAAACGAATGAGTGAGAAAGGGGTGAAGGGTAAACTTTTTGGAGCTTTACGTAGTATGTATAAATCTGTGAAGTCATGTATCTTGTGTAACGGAACAAAATCAGAATATGTTAACTGTACGTTAGGTTTAAAACAAGGATGTGGGGCCAGTCCCATAATGTTTGACTTTTTTATTGATGAACTATCAAAGCAACTTGAAAACAGTGGTCACCATGGTCTTCAACTGTACCCATACCTTACCGAATTGTTTCTACTAATGTTTGCTGACGACATAGCGCTCATGTCTGATACAGTTATAGGCCTACAAAGAGAAATAAATACACTCGAACAATTCTGTAATGAAAATAAACTAACGGTAAACGAAAAAAAGACTAAGATTGTGGTTTTCAAAAAAGGTGGTAAATTGGCTAGATCTGAAAAGTGGTTATATAAAGGTTGTTATCTAGAATGTGTTAGCTCATTTCATTATGTTGGTCTACTTTTAACAAGGCAAATGTCAATGCCAATGATGGTAAATGATCTCGCGGTAAAGGCGAAGCGTGTTTTATATGGTATATTATCAAACTTATATAAATGTGGGCAAATTCCGAGAAAAGCTTACTTTAAAATATTTGATAGTAAAACTTGTGCGCAGCTGCTCTATGGTAGTGAGCTATGGGGCTTTGAGCGTCACGAGAGCCTAGAACGGATACAGTATTACGCCTGCAAGCGTTTTATGTGTGCTGATAAGAGGAGCTGTAACGCAGTCGCCCTTGGTGATTGTGATAGATATCCGTTGCATATTGAAACTATGAAACGTGGGTTAAAGTATTGGTTCAAATTACTAAAAATGGAGGAAAAACGATATCCAAAACAGTGTTATATAATGTTGAAAAACGAAGACGCTTATGGTAAAATCAATTGGGTAACACAGCTACGATCATGTCTGCAAAGCAATGGTTTCGGATACGTATGGGAGAGCCAAAATGTGAATAATGAGAATGTATTTATAAACTCTTTTGTGACAAGGGCTCGAGACCAGTATTTACAAAACTGGCGCAGCAAAATTGATAATAGTTCAAAATTAAGTCACTATAGACAATACAAGTCGGTGTACGAATTTGAATATTATCTAGAAATCATTACTATAAGAAAATTCAGGCGTGCTATGTCTTGTTTACGAAACGGATCACATTCTCTACAAGTTGACAAGTATAGACGTAATAACGTCTTATATCCCGATATGTTATGCAAGTTATGTGACGCTCAGGCAATAGAAGACGAATATCATTTTGTTATGCATTGTACATGTTATGCGAGTTTGAGAAATCATTATATACCGCTTAAGTACTGTAATCCCATTTCGTATAACAGGTTCATTTTACTTATGTCGTCTAAAAACGAGTCGGTAATCAAATCTCTTGCAACATATATATACTATGCTTTTGAACGAAGGAAGAGGTGTTTGGTATGAATTTCAGTCATATGTTTTAAGTTTTATGTCAGTGTATACTATATATGTAATTCCATTTTGCAGCACATTACGAAGTCAGATCGATGTTCCCATATGTCATTTGTATATGCAGCAGTGAATTTAGAATGCTATAATAAAACGTATGCATATGTATATATTGTAGAAAGTAATAACATATATGTTATAAGTACATGAATCAACTGTTATACGACGTGATAACAAAATTTATGCCTATGTCTATGTGTAAACCTTTAGCTTTTTCATAATAAAATATGCTTCTATCGTAGATACTAATTCAAAACATGATGGGGAAAGTAGTAACTGCTCAAAATAACTTATTTCTCATTTCGCATCAATGTTTTCAAGGTTTTAAATAAACCACATTTAAGATACCAATTGTTTCATTCTAGTATGCTTTCAATACAAACAGATCTTAACATATCATATAAGGTAAACTATAAAACAAGTTCTGTGTGAAAATGTTATATGATGTAAACATAATTGTTATGGGCCGGTGGCCTTATGTCAATAAAATATTGTCATTGTCATTGTCATTGTCATTGTCACTCAGGGATGGATTTAAAACTTCAATTTAGTCTTTAAAGGTATCAAACAATCAGGTAAAGTAACTTCTTACTGAATTTATTATAAAATATGGCCCTTTTTGAAGTTAGAAATTTTGTTTGAAGTTTTGTATGCAAGGAATTTTCTCACAAACAGCAGATGCGATTCAAACAAGACTTATCCAACTTGATTTATAGTTCTATACTATCAAGCCACTATCTCAGTAACAATTGTTGTCTATAGTATCAGATGGCTTAATAGTCGAGCATTCTGTTTTGCGAACAGCTCTTATTTTACTTGTTCTCAATAAGTACTGGTGCTAGGGCTTTTCATATTTAGGATACATTTTTATATAATACCCTTCTTCACAGTGTATGCTGGAGATGCTAAGTTTGACATTCTATTTTGGGTAAAAATCATGATTGGTTGATTTTGAGAATAGGACATATCTTCTTCATGTTTTGGTTAGATTGATTTCAAATTGTGCACACACATTTCATAAATAAAGTACTTCAACATATCAAATGGGTTTTTGAGTCAAACACTTGGATTTTCTTTTTAAATTTTTGTATTTGTGTACCTTGTGTTTAGCGCAACGTAAAAGTGTTTTTTTTACATTTCCTCAAAAGTAAAGTTATATTTTATACTCTTCATGACATTGTATGAGTGTTAGTGAGTGCTACCCTTGTTGGGGGTAAAAAACATGAATTTTGATGGATTTTGAGAATCAAACATACCTTCATCTTTTTTTGTTAGATTGACTACAAATTTTACACACACATTTAATGAATAATGTTTTTCAACATATCAAATTGGTCTTGGGGGTTATACATCTTTTTTATAAAATGTGTGTACTTTTGTACTTTTTTTCATTTTTACAAATTTTAGCTCAACGTTAAGGTTTTGTTATTTGTCTTTTACACTTGCATTGATCGAGACATTTCATTACGCGTTATTCTTGTTTATTTCTTAAATATTCAGAATTGATCTAATAAATAGTTCAACGTTAAATTACATTTGTTGCAAAGTCTTGTTCAACATATGCCAGTTCATCGTTCAGGAGGAATACACTACATCCAATCAAGCAAAGAGAAGTAATATTAATAATTTGCAAATCAGAGTTATGGATCTTGATATGAGAGGCTTTATGATGACACCAAGAATGTTGAAACAAATATAAGTAGTTACATAATCAAAATATTATATCGTTTTAAATTCCCAAAGTTCTTTACACAATTGGGTTTCCTAAGATTAACCCTGCAACGACTTGTCCATTTTAGGTTCGTCTGTTTTAGATAGATGAGTTAAAGTTATAGCTCCCTCGGCGTTCGTCACTCTTGATTGCAATTTGTCAAACTTATGCCCCGTTTAAATCCGATTTATCTCATTTGAAATTTTAAATAGTTGTCTTACATCATAGTAGCAACAACATGTGCAAGTTCCATAACTGTTGACTGCATTTGTCAATCTTATGTCCCTTTTGTAGTCAGATTGTTGGTTCAGTTTTGAGATAATATATTTTATTCATTAAAGGTGCTGAATTTCAGATGGAGTTCACAATTTTGAAATCTTGAAACTACTGCGAATATTGCAAATAATGACACCAAAGTAAGTAATTAAAAGTACAAAACTATTTTGGCAGTAAATGTTGAAAAACAGTAAAGTAAAGGTCATGAACATGTACACAATTTGGCTTACTGGGTAAGTCTACCCAGTAAAAATGAAGCATAAACGATCAAAATCTAGTGTTTATTGTACTCGAAAGTGAAATGATTACACTAGTATTATCCCAGAATTATGATTCTTATATTTCCAGACAACATTTTAACTGTTTTAAACTTTGGCTTTACTATTTAATATGAAAAGGGCAAAGCCTCATCACGAGCACAGCACCTTTAATGGGTCCAAGCTGTAGGTATGTGACTACCATTTTTGAAGCAATCTGTGACAAAGCTGTCGGAACTGGGACCGTTTTGTACCAAATCCCTACTTTAACCTTGCCTTAAAGTCAAATCATCGAACATTTAAACGCTTTCACTCCATCGCATGAACATACACATATCCAATGCAGTAAGGTATAAACAAACCAGTCTTAAGGATGTACAGAAATGAGAAATGGATTTTTTATAATTTTCAACTTTTTTGTAAACTAACTCTTCTAATTCAGTTGTCAATTAAATGATGTACATGTATATAGTCAATATGTATTTTAATAATGTCAATAGTCAACAGATTGGATTAAATTTGTTTGAGATAAAGAGCGGAATATTTGTCCTGAGCCCTCCAAGTGCTGTCCAGATGCCATGTTTGATTGAATAATATGGTTGGTTAAAAGAACCTTTAATAGTATCATATGCTTTTGAAAATAAGTAGAAAATATTGTTATACTTTTGTAACAATTTGAAGATATGTTTGAACAATAAATAAACATATATTCATATTTAAAAAAAAATAAACAAGGGAGGTGATTCAAACAAGATCAACTCAAAATTGTGATGAGGGACATGTACTTTTCTTCTATATAGTGATAAATAATATTTATTTCAATAATCTGAAGAAGTTTTAGAAATAGTTAAATATTATAAATATGTTCTCTTCTTATTTCAAAGTGTTGAGCCTGTCCATTTTTTACACCTGACAAATATGCGTTCTCACCAGAGCAAAATAACGTATTATTTTAGATTTATTTACAACATATCATGTGAACCTCCATAGATATGGATAAAATAACCCAGAATGTGATTTAAACCACACGAAGACAAAAAGTATTTCAAATATTGGTTATTTTTTTACGTGCTGAAATAGCAAAAAATAAAATTCATATCATACGGCTTTCATCAACCAAGCATACAATTAAGGACAATACAATACAATACAATACAATACAATACAATACAATACAATACAATACAAAGTTAAATATTATAAACATTCCACTTCTCAATTCAGTACATACTTTTCACGTTTTCCCTTCAATTTGGCCTAGCCATGTTCAAATATATCCAAGATAGTCTAGATTTCACCAAAACAACAATTCTGACAAAGTTTTAATGTGCTAAAATTAAAAATGCGGAATTAAGAGTGTTAACAAGATTTTCCTTCAGATTGTCGAAGTGACCTAGTTCATGACCAAACATGAGCTATATTTGAATTAAGCCTAGATATGGACAAGATAACATCAAGGCAATTATTCAGACAAAGTTTAAACATGCCAAAAATAAAAATGCGGCCTCCAGAGTGTTAAAAATATTTTCTTTCATTTTGAACTTGTGACCTAGTTTTTGACCTCACATTACCAAGTTGCAAACTTTGCCTAGATATCATCAATATCAACATTCTGACAAAAAAATTCAAGTCTATGACCGGACATAACTTACATTTAAACTTAGCCCAGATATCATCAAAAAAGTTATTCTGAATACATTTCAACATGCTCAAGTAAAAAACAAGATATCCAGCGTGTTTACGATATAGATAAATGGTATTTTAAAGGTGGCATGCAAATTAAAATAAAAAAATAAAAGAGATTTCATATATAAAGAGACTAGATTCCAGCAAAGATAAAGATAAAGCGGACTGTCCAGTCCATATTCCAGTAATCAAATTGAAACGGAAGATATATAATGATCAAAGTTGTGTGATTGACCATGTCAAGCTCATCTTTCCAAACAATCGCGTTAATGCGAACCGAGTTGTAACGTTACGCATAAGCCGATAGATTACTGTGAATAGTTGGTTGTTCGTGAAGAGGTTTGACAGCATATTGCATCATGGTGTACATATTTCATCCCAGGATGACAGACAATGAATGCTCTACTATTATACATTTTACAAAATGAAAACAAAATGAAACTTAACTTTCATAGTTGTTATTTTAGGCTATTTACTCTCGTAAAACCAACTCTAGACTATGTATATGTCAGCTAATAACATACATGTACATGAATCTATAATCAGAGTTCTTCGGATATTAAGTCTTCCCGTTAAAAGTTTCTTAAACTAATGAGTGAACAGTTCTTAATCGGATCAAACTATGCGGATACCTCGAGTGATCTAAATCTAAACTACGCCACTACAGACTTAAGAAAACAGGACTTTACTAATTTAGGTTTCTGACTGCGCAAATGTTCTGAACTGAACGGCATTACAATTAGCTTCATGTCAATTAAGGTTAACGATCTCCCACTTATAGACAGACACCTTTTGACGCAACTGCAGCAGAGGAACTTTGAAAGAAGTGTGACAAAAGGATAAGTTGCACATAATGGGCAATTTCTCCGTTTGACACAGTATTATCTACATGGTACAATTACTGTAATTTCAATTATAAAGAGTTTTCATATTTCTGCCCAGATGTTCTAAAAGTCGCCTGCTGTGTGTAAGAGAGTAACAGGTTATTCGGATAGGTAGGCGTACTTCAGTATAATTGTTCCGGCCTATTCCTGGTAGCTCAGTCGGTCCATGGTTTGGATTTAAAGCAAACCTCGGCCAATATTATTTCCGTCATATGAACAAATGATAATGCTACATGCGTCATTTGTCTTCCAATAATGGAGTAACGATTTATGTGTTAAAGCAGCCAGTTGCTTTGTAATACTGTTTTGTTGAGTACTGGTGTAAGAAACACATTGACATGTGAACTTGTCGTCGATATATGACTGATTTGTGTTGTTGAAAATGGCTTTAAACCCCATGCAATCAATCATCAAAGTATAATTGATACTGTGATTGTCGTAGCGATTCCTAAATTTAGATTCTCATTTGTTGCACGAATACGGCTGAAGTCCGGCAAAAGAATTCAGGTTGTCGTGATGTATAGTCTGTTTGTAGAAATTCTATTGACAGCTATTAAATGGGCATGTAAACTTTCCGGGACAATGTTCTGCTTGACTCTTGCGATGTTAATTAAGACCGCTGTTCCTCTTGAAAGTTTTCCCGCAAACTTTTCACATCGCAGTTTTGTGCTTTATAGACATGATCATTCAGTTGCTCTTGTGTTACAACCTAATGTTGACATGGTGTGCAACGAATTCGTTCGGGCTGATGGCTTCGCAGGTGACGGTTCAAACTGTTTTTCAACTTATACTGTTTCCCACATTGTTAGCAAACATAAGTGTTCGAATTCAACTTCAACAGCAAAAACATCTAACTAGGATATCTGTATCGCTTACACTCATAGCTGAAAAATAAATGGAATGGTATTTAATACTTGAAATGGGACATTCGCCTGTGTAGTTCAACACACGATTTGTATAAATATAACCTACGTTTCATTGAAGAATGATCTAACCTATTATTGTATTTACAAGCCAAAGTTTGTAAACAACATCAAAATAATGATATGATTTCCCCGTTTGCTGCACCCAAAATCCGATTCCCGTGTGGCTTTGCTTGGATTTTATCCGACGTATAAAACACCCTTATGTCAAAATAAATCAGAAATGCGCATATAATTCGTCGTTTTTCAAGCTGTAATTACGACAGATAATGCATTAATCATTATTTTAATCAACATAGTTCAACATGCATTGTTTAGAGAAAAAGATGACAAAACAAATTTTATTGGATATATTTAATACTTTCTAGGCGATGATTTAACCCAGAATTTCACAATGGAGTGTCACGTTTATATATCTTGAACCAACCATTGTTTTAAGTTAAGCTTGTACTGACATTTTTTGGAAAATTGACTGAATGAGTACTCACCAATTTTATTTCTCTTCCCGCGATATCCGCGTTTGTGGCACCAATCCGCGTTCAGTGTATTCGGATAACGGGTGTGATAAATAGACCTAAGAAAATGTTGGAGACCTTAAAGTATTTATGGTCGCTACCATGGTTACCTATTATGAAAGTGGCTAGTTTTGTTGGTCAAATCATATCGATGAATACTGTTTTAGGCCCTGTTTCACAGATTATGACTATAAGTATAAATATAGCCCGAGCAAAGTCTTGGAATGATTGTATTCTATTGTCTGTGGAAAGTAAGGATCAGCTAGCATTTTGGGAAACCTAGGGATGAAAACGGAAAAGCTTTTTATCTATCCAAGATAATAGAGAGAGATGATTGAGACATATCTAACGATATCATTATCATTTGAAATCGGAGATGGGGCTTGTTAGACATTGATTACTTTACGTCAGAATACAAAGCTAAATTACCTCATTTCTACTTAAGATTCTGGTGTAATGGAACGTTAGGAGTGGATGCATAAAGAATGTGGACGTCATGTCCCACCTTTTACTTTAATACCTAGAGTGCTAGGGAAGATGAAAGTTTCCTATGCGCGGGGAGTGCGAGTAGTCCCGGAGGGGAAATCGGCTGATGTTTGGCCAATGTTATGTTCTTTCGATGGAGAATTCCTCATTTATTCAAGATTTTATATCATTGCCTACTTCAAAAGAATTACATACAATATAAAAATGTAAAATGTAAAAATTGGAGAAGGCATTTTTGGTGCTGACAATTAAAAATTAAGAATGTTTGCTTTATATATTATTGACTATTGTGGAAAAGGGAGCAAAAACGCTAGATAAGGGACAGTAATGCGTTATGAAAATGCAAATGTCGAACACTGGTTACCTTCCTTGATTTCATAGTTTGATCATTAATATTTGGATTTTCTGGTTTGACTACTGTATTTTTATGTTCATTCATAGGGAAATTCTTAAATCAATTAATAAGATATTTTAGCGCTATATATGTGTTATACATATGTTCTTTCAAAGATATAGTAAAGAACTTCAGGAATTGGGAATTACCTATTACAGGCGCGGCTACTTTTATAATTGCTGGCGATATATGCGGGTTATCGTTAAAGCGATTGCCTTTCCGATCTATGGTTGATAGAATGATTGATAATATGGATTGTAGTTCTGTGGTTTGTTGTTGCTGGTTTTATGATAAACATGTGTCGTTTTGTATTAGGTGTATAGAACAAAAGAGAAGGTTAAACAACAGATAAAATAAAATGACTGTGCTTCACACAACGTTCTTATGATAGATATCAGTTCAGGCGTGGTTTCCTTTATACTCGCTGGAATATTGGATTTTCCTGTTACAGGCGTGACTGCCTTTAGAATTGTTGGCGATATATCGTTTCGTCAAGGGAATTGCCTTTCCGATTGATGTTGCACAGAAGATTGAAGTTGTAGTATATGTTTAATAGCTTTTGCTTGGTTTTAAGGAGTACAGAGGTATTCGCCCTTAAACGAAAGGATGGTTTTTTTTGTTAGTTATTTGTCGCTTTTTATTGAATCAAGTAAATCGGAAAAATAAAAGGAATCTGCATGGGTTTATATTTCAAAAACCGAATCTGCTTTGTGTCCAGTTGTTCATTTGGAAAAGTATTTTGCATGGATTAAGATCTATCCGACGTCAGATTATTTCATTTTCCCTCAATTAAGTGCTACAAAACTAAGTTACAAAGTCAGGAAAAGTGGAAAGTGTTTATCGTTTAGTAATGATCGAGATATGTTTTTTTAATGTTGTGAAAACGGTAGTTCAAGATGTAATGCTTGCATACCTTACGGACAGGGGGTGCCACCGCCGCTACGAACAATGGCATACTGGATAGATTACTTAAGTGCAATGGTAAATGGCATAGCAAATCGGCAACGGATGGGTATGTGAAAAGATCAGTGAATGAAAAACTCAAAAGCTTCTAAATCACTTGGGATGTAATTGGCTATATGTTTAGAATATGTTTAAGTTTGTTATATTTGTATGTGAAATATTCCATAATTACAGAATAACTTATATGCCCGTTCTTTTAATCTACAGTCTGTCGACAAGCCCAACCGCTTTGTCAAAAAACATATATGTATTTGTGTTAAAGTTTGTGTGCCGCTGCGAAAGAAGTATGAGTTTGCAAGGGAATTGCTCTTTTATTTATAGAGTTTACAGGACGTTGTTGACCAAATGTTTTGAAAGTGGTCTACAGCAGATTAGTTGTATGTAGGAAAGGGTTATTGTCTATGCTATATTTAATCACTGTATGTCACACAGCAGATTAGTTGTATGTAGAAAAGGGTTATTGTCTATGCTTTATTTGATCACTGTATGTCACAGCAGATTAGTTGTATGTAGGAAAGGGTTATTGTCTATGCTCTATTTAACCACTGTATGTCACAACAGCTGAGTTGTATGAAGGAAAGGGTTATTGTCTATGCTCTATTTAACCACTGTATGTCACAGCAGATTAGTTGTATGTAGGAAAGGGTTATTGTCTATGCTATATTTAATCACTGTATGTCACAGCAGATTAGTTGTATGTAGAAAAGGGTTATTGTCTATGCTCTATTTAACCACTGTATGTCACAGCAGATTAGTTGTATGAAGGAAAGGATTATTGTCTATGCTATATTTAATCACTGTATGTCACAGCAGATTAGTTGTATGAAGAAAAGGGTTATTGTCTATGCTCTATTTAACCACTGTATGTCACAGCAGATTAGTTGTATGAAGGAAAGGATTATTATCTATGCTCTATTTAACCACTGTATGTCACAGCAGATTAGTTGTATGTAGGAAAGGATTATTGTCTATGCTCTATTTAACCACTGTATGTCACAGTAGATTAGTTGTATGTAGGAAAGGATTATTGTCTATGCTCAATTTAACCACTGTATGTCACAGTAGATTAGCTGTATGAAGGAAAGGATTATTATCTATGCTCTATTTAATCACTGTATGTCACAGCAGATTAGTTGTATGAAGGAAAGGGTTATTGTCTATGCTCTATTTAACCACTGTATGTCACAGATTAGTTTTATGAAGGAAAGGATTATTAATTATGCTCTATTTAACCACTGAATGTCACAGCAGATTAGTTGTATGTAGAAAAGGATTATTGTCTATGCTCTATTTAACCACTGTATGTCACAGCAGATTAGTTGTATGTAGGAAAGGATTATTGTCTATGCTCTATTTAACCACTGTATATCACAGCAGATTAGTTGTATGTAGGAAAGGATTATTGTCTATGCTCTATTTAACCACTGTATGTCACAGCAGATTAGTTGTATGAAGGAAAGGGTTATTGTCTATGCTCTATTTAACCACTGTATGTCACAGTAGATTAATTGTATGTAGGAAAGGGTTATTGTCTATGCTATATTTAATCACTGTATGTCACAGCAGATTAGTTGTATGTAGGAAAGGGTTATTGTCTATGCTCAATTTAACCACTGTATGTCACAGCAGATTAGTTGTATGAAGGAAAGGATTATTATCTATGCTCTATTTAACCACTGTATGTCACAGCAGATTAGTTGTATGTAGGAAAGGATTATTGTCTATGCTCTATTTAACCACTGTATGTCACAGCAGATTAGTTGTATGTAGGAAAGGATTATTAGCTATGCTCTATTTAACCACTCTATATCACAGTATATTAGTTGTATGAAGGAAAGGATTATTGTCTATGCTCTATTTAACCACTGTATGTCACAGCAGATTAGTTGTATGTAGGAAAGTATTATTGTCTATGCTCTATTTAACCACTGTATGTCACAGCAGATTAGTTGTATGTAGGAAAGGGTTATTGTCTATGCTCTTTTTAACCACTGTATGTCACAGCAGATTAATTGTATGTAGGAAAGGATTATTGTCTATGCTCTAGTTAACCACTGTATGTCTTCCAGTAGTTTTGGACTATTTATACCCAAGTCATCTTGTGAATACAATTGTATTGAATTTCACTCTTCTAAAATAAAATGGGAACGAAAGGTTTAATCGTTTTCAACTACTTGTTTACACATGTTTCAGAACCGTTTAATCCTTTCCGTGATAGGGATGACATTTGACGCCTGTTCTGCAATCATATTCTGAAAACATTGTGGGAAAATGATAAATTGCTCCAAACGAGAACTTTATCCTAGATATGTCTCTGAATTATAATTCCGAAGCTAAAGTCAAGTTTCGTATTACGGATATATCATTGATAAGAATAGAAAAGGACTGTTCGGCTTAATAGATTGAGTTTACAATAAGCATAACTTCCTCTTATTTAAAAATGATAGGCGCTCTGGAAAAACCCATCTGTAGGGATTTTGCGACCAGTGTAAAATTCAGACCAACCTGCGCATCCGCGCAACATAATCTGCTTCCGCACGGTTAGCTAATTAGTAAATGAAGATCTCAGGATACTTCTGACAAACATTTTCAATTTATCTTACCGTGTGAATGTACAGGCATATGTTTTTCTATTCTTGTATAATTTCATGAATGACGTTTGTGGTTTTAATCGAGTTTACGAGTTTAGCCGAAGAAATCCGACTGAAAAGGATATCGAGGGTAAGAAATAAACTTATACAAAGAGTAAATGACTATACTTTGTTTATTACAAGAAACATCAAATATAAGAATAAATACATGTACTAACAAACAGAGTATTTATCTCACTTTAAATAAACAATCAACAGACAACTACAGTTCACTGGCTCACATATTTAATCAGGTGTTCTTGTAACGGGCAAAAGTAATATAGATCGGTGTCTGGAAAGAGTGTCTGGATTTATATCAAATGGCTTTTGTGCCACTGTTGATCAAACCAAAATATGTTTGTGCCTCATATTGCAATCTTTAGTTATTGGTTTAAAGTCTTAACATATGCAATGTTATGGACATAAGGAGTGAGTATATAACTGTGTTTGCCCATTCATGTATAGTCTCCAGGTTAAGCTAGGCAATGTTGTAATGTTCAGAATTCCTAAGGATTTGTGTCTTTTTCCAGGATCTAGTTCGCAGTATAATTAAATATTTAAAACATTAATAAAATATGCTAATTTGGTCAATGGATCACTTATACTGAGTATGACACGCCACACACACGCTTTTATCGGACGTGGACGCCAGCGTGTAACATAAGTTCCTACCATTTTCGTCACGATGAGCTTAAACTGGCTAACATATGTTCAAAATGTTTTAAATAACATGACACAAGATAAAATACTAAATACACCACAAGATTCTCAAACGTTTTTTAATATCGTTTGGATATAATATTTTAAAAGTCATCTGCTTTGAAAACGTCGGACCAAAATGTTACACCCACCTTGATTATTTTAATGTTTGTAATTGATAGATAATCGTAAACATAGAGAAAAATTGGCCAATTTGAGAACACTTGATCTGCAGCAAGTGTTTTGTAATTAATTTACGATCACTGTAGAACAAGAACAGTCTTTATATGATAATAAAAAAAAAATCACTATAAATTTTACAAATACTGTCGATCTAATTATAGTGTAACGTGTACCGGATTTAAGCCATCGCGGGTCACCCATCCAGGCACTAACCGCGATGAACGTTGCTTAACTTTAAGAAAAGGTCAACCACTCTACCACCGTCGCTATAAAAGTCAGCTTCCACAGCAAGGCTGTAGAAGTGATATTTATACCTATACCCTGTTCCCGTTTCATAAGATTCAAGATGACTTTAATCAGTAACGTAAACTTTACAATGTTTATATCTACATACATATGTATAATACTATATATAAAACAAAGGTCAAGTTAAGACAACTATGTGCACGATGTTAATTCAACAAATATATAAGATGCAAATCTTGACAAAATAAAGACGTTTACCCCTAAGCAACTATAAATGAGACCATCTGTGTGAAAAGGTACAAAGCTTTTGTGAACCGCGTAGATCCAGACCAGCCTGTGCATCAACACAGTCTGATATAATTATACACTGTTCACATATCACTTACGATAGGTTATAAGAAGCTGACAACACGTGTAGAGTCTGATCAGATGTATAGGCCGATCTGAACCTACGCTGTTGAAAAATACCAATTTGTATCTTTACCCATAGACGGGATGAGAACAGCACATTCTTGTTAACATTTAAATCGACGTAGAGTCAATTAAAATCTTGTATTTGAACAAAAGATGGCATCACAGATCTTTTTTCCATGTGCAATCGGTACCAAACAAAGGCTGTGTCAGCTAAATAATAATTTTCATTCATGTCATAAACGATCTGATAAGTTACCTTAAAGTTAAATGTGAAAAGTGTATGTTTATAACAAATTATATACCAGACATATTTGCTTAACTTATTACAGACGATGTATGAACATAAGCAGAAACGGTCGCACAATAACAAACTCAGATAAACGCTATTAGTAACTTTACGGACGAAACCGAAATGAAATTAAACCTTTCCCTCATATAGACGCTTTCTGACGCCTCTGCAGCAGACGACTTTTTGAAAACGAGCAATTTCTCCCTTTGCCAAAATGTTTTCCACTTTTAGTCATATGTTATTCATTCAATTATAGAGATTTTCATTTGTTTGACAAAATATGTTCAAAGTCGTCTGCTGCAGAATTGTTGTATGAGGGAAAGGGTTAAACCTAAACAAATCAAAGGTTATGGTTTTTCATAAAGGTGGAACATTATGGAAAAGTGAAAAATGGACATATACACGAAACGAAATAGAATTAGTCCCTTGGTAAAAAAATCTACGTTGTTTATTCATTCCAAAACTCTGTATACTAAACATAAGAAATGTTAGCACTTCAAGCAAGTAAAGTTACGAATACGATATTCAGATACCAGAAATATTTCGGATATATAAACCATGAGGAAGATTTTAAAATGCTCGCACCATCATTGTATCAATTCTAACATACTCAGCAGAAATGTTAGGATGTCGACAAAGTTCAGCTATAAAACAAGTTTAAACACTTTTTTTTGCAAACGACTAGCATGTATGAACGTAATCAACCTTTTTGCATTGAGTGAATGTGGACGTTATTCGTTATCAGTTACATATATGTTTAAATGAATCGAATACTGGACTAAGTTTATCTCTATGTCATCAGAGAGGTATCCCAAGCAGTGCTGTACTATGATTAAACGATTAGATGAAGTAAGTAACCTGGGGAACGCACATAAACAATTATTATATCAGTTTGGCTTTGGCTACGTTTGGATTGCGAAAGAGCGTGGTGATCCACCGTGTTTCTGTGTGATTTAAAGCAAAGTCTCAAAGATTGTGCATATCGGACACTGTTTTTTAGAAATTAACACTTCTTATAAATCACTGACATATAAACTATACAAACGTGCGCTAGAACCAGATATATATATATCTATACCACTAACGTATATGCAGAAAAAGACCTTAGCTAATTTTCGAAGGTCTAGACATTCACTTATGGTAGAAAAAAGGTTGTTGAATATTAAACAGAGAATGTAAACAGTGGCCTTATAGTATTGACATGGATGTCCATGTAGTGGAAACATTTTAAACAAGAATGGTTAGATTCCGTTGCAAATGAGAACCTGTTATCAGAATAATGCGGCATACTGATTCTGACGGCATTTTCTCACTTGCATGAATTTTGATTAATGCATTTGAATTACAAAAGTCAGATGTAAATATAATAATTATAAACCACACAATTTGAAATAAAACATGCTATTACTATGTTTATATGTTTTCTTAAAAAACTATGTACAATGTTTGAATACAAAATATTGTTGTTTTGGGCCCGTGGTCTTATATTGCGATTAAAGCATTATTGTTTATTGTATTATTAGTGCTCAAATATCACAAAAAGAGCAATGTCACACAAAAACCGACTTTCGGGACTTTGCTTCCAGCTAAGATACTTTTCCCGTGGACAGGCTCAAATGATGCTATAGACCGGATATAAAATACAACCCCAAATCGCCAGATGCGGCCTAATATTATGTAACACTTTAAAGCAAAAGCTGTATCGTCGAAAACCAGCTGTTGACTAGTACTTCGACACTCTCAAGTCTCGTACAGTGGACGGAATAGTTACGCGGTGCCTACTCAAGTTTCGTACAATCTGTTTCAGAATTTCGCCAATATCGTAGACATCTTTTGTGAAGGCTTCTTCCTCACTGCTAAATCTAGGCGAGCTTTTAAGGACGACGCTCTTTATTTTCTGTAAATATATAACAATACTATCTTTTGAAAATACACTCTCCTCGCGATATCTCAAACATATGATTATTAAAATATACCAATTTCTAGAACGGATCGGTCTCAACCAAGCAATCAGAACTACTGCTGTTCTATTTTTCTTAATTTGATTTTATAAAAAGCTAGTCTTTCATAATACACATTTAAGTATAAATTAATTAGAAGCTGAAAATAGATAAATGAATTTATCCCAAATAAGGGACCATTTCCACTTCGATTTGTCAACTGTATTGTGGCAAAAAGTGTGATTGATTACAAGATCACTTTATCCTTTTGCAAAAATAATTTCAACTCGTTACAACAAATGTACTTTTAATAATTGAGGATTTCTACAAGTTTGCCTTTATGTTTTCAAAGTCGTTTGTTGCATATAATGTGTATGTGGGAAAGGGTTTAAAACTTATTGAGTCATTAGAAAGTGCCTCCTTTCAGTCGGATCAGGATCCCTGTTCGCCATCTAGTGATATTATAGGCGTTTTCGAGGCCCTTAGGACCGAAACCCGACTGTACGAGTACATGTAGTCATTTTCACCGTAATTAAAGTTGTATTCCGAAAATTCAATCGAATAGGACGAGCTGTATCAATCCAGTGGTCGTGAGTTCGAACCCCGGTCGAGCCATTGATAATTTCCGATGATTGATGAAATATTTTGAGACCAGCGTCATTCGTCAACCACCAATGGGCCTCAACTGATCTATGTGGGAAGTAAGTCAGTTGACCGGAAAAAATGGTGAGTGGAATACTGGCACGAGAAAACCAGGAAACATATGGTTAGATGAACTGTTCGCCGCGAATGACCCCCTCAGTCCTACATACAACAAATCAATCTGCAGCAGACGACTTCGAAATAATCTCAGCTAGAATATGTTATTTCTTTCTAACTTAATGTAAATAATTGAATAGAGTTAAAAGCAATGTGGTAAAAGTCGTCTGCTGCAAAGCCGTCAGAAACCGACTGTATGTGGGAAAATGATAAAAGCAGAAGACTATTGAAATAACAACAACAGTTACTTTAACTCACCCCTTCAGAAGATGTAGTGATCATGACGGCCGAACTATTCAACGATCCATGTACCCATTCCATACGGTGGAGGAGCTTTAGAGCCCTACATATCTTCAGGGCAATAACATATGCATTCTAGAAACAATACATGAATATGGAGATTTTTAACAGCGAAAGAACTCGTAGGCCAGATATAACTCCAGTGCAATTACATACTCATTCTTGAAATAATACATGAACACCGAGATTGTATATAGTGAAGGAACTCGAGGGCCCGACATAATTGCAGGTCAATTACATATGCATTCTGGAACAATACTTGAACATGGAGATTTTAAACAGTGGAGGGACCGAGGGCCCGACATACCGTAATGACAATTACATATGCATTCTGGAACAATACTTGAATATGGAGATTTTAAACAGTGGAGGGACCGAGGGCCCGACATACCGTAATGGCAATTACATATGCATTCTGGAACACTACTTGAACATGGAGATTTTAAACAGTGGAGGGACCGAGGGCCCGACATACCGTAATGACAATTACATATGCATTCTGGGAGCAATAAAATAAATCAAAATATTGAAAATGGAGATTGTATACAGTGAGGGAACTCGAGGGTCCGACACACCTTAACTTCAGGGCAATAACAGACAGCGTTCAGGTAACTGTACATTCAAAAGAGACCCCATACAGTGGAGGAGCGCTAGGGTATACCTTAATGGCAAATATAGACCCCATACAGTGGAGGAGCGCTAGGGTATACCTTAATGGCAAATATAGACCCCATACAGTGGAGGAGCGCTAGGGTATACCTTAATGGCAAATATAGACCCCATACAGTGGAGGAGCGCTAGGGTATACCTTAATGGCAAATATAGACCCCATACAGTGGAGGAGCGCTAGGGTATACCTTAATGGCAAATATAGACCCCATATGTAGCTGAGGAGCTTGAGGACAGGACAATTGAGTCAGGGCAATTGTATACGCATTCTGGAAACAATACATATAAATAGCGACGCCATACAGTGGAGGTACCCGAGGGTCTGACATAATTTCTGGACAATTCCATGCGCATTGTGGAAACAATACATACAAATATAGATTTTAAACAGTAGAGGAACTGGAGGGCCCGACATACCTTAATGGCAATTACATTGCGTTTTGGAAACAAAACTTGAACAGGGATATTTTATACAGTGAAGGAACTCTAAGGTTCGACATAACTTCGGGGCAATTACATACGCATTCTGGAAATAATACATGAACATACAGCGGAGAAGAATACATTCGAAGGACCGACATATTTACAGAACAGTTATATACGCATTCTTAAAATATTATTAAAGCAGAGAAGCCATACAACGGATAAGATCAATAGCCCGATATACAATAATGGCAATTATATACGCACTCTGGAAACAATACATGAACATAGAGATTTAATACAGTGAAGAAGTTCGAGGACCCGAGATAAATTCAGGCCAATTACATACGCACACAGGGAACGATAATAAACATAGAGACCCCCTACAGTGAAAGAACTCGAGGACCCGACATAACTGCAGAACTTGGATATGCATTCGGGAAACTATACATCAAAATATAAAGTTTATACAGTGGAGGAGTTCGAGGACCCTACAGAATTTCAGGGCAATTATATATGCATTCTGGAAGCATAACATAAGAGTGGAGATTTTATACATTTAAATAGATCGAAGCCGCGACATAATTTCAGGGCAATTACATGCGCATTCTGGGTATAATATATGCAAATATAGACCAATTACAGTGGAGTAAATCGCGGGTCCGATATACATTAACTTCACGGCAATTACATACGTATTGTATTGTATTGTAATTACATACGCTTTCAAAATATAATACATGAACACCGAGATTGTATATAGTAAAGGAACTCGAGGCCCCAACATAATTTTAGGTCAATTACATATGCATTCTGGAAACAATTCATGAACATGGAAATGTTAAACAATGGAGGGACTCGAGGGCCTGACATACCTTAAATTACATATGCGTTATGGGTGCAATACCTGAAAATGGAGATTTTACACAGTCAGGTAACTTGAGGGTCTGACATAAATTAACTTCAGGGCAATAACATACAGCATTCAGGAAACTGTACATGCAAAAGAGACCCCATATAGTGGAGGAGCGCTAGGACCCGATGTATCTTAATTTCAATAACATATGTATTCTGGAAACAATACATGCACATAAAGACCCCATATGTAGATGAGGTGCTCGAGGGCAGGACACTAAGTCAGGGCAATTCTTGAAATACACGAAAATAGAGACATTAAACTAGATAAGTCATTGGTGTAGCTTCTAAACAAAATCCATTTTTTACATTCCCATACCCTTTTGATTGATAACTAATTGGTATCCAACAAGATTTATGTAACAGTCCTAACGGATTCCACAAGACCAGGGATTGGACCTTGATCACTCTAGGTCCTAAGGCAAGCGTTTTACAGAGTTGCTACAGAAGCTAGCTTTATAATTATCTACAACTACAATTTCATACCTCGACTATTCCAAACAATTAGGTATAGTGGTGTAGTAGCCTCATTAGCGGGAGACCCATGTTGGATCCCCCGTCTGGCCATACCAACATATACTGCATGATTCTTTCATTGACTCACAGCATAGCGGGGTTAGTAAGTCGACTGATACGCCTTTGTTCTATGAACTCATACTATAAGTACTGTTAACTTACCAAGAAAACGCCCTGATATAACTGAAAAGCTGTTGAAAGCGGCAGAAAATAGTTAAAACGCCATTTAAACAGACAAATTATCAATGTCAAGACCTTTCTTCGAACGCAGTATATGTTTGTCTGAACACTGAACACTTCTTAGGAACCGTGTATATCACCGGTTCTCCAGGAAAACCAACCTCAGCATAATTATTACAAGTATCGATAAACATCTGATTGCTATCGAGTCTAAATAGACACTGTTTTTCAGACAGTTCTTAAAACCGTCCGTGACTCACTGGCGAACAGTGATGACTCATATCTAAGTGTGCGGATACGCAGGGTGATCTAAATCTACACTGATCGAAAATGCTCTCAGGTGTGTCATCATAGAGCGCTGCTCATATCTACTATACTGTACCTTTATATCAAGACGATTTACAGCTAGATACTTGTCCAAGGACATGTTAAGTTTAGAAGCAGGTTTCTTTCCTTTGCCAAACACGAGCAGTCCGCTATTGGACATCTCTATATAGTTTCCGATCTTGTCGTCTGAAGATTATATAATATTGTGCCAAATACACTTATAGTTCACAAGAAACGAGAAAAAAACAAGTGGTGATATTTATTCTTCTCTCAAATATCTGTTGTACAACATAACAAATTTCAATTATATTAAAATGATATGAAGTAGATGTATGGTTAAGTGAATTATTACTAGACTGGATTAAACTGGATTATGAGCATCAATTTTGTCAAACAAGGTCTTTTTTCTGATATAATTTAAATTGTTGATTATGTTCAAACAATTATCATCTCCCTTTGACCATTCATCAGCTCTTTGACTTTGTTAAAACAAATATGCGATATGCATGTTGTATGTTGGGCGTATTTGCCTGAATATAATCTTAGCTATACGTACAGCTACATACATAAACCGAGTCTGGCAAACACTGTCATGTTAGATTCTCATTTGATAGGAGTAAAACAAAGGGGCTACAATTCTCAGTTTTAGTCAGAAGTTATATCCATGGCTCTTCTATGTGTATGCTGACAGTGAAGGCTCTGGTGAGATAATACGTATGCACAGGCTGGCTATTCGCAGATGCAAGAAGATCCCCTTTTTGTCTGACAGATCTCACAAACATATTTAATAAGACTTTGTTACAAGTTAATCCACAGCAAGTTTATATCCCATTCCTTTGTATTAATAGCCAAATAAGTGTTTTTAAACACAGTGTTCGTCATTGCTTTCGTAGCAACACCATTATTAGAATATAATGTAAACACGTCGGCGTCAGCAGTATTATAACTATTGGAACGTACACAGTAAGATCTTGAGATAAGGAAAGAAAACCCTGATTGGCTCACGGATTTCCGTGTGAGGTCGCTATTTATTAACAATACATAGGCTCGGCGATTTCCGCCCGATGTCGACAGATGTATTTTGCGCGGATATTTTGGGCATTTCCAGTGGAAATGACCTGCAAGCCTTAGAACAAAAGCGATATCTAACAACTTCATAAAAAATCACGGAACCTTTTAGGGAAGTTCTACTACCTAATACTGGGAAAAGCTTAATGCCATATGCACTTGTGTCAAGATCATAACATTGATAGTCCTATCCAGAAAACGCGGCGTAAACACTATTCAAACAGACAATATCACTCACCTCTTCTTTGATTGGTAAATTTATCTGTTATCGTCAGCTTCTGGAATAAAGGAAATATCGGTGAAACCGATGGATGCTTTAAGGTGCAAAGGGTCCATACAAATGATGAATCTAAACAATCTGGTAGTATGTATTTTGTAGGCGCAGAAATGAGTGGCACTCTGCAAAAACCATGTGTTGTAAAACCCTGCCTTTGCAACTATGCTAAAGATTCAAATGAATTCAGCTTTACAGAAGTTTCTTGAAACCTTCTATGACTAATTGGCGAATAATGCAGAACCAGACAGACCACCCTGATCATGAATGCGCTGGGTGAACTGAATCTACACTGCATTGTGACTTACGATTGGTTGTCGCAGAGCGCCACTCATATGTTCTTGGGTACACACCAACCATTTTTGTAAAGAAGAAAGTTAATGTTAATCGAGTCACGTCATATGTAAAATGACGTTCGGACATTTGGAACTTGATGGAAGATATTTTTACCATTGAAGTTCAAATTTGAATTGTCTGTTATTTGGTCAGAGCCGTTCTTAATAGATTTAACTGTCTCGCGATTTTGATAAATAAGTGCTTAGTTTAGTTCAGAAAGTGATGTTTTCAACAATACATAGTTCCCAGAACTACAATATTTGCTTCCTGTGTCGGACATTGTGTTGGGCTTATTTCTTATATCTTGAAAAGAGAAATATTAAATAAAATATCATTTAAAACTAAATTTACAAAAATAATCTAGAAGAAGATATAATCAGATAAGATAAAATCTTTATCGAAATATGGTTATAAAACTCGAATTCATAATTGTCACATATTTTCTTTCATATACTCTATTAATGCTTATCAATTTTGCCTATCAAAATGACCAACAATGTAGGTAATTATTTTAGTTTATGGAACTATGTATAGGTATTGACTAGAACATTCTGTTTAAGTCCAATGTCTTATTCGGTTCTTAAACTTATAGATTATGGTAATATGTTATCAGTTGGATTAACATAATACAGTTATATATGCACATTTAAAGCTACAACAAAGTCAAATCGGTATAATTTACCTTGTTTTGATAATAATAAGTATAGTATTGTTTCTTATGCATATTTTCAACTATCCAAGGTGAAGCAAACAAAATATTAACGAGGAGTCAAATCGGTTATATTTTACCTTGTTTTGACTCAAAGTAATAATTAGAAAGATAATTGTTGTTTGGAAATAGTGACCCAAAAGTCGTTAGTGAACCCCTTTAATTTAACCCTTACCAACATACAATACATCTGTAGCAGACGACTGTGAACATATCTGGGTAAAACTATTTTAAATATGTGTAACGGAAAGAATGATAAATGAACCCATTGTGGCAAAAGGTGAAATTGCTCATTATGAGCAATTTCTCCTTTTGCAACAACGTTTTCAAAAGCCGTCTGCTGCAGATGCGTCACCATACGTATGTAAATGAAAAAGAGTAAACGTCTTACCGCCTGGGACAATGAACTACCAAGTGTATACAGGAAAGGATTGATTGCCGAATTGATGGGCAGAACAAACACAGCTACCCAGGCATAAACCTCTCCGGAGATCAACTGACCATTTAAGGCAAGAAGTCCTGAAATTGAAGACGTTTTACGCAAGATATTCAATAACATCCTACACATTTTATTGACTCGACTAAAACCAATGGGCTAACAGTCTATGTGGAAAAGCAGCCAGTTACTTGGACGGATTGTTGTATGGATTACTGGTGTGAGAAAGCCAGGAAACACATGAATAGGTGAACTGGCCGCCGTGATATGACAGACATTTTTTGAAAACGGCGTTAAACCACAATCAATCCATGACTCGGCTAAAATAAATTGAAACTAAAATACTTTGTACTTGACTTGATAATGCCGTTTATCTATTTTACAAAACGTCTAGATTACAAAATTGGGACTTAATAGAAGAAAATATGTCATATCGCATCTCCGTGCCTGTTTCAAATAAATGTAAAATTCTTGTGGAAGAAGTCATATCTAATTCAATATTACTCATGGTTGGGCAGTGTAGGCTCTGTCGAGACTTTAAATATACACATTCACGTCTTCACTGTAAGCAGTGCCTACTTATTTTCGTTTGACATATGTTTCTCCTAAAAGTTGATAATAAGATATATTTACCCATAAGTCCAATTGGAAACCAACACATGAAATCAGTGATAGCAACGAAGAACAGTTTTCTTGCTATCGCCATGTCCATCCGTCGTCCTCGGGATGCTACTTTTCTTCTAGAGGCAGAGATCTCCAGATAAATAACAATCTGAGCCGTAGCAATCAAGAGAAAAGCAAGAAAATTGAAAACAATGAAGACGCCGGTACCGTACTGCCAACCTTCAGGTCTATCCCGTGTCAGGGGTAATGCCAAACAAACGGCGGAACGAGAATAGAATGAAGGGTAAATTAATAATGGTACTATTGCGATGGCGAATACAGCGACCCAGACTGAAGCGCATAAGGCAACGTACACACGTCTCGAAATTTTAACATTTCCAAACGGGAACTTAACGACTAGAAGCCGGTCTAGTGTGATCAAACAAAGAAACAAGACGGACCCTTCGCTACCTACAGTTGCTAAAATTCCTGCCATTTTACACAAGTCTCCGTTCCTCCAGGAATAATCATTCAGAACATACGAACCTCGAAACAGAGTGTCGGTAGTGGCGACGATGATCAGATATGTACCCATCAAGAAATCGGCAATACTGAGGTTAGACACGAATATACTGTATGTCTTACCACGACTATCTTTTTCGACATAGAGACGGATTATTAAAACGATTATGTTCCCGATAAATGCTGCAATACCAATGGTCCAGATTGACACTCTAAGTACTTCATTTCTCATCAAATCTTCACATGAGGAAAATTCATTCTTTGGAGAAACACATTTGTCCTCGGAAAGATTTGATGGTCGCACACAACACAGAGTGAAGGAGTCGGTAAATGCTAAATTCTTCAGACCAAAGAAAATTTCTTTGTTGAATTTTAATATTTCATTACCTCGAATGTCAAGCTCTCGTAAAGTATTTAAAGGCTCAAAGACATTTTCTGTTACAAGTGTGATGCCATTCATTAAAATGTTTAACTTTTCCAAAGAACCAAGACCATCAAACATATCAACTTCAACGAGATCAAGTGCAAAACCTGAAAAATCAAGACTTTTTATGGATGACAGATTTAAAAACGCAAATGAATCTATAATTGTAAGTGGATTTCCTTTCAGAAGTAGAGTTCTAAGATTAACCAAGCCATGAAACGTATGATGCATAAGGCGATACATTTCGTTGTTGCTTACATCTAACGTAACGAGATTCTTCGTGGAATTAAACTGAAATGGTTCCAAGTGATTGATTTCACAGTGGGATACATTCAGGCTGTTTAAAAGTGGAAAGGGGTACAAATGACCGGAACTGAAATTGAACATTTGTCCATACACTGTCAAAGACTTCGTCTTTGCGTTTTGCGAATTCACTGTAATATTGGTTGTCAATTGTGATGCGGTACATATCATAGTAAACGCGATGCAGTTGCACCCTTCTTGACAAGTGTCAATGCACATTGCCTCGTCGTCTCTTCGTGGACAGTGTGGGATTCCATCACAAACTTGATTACGTGGTATACACATGGGCGTGCCCCTACAATGGTATAGTCCCTCACAGTACCCAAGGTCACCTAGAATAGAATTGAATCTCGTCAAGCGAAGAGTACTCTTTTGTCACCTCGATTTAATCTTTTTCACTCGCAGACGTTTGTTGATACATTTTGACTAATCCGCAGCAGCCGGCTTTTAAAAACATGGCGGGGAATGGAGAAATTGTTCAGAATGGGCAATTCATTGTATTGCCACAATGTTTTTAACTCCATTATGAGCAAGTTTATCGTTTTGTCACAATGCATTCAACTCCATGCTATAATGGTGATCTATTTAATATATTTTTCAAGATGTTTTCCAAGTCTTCTGCTGCATATTTGGTATATCTCGTAAAGGGTTGATTTGTCCTTTCACATTGGTGTACCAGTTTTACTACCTTTCGTAAAGAGAGTTTCATCTCTGATTACATAACATATTATGTAGGCAAATATTTAGATAAGCGTTACATGTTCTTAAGACGGGCCAAATTACAATATATGTACATCTCCTTTTAATAAGGACATCTGATGCGTCAATATTAAACAATTTTTGAAGTTATTAACGGGAGAGAAGAATGTGTTCATGACAATCTATTGTCTCTATGTCTCACAATATCTTTAGTTTATCTCTGAATATTACTATTCGCTGACCAATATGTATTTTTCATTCCACATGCTTCCAAGTTTGAAAAGTATAAATTATTCGTATAAATGAAATGGATAAAAGATGTGTTTTTCGAATAGCGTTTTGCGCCGCTTTCAACAATACTTCAGTTATATCCAATAGTACATACACTGCTCACATCGTCGTCCTAATCCAGACGAATATCTGAACGGACAGAGAGACAGACGGAACGGGAAGATGACGGAGAATTGATCCATATGTTTCACCATTCTAAGACAGGTGACATAAAAGATCCACACAGTGCACACGTCGTCGTCCTCATATAAACGGACTGATAAACAGACAGATGGAACGGAACGATGACGGAGAAGTGATAGATATGTGTCTACGGTAGGTACCATAAATCATTAATATACAGCACACGTCGACATCCTCATCTAGACGGACAGACGAAAGGACAGACGCTACGGAAATATGACGGCGGAGACGTGATCCCTATGTATCATCATTTCAAGAGTGGTGACATGAAGGGCCACACATTGCACACGTCGTCGTCCTCATCTAGACGGACAGACATACGGAATGGAGAGATGACGGCGGAGACGTGATCCTTATATATTACCATTCTAAGGCATGTGACATACAATACACATACTGCACTTATCTAGACGGACAAACGAGAGGATGGACAGACAAAGGGAACATAACGCCCTGATCTAGACAGACGAATACAGAAATATGCAGACAGACATACATAGAGAGCCGACTGGACGGACGGACGGACAGACGGACAGGCGGATGTACATACAGACAGACATACAGACAAGCAGATGTACAGACAGACAGACAGACAGACAAGCAGATAGACAGACAGACAGACAGACAGACAGACAGACAGACAGACAGACAGACAGACAGACAGACAGACAGACATACAGACAGACAGACAGACAGACAGACAAGCAGATGTGCAGACAGACAGACAGGCTGACAAGCAGATATACAGACAGACAGACAGACAGACAAGCAGATGTACAGACAGACAGACAGACAGACAGACAGACAGACAGACAGACAGACAGACAGACAGACAGACAGACAGACAGACAGACAGACAGACAGACAAGCAAATGTACAGACAGACAGACAGACAGACAGACAGACAGACAGACAGACAGACAGACAGACAGACAGACAGACAGATAAGCAGATGTACAGACATACAGACATACAGATAAGCAATTGTACAGACAGACAGACAGACAGGTAGACAAGCAGATGTACAGACAGACAGACATACAATCATAATATGTACAGAAAGACAGACAGACAGACAGACAAGCAGATGTACAGACAGACAGACAAGCAGATGTACAGACACACAGACACACAGACATACAGACAGACAAGCGGATGTACATACAGACATACATACAGACAGACAAGCAAATGTACAGACACTAAGACAGACAGACAGACAAGGAGATGTAGAGACAGACACACAGATAAGCAGATGTACAGACATACAGACAGACACACAGACAAGCAGATGTACAGACAGACAGACAGTCAGACAGACAGGCAGATAAGCATATGTACAGACAGACAGACAGACAGACAGACAGACACATAAACATAAAAGGTACACATACTGCAATCATCGACGTCTTCGTCCTCCCCACCAGGGCAATGTTTAGTCCCATCACACATGTATCGTGTCGGGATGCAGAAACTCAATGGGCACTTCAAAAGGTTCGTGGGACACACGAAAAGTTCTGTAAACAACACGATCACCATATGAACGATGCTCAACCTTAGCGTAATTATTACACGTGTCGTAAAAGAGCTACCTGCGCATTCATGCTGAGGTTAATAATGGATACTGCTTCTCAAATGTCCTTAAAACATTATATGACTGACTGGCGAACATTGCAGAGTCAGATCAGACTAACTGATGCGGCGGCCGATCTGGATCTACACTGGTCGCAAATGCCTTACGGTTGGTTTTCGTCGATCATATAAGTTATTGGGGTTTTCAATTTTGTTTTAAACAGGACATGTATATTGAAGTATTCAAAAAGAAACAGTGGAGGAATTATTGTTTATGTGAGGGACACTTTAAAAAAATATGTTGATTTCCAGAAACAATGTGATGATAGTAAATATATGATTTAAAATCAAGGGGTGTAGAGTTGTGGGTGGTAAAGATGTGTTATTATGTTTGTGTTATGATATAACGTCCGGTAGTATTAAAGAAATGTTTATAAACAGGAGTGTTTTTTGACACGATTACTGATGATATGTATTGTATCAAAGTCAGTATAATGATAATTGTAACTTTTTGCTATTTTTACTGTTATATGCAGATGATATCGTTTTACTTTCTGAAAGTGAAATTGGGATACAACAAGGTTTGGATATACTGGAGGAATATTTTGATAGATAGAAACTTCAGCATACGACTTTGTAACTAAATAAGCAAAACATACGCAATATATCTATAAATCTAAGTATAATTGTTGAACAGAATTGAACACATTTCGACAATGAGGATGAGCAATTTCTCCTTTAGCCGCGATTATTCTCAATGCTGCAGAATCGTAAAAATGTGGGAACACCTATTTGTTCATAAGTCTAAATGGACACCAACACAATTATTCCATTTGAAAACACCTTTTCTCAATTGTCGTCTGCGGCAGATGCGTCAAAGACGTCTGCATGTGAAAGGGGTTTGTTTATTAGAGAAAGCATACCACAGTCCTCAAGATGTGACAAATCTCTACAGCCAACGATATCCCCATTGATATCCATGTCCATCACGCACTTATTATCTATTGATGTTGTGTAATCATTCCGACAAAACATCAGGTCTTCATAGTATCTGCTTAGATTGTCTAAATGGTGTAAATAAACAATACTTTGTCAGTCAATAAAATATGATTTTGCCAGAAGCCTACGTAGCTAAGAGTGAGTGCATAATTATTTGGGTCATACTGTCTCTGTTATAACTTGATTGAGCCCAATATTGTTGGTACGCAAAAGAATTGTCTCGGCGAAACGATTATTTCGAGTTTCCACAACATTGGCTTCGGGGTCAAATAAGGATATAAGATCATGAATATCACACCTTTATCTAGAGTTCTGTGTGACAAGGACCGATGTCATGATAGCAAAATAATAAATTGGGAATATTTTGATTCATTAGCAATAAGTCGGTTTGTATTTTACTATGAAGCTTGCGGAACAATTGATATCTCGCGAGACCGAAGTAGCCCCTAGTAGGAAAATAATACAAAGCCGTGTAACGCTACTCTTATATACTTTTCATTTTATTATATACCTATTTAAAAAAAGGAGAAAACAGTCAAATTATACAATTTTAAATTACATTCATACAAGGCGACAGGCTACCTCCAACATTGGACTGTGCAATCCATTGGGGAGGGGAAACAAATGAGTTTTGTCAAGCATCGGAAAAAAAAGGATGGCCGAGCCCGAGATTCGAATTTACGATCCATGTGTCGACAACATCGTCGTTTCCGACTAAGCTATGGTGGCTCGAATAGTTGGCAGTTCATGTAAAGAGTGTATTGTGCATCTTTCTCAAACTCACATACCCATATAACACAATAAACTCTTACTATATATATAACGTTGTTTATTTAAATTTTGATAAAAGCGTCCAAGAATCAATCAAAGCACTGAAAGTGCTGTGGGACGGTACCCATTGTATGAGGGGAAAAAAGATGGTCAACTGTTCCATTTTTAGCTCTACTGGCCAAAGGCCAGAAGGGCTTATGTCGTGGCGATTCGTCCGTCGTCCGTGCGTGCGTGCGTGAGTGCGTCCGTAAACAATTTCTTGTTAACACGATTCAGTCTTCACGTTTGATTGTATCTCAACCAAACTTATACAGTAGTTAGGTATCCATGAGAGCTCGGTTCTTTCGAAAACCAGTCACAGATCCCCCCCATGCATGACTGGATTATGGCCCTTGAAATGGTCAAAATTGCTATAAAAGAGCTTGTTAACACGATAGTCTTCACTTTTGATTGTATCTCAACCAAACTTATACAGTAGTTAGATATCCATTAGAGCTCGGTTCTTTCGAAAATCAGCCAGATCTGCCCATGCATGACTGGATAATGGCCCTTGAAATTGTCAAAATTGCTATAATAGAGATTGTTAACACGATACAGTCTCTTTTTTTTTTTATTGTATCTCAATCAAACTTATACAGTAGTTAGATATCCATGAGAGTTTGGTTCCTTTCGAAAACAAGCCAGATCCGCCCCATGCATGACTGAATTATGGCCCTTGAAATTGTCAAAATTGCTATAATAGGGCTTGTTAACATGAAACAGTCCTTATTTGTGATTGTATCTCAATCAAACTTATACAGTAGTTAGATATCCATAAGAGTTTGGTTCATTTCTAACAAACGGCCAGATCTACCCATGCATGGCTGGATTATGGCCCTTGAAATTGTCAAAATTGCTACAATACAGCTTGTGAACACAATAGAGCTTCCATTTACTATCTGATCTTCACCAAAATTAGATGGTATTTGAATATTGATGACATATTGGTTCCTTTTGAAACAAGCCAGATCAATGCAAGTAGAGCATAGGCCCTCATGGGCCTCTTGTTTGGAAAGTTACAAAACAAGTCACATAATTTCAAAAAATGTAAACAAAAAAGAAGAAATGCATACAGTTCAAATATTTATTTAAGACAGGGTTAACCTTATTTCCAGAGATCTATAATTAAACTCTTGAACTGTAGACAGTAGACACATTTTGTGATAGGTAATTTATCACATGGATAAACTCTACAGCAGATGATTTGAAAATGTTTAACTGAAGATATTGGTAAATCTGTATTGATGAAACTAAACGTATTGATGTGTGAGGAAAACATTGAGAAAACTGTCGAAATTTCTCATACCATCCATCTGTTGAAGATTATACAACATGTGTCTGTAGTGTAGAAAGGGTAAAATAGTACCAGTAGCAAAGCTATTTATTATCTATAGTATCTAAAGAATCAACTTAATTTTAACACTCTTAGTAAAGAGTCACCCAAGGAACATTTGAGAGAAATGTGGTGACCAGAGTGTTTACAAGATATTTCTCAATATTGGCCTAGTGACCTAGTTTTTAACCAGACCATTTTCGAACTTAGCCTAGATATCATCAAGATAAACATTCTGGTAAAGTTTCAGCATGCTAGAGTTAAAAACATGGCTTCCAGAGCATTAACAAATTTTTTCTTAAATTTGATCAAGGGACCTAATTTTTGACTCAACATGACTAATGTCTAAATTGGCCTGTATATCGTCAAGAAAAACTGTCTGACAAAGTTTCAAGCCGCTAAAGTCAAAATTGCGGTTTCTTAAGTGTTAAATCAAGATTGTCCTACAACTTGGCATAGTGACCTAATTTTTTAACAAACATTAACCATATTCAAACTAAATTTAATAAAAACAATCATTCTGACAAAGTTTCAGCATGCTCAAGCTAAATGTGCAGCTTCCAGAGTCTTAACAAGATTTTCCTCTTACTTGGCTTAGTGCCCTAATGTTTTATCCAAAATAACCAATATTTGAAATTGGCCTATCATCAAGACAAACTTTCTGACAGGGTTTCAAACTGCTCAATACAAAAATGCAGTGTCTATAGTGTTAACAAGATTTCTAACATTTCTACAGTGTTTGGCAAAAATGCAGTGTCTATAGTGTTAACAAGATTTCTAACATTTCTACAGTGTATGGCCAAGTGACCTAGTTCTTTACTGGATCTGACACATATTCGAACTTAGGCTAGATATCATACAAGCAAATATTCTGAGGAACTTTCAACATGCTCAAGTAAAACATGCGGCTTCCAGAGTGTTAATCCTTTCCCTCATATAGACGCCTTCTGACGCCTCTACAGCAGACGGCTTTTTGAAAACATAGTGACAAAAGAATAAATTGCTCAAAATGAGCAATTTCTCCTTTTGCCACAATGTTTTCCACTTTTAGTCATAGGTTATCCATTCAATTATAGAGATTTTCTATATGTTGACAAAATATGTTCAAAGTCATCTGCTGCAGAATTGTCGTATGAGGGAAAGGGTTAACTAGATTTTTCTTTAATTTGAGCAGTCCTGTGAGCAAACCAACATTGTGGACTATGCGTAAAGTATTGATCCGGATCAGCCTAAGAATGCCACACAGGCTTACAAGGATAGACACATTTTACCTGTGGATTTTCTGTCAAATTGACCAGTAACTTAACCAACAATGTCCAATTCTCTTATACAACCAAAATACATCAAAATGTATACTTTTTATACTTAGAAGGGTATTAGATGAGGAAGTTTTCCAAGTCTCAGAGTATTAGGTAATAAAATAGTTTGATTGATTAATTGGGGTTTAACACCATTTTCATCAATCTTTCAGTCATATCACGGCAGCCAGTTCAACTACTCATATGTTTCTTGGCTTTCTCATACCAGTACTTCACACAACATTCTTTCCAAGCAACTGGCTGCTTTTCCACATAGTCTGTCTCTACTGACTGAGCTACGGTAAACTGAGTAATAAAATAGGAAAAATGCTGTACCAAAGTGAGCTTGCAAATATATTTTCAAAGTTATCTGCTGTAGATTGGTTTCAAATTTGGGTAAAGTTTTTTTAAAAAGAGCCTGTGATATTGTTTCCGTTCAATTATTTCTTCAAATCCTTGAAGTCTGCAAAAAAAAATCAACAGGTCAAAATGTACAGTTTTGTTAAAGTATTCAAACTTTTCTTCCCATTACTATGTTCAACAATTGAAAAATTGGGGACATATCTTGTCAATGAAAATTCTGTTGCATGATGAGTACATATCAACTTGAATATACATAGAAAAATATAGTAAACTGACCTTTGAATGTATATAGGCTGTAGACAATAATGATGCAACAGAAAATCTTTAAACTTTATGTCAGAAGTTAAATCTCATAACGTGCTTTTTCCTTTTGTGATCAATAATTTCATTGTGAAATTAATTCTTCTTATGTACATGTACCAGTACTCTCTGGAATCTAGACAGAGAAAGTTTTGATCAGATTTAAAAAACAAGAGGCCCAAGAGGGCCAGGATTGCTCAACGGCCATTAGGCAAAAATTAAATCGCCAAACAGCCCCGCCCCCTGATGGCCATCCTAGGAACATTTCTACAAAATTATTTGAAAATCAGCCTGACACTTTCGGAGGAGAAGATTTTTTAAGTTTTCACTATAGCCAAAGGCAAAATAGCCACACCTTCTGACGGCCATGTTTTTCGACTAATCAACATGGCTTGAAGGAATCTGATAGAGGGTCTCCCAAGGAACATTTCTACAAAATTATTTGAAAATTTGCCAAACACTTTTTGGGGTAAAGATATTTTAAGTTTTCATTTTAGCCATATACGGCAAAATAGCCCCGCCCCCCTGGCGACTATGTTTTTCGTCCAATCAACTTAGCTTGAAGGAATCCGATAGAGGGTCACCCAAGGAACATTTCTACAAAATTATTAGGAAATCGACTTGACACTTTCCTTGGAGAAGACTTATTTTAAGTTTTCACTATTTTTTTCTTTCGGTTGCCATGGAAACCAGAATTTTGCATGGATCCAAAACATACGAAGGAATTTAGGAGAGGACATTGAGAGGACGCTTCCTAGGAAGTTTCATTTAAATTGGCCAAGTGGTTAGGGAGAAGAAGTTGTTTGAAGCAAAAAGTTAACGCATGCACGACAAACAATTCGCCATGACATAAGCTCGACTGGCTTTCAGCCAGTGGAGCTAATTATAATATTTCAATCACCCTTTCCCTCAAATAGACACTTTCTGACGCCTCTGCAGCAGACGGCTTTTTGAAAACATGGAAGCAGAGGAAGAAATTGCTTCATACAAGCAATATCTCCTTTCGTCACAATGCTTTTTACTCATGCCTCTTACTGTTGACACATGCTAGTTAACTTACAGTTTAACTTTTAAATTTTACATCGTCGGTCATTTAACAAAACAAATGATCCCCCTGTGTGACACAATATGTAGTTCAAAATGATCTACTTAATGTTAGTTATCATGTACAAGTGTCATCTCTGTATTATAGCTCAAAATGATTTACTTGAATGTCTTGTTCATAGTAATTAGTTAATTACACAGTTATCTTCCTGTATTATAGTAAACAAAAACAGATCACATTGTGCATCCTTGATTCGTATTTGTGTCGTTTACATCTAGCTTAGATATTTATTCTTCCATTCCGTTATTGTTTTCCCAGTTACCTTTACAGAATAAACACTTTCATCCAGAATACTTGTCACAACGACTCGCTGCTTTTACCAGCTTTGAAGAATGTCATTAACGTCGTTTTGTTTTTGTTTTCTACCCGTCTTGTTGCGTCCACGACTTGCCATTTGTCTTTTATTTCTCTGATTCAACTAAAAACCAAACCGGAAATAACAGTTAATATACCCCAACTTTTCCAATACATAAAGGTTGGTTGTAAAAATGTCCCATACACTGACATTATGAATCTTCTTCACAAGTAATGTTGCGTATTGTGCATTATATAACCTGTCAACATTTCCATGATCTGAAACGAAACAAAAATACATACAGTTACTGATTGTACAATAAAAATAAAATCAAGATGTGTATAGTTGTATACATGTCTGCGCAAAACTATTTTTTATCAATATATACGTATGCTATGATTTGAATAATAAAATAGTCCGTTTATAATAGATACTTTACAATTATTGATCTGCATTAAGTTATTTGGGGTTATAATGCATCTGTATCCAGTGAAGACTCGGAGGAGCCTATGTATCATATTATGCAGTCTCACCAATCTTAACTGACCACATGTAATTTAGACCTAGAAACAGTGTAGCCTCACTACTTTTATGTCAATATAACATTATAAATGACGCCAAGGCAGAGTGTCAGTTAGACATGGATTCACTAGACAAATTATAACATAGCGTACACAAACTTGATACAAATAAACATGTGTTTTTGTGCGTTAATTGAATAACATTTTTGGCAAAGCATCATGCATATGCTCCATCTAAGTATAGACAAAATCTGGAAAATTCATTTATAAATATATATTGTATTTCCTCATTCTATTCAATAATAAAACATGTATACATAATATCATCATTCGATACAAATAATTGTACACACTAAAGTTTGAAAGCAGTTTTCACATCACTTAACCACTTTTGTCTCCTAAGTCCTCAAATGAGCCTAATTAGTGTATACATACAAGAACGATTATACACTTGTACAATATATCAGAGACCTAAATATAAATATATAATGTATATATATGTCTCTGAATATATGTACGAAGTCCCCGAAGTCCTTCATATTTTATTTTTTCATTTTCCTTCATATGCCATCCTTTTTAAATAATTAACAGATGTCAGATGATAAAACGGACAAGCGAATGTCTACAGGAATTGGGCTATTTTCAGACATACGTGTACATGAAATACATGTTAGCTTATTGTCATATCCGGTTACGATACAGCACAGGGTGAAAATAAAAATAAAAAAGTTTTCCACTCCAAATTACAGTTTAATTGACAGACCTAACTCGAATGTTTTACGTATTGATGAATAAATGAACATTTTAGGCGTGCATACATTTCTTTCCTGTCAGTCTTCCTCAATATAAAACTTCATGTGTCTTTCCTCCACAAAAACAATAATAATCTATCGTCAGCGCAGCTTGTCAGATTTCTACTTTCATTTTGAACGGAAGCTGCAAGTTCTCATTCGCAGAGTTGTCGTTCGTTACCATCTTCTTTCAGTAAAATGAATCGATTGGCTAGATAATTAGTTGGGAGATAGTTTTTCATCGAAGCGTTTAGAGTTAGGGGGGTTAGGCTTTATTGTTAATACTACCAAACATCCACGAAACCACATCCTGATCAACAAGAACTATCAAAATGTCACGTGAAATTGGTATATATTCATACATTAATTATCAATATATTTATTCAAACTTCAACTCAATATTGTAAAAGTTCTACTTCAACTTTCAACCACTAATGCTTCCTTTTTACAGTCTTTTTTCAATATTCAGTTATATCTTGATTCACCAAGGTTTTTCGAAAATGCAGTTTTAATGACTGATAATTGGCACTACTTTTTTGTTGACGGTTAAAAAAATCCCTCTTTTTCGGCTCCCAGCTTTACACTGTCGTTCTGTTTATAGTCGGGGAACCAATTGTTGTACGATTTCTCAAAATGCACATGACAATAGACAGTACCCTTACCCTACCGTCCAACAATCAAAATTTGTGTCAGAGAAAACAATCTGAAAGTACCTTCACATATCAGCGGCCCGACAGTGAGTTGGACTTCTTTGGAATTGTACGGTGTTTTAAAGCCAATGATTGGAAGATCTGCCTTGTCACATATGTAACCTTCGTCATATCGAACCTCGTCGTATAACCAACCCACGTACTTAAAGCAGTTCAATCTGAAATGAATGTTTATTAGCCAGGTCTGGAGATTAGGGTCTTGTCGCATCTGCTGCGGACATTGAAGGGGAGCTTGTGTTCACGCAGAGTATCACCAGAGTCTTCACTATATGCATACACGTAGATGAAACGTCTACACAGAGATGGAACGTATAGACATAGATCAAACGTATACACATAGATGAAACGTATACACATAGATGGAACGTCTACACATAGATGGAACGTATAGACATAGATCAAACGTATACACATAGATGAAACGTATAAACGTAGATGGAACGTATACACGTAGATGGAACGTCTACACGAAGATGAAACGTATACACATAGATGGAACGTATATACATAGATGAAACGTATACACATAGATGGAACGTCTACACGTAGAAGGAACGTCTACACGTAGATGGAACGTATACACATATATGGAACGTCTACACGTAGATGGAACGTATACACGTAGATGAAACGTATACACATAGATGGAACGTCTACACATAGATGAAACGTATACACATAGATGGAACGTATACACATAGATGGAACGTATACACATAGATGGAACATCTACACATAGATGGAACGTCTTATGGAAAACTCTGGTGCTACGCTCATACCACTGAATGTTGATATTGATCAGGGATGTCATTAAACCTCCAATCGCATGAAGCGGCGCATATCATAAGTGTAGGCGAAAAGGGATCATCTTGTCTCAGTAATAGATGTAACTTCTTACTGAAATCTGCAAGTGTAGCACATCTCGTTCTTCTCCCAGACCACATAGTATGGTGTGAAGATATGAAACAGTGATACCATTAAACCTCGAATTGCCAGTCACGGCTTATATTATTCGTTGAGCACACAATCTCACAAAAATCTTCACTGTTCGAATATATTAAGATGACAAGAGAAAGTTGATGCAAGGCATCAATGTCGCCGGAAAAGACTGCATTGATTTATTTCTGTATTCTTGACTTTCCTTAGTCTATTCGAACATTAGGAACGTTGAAATGAAAACATTTGTTTATAAATTTTATATTCATAAGTATACATTAGGGTATCTATAAAAAATTAACGAAATGTGTACACATTTATCTTGGCTTAAATTTAATTTTGCTGTTGTTACTTATTTAAATAATAGTATTCATTCATATATTTCAATGTTTGTCAATCTTATTCGAACCACAAGGTAAATATCCTGGTATTGCTTTAAAGGGAGGTAATTTGAAGTAAACAAAAGTCTTCAAAAGGCGAAATATATCAGCATTACCGTCTACAGTTTAAATTGTTCTATTGTTTGTGGATTTAAAAATGTTCTTTTTTTCTTATTTCTTCATGTACAACGAAATATTGCGGCTTCTCTTAGACGCTTTGCGTCAAACATTCGTCTTGTACTTGTCTAAAATAAAATAATATCACTCGCTTTTTCATATCGAAATGCGCATGCGCGAAAATCGATGTGTTAAAGGTCACGAAACTACACAACAGAATAGGGTCTATATTTAGCTTAGAAACAGTTCCTACTTTAGATATTCATGGATTAACATTATTAAATGAATTCTACACAAATCAAGACATCTCTTTGAACATGAAAACAACATTTAGTAAGTCAAATTGCTATTAAAAGGAGAATCCGAAATTGACCTCAATGATGACACATAAGAGTCTGCATTAGGGGGTGTTTGGTTCACGTCTTGAAGGGACCACTTTTGTCTTCGTAAATAAGACAAAAAACTTAAATGCGAGTGAAATAAAAAAAAACTGCAAACATTAAAAAATCGGAATATTTATTTCATTGTAGATGTGTCATTTATTAGTGTTCGTAAACAACCACAATTGTAATATGTTCAAATCATCTTGATTTGTTTCTTTCTAATAATAAGCCCCCCTCCCATGTGATTTCCGAAAACCTATTAAAAATAGAAGTCGCGGGCTTCTGCCCGGCGACTAATAAATGTATGTAAAACTGCGATGCCATTACACACAGGATCTCTAAGCGACGCGCATATTATTCGTGTCGGCGAAAAGGTGTATCGTTGCATCCCCGTTTTGGTGTGAGATAACGTGTCATGGGAGTGAAACCAGTGTTGCTACCTTTCTAGTATTTCGTAAGAAGTTACATCGATATATACCGCTTTTTTAAATGTAGGCGGATGGTGAAGGGTTTAGTGTAATTGTGACAGTGTATAGGTCCACCTGGGTAACCTATTCGCATTAGAAACAAGAGACCATTTGACATGTTTTGATGATGTTTCACGAAGTTTTCAAATGTATTTCAATTATATCACGGAGTTTAATGGGTAATTTACCACTGCAGTAGTCGTTATGATATCACCGCAATACTTGAGATACATCACGGAGATGTTCCATTTTACGTGACGCAGCTCATATATAGGTGCTTGAAAGAGAAAAATGCTGCAAAATGTAGTACACGCACAGTATTCCGAATGAGACACTTACTTTTTTTGATTGTCTGACACTGGTTCACAAAGGGACAATCGCAGTTTTCGGTTATTTTCAGATTAACGTTGTTATTGTCGTACGAAAGAAATCGCTTTTTATTCCGGTCTTGGCACCCCACTTTAATATACTGTTTACAATGACTGCTATCGTTTTTGATCAGTTCTATATGGTATCTCATGGCGGAGTACTTAATGTTGAAATCAATTTCATATCTATCCCAGGATTGCATGTTCTCCGCGTTATGATGCATTACCGTCTCCACCAGTGGTTGGTCATCTTTCCAGCCAAATCTGCATTCGACTTGAAGATTGTCTGTTACGGTAAGAAAAGGATATATACTTTGAACATTTCTGTTACGGCATATAAAAAGATATCTACTTGGAAAACGTCTGTTACAATACATAAAAGGATATCGATTTGGAATACGGTAAACAGAGGGATTATTACCATAATATGCACGCTGTTAGTGTTATTTGAAAACGTGACTGATATATAGCATGTATATGAATTTTTATATGCCAACCCTAATCCTTGATTTGTTGATATTAGCTTTTTAGCACGCTTTCAAATTCTTAACTATTCTATTCAATAGTATACTTTCATGTATAGAGATTTCCCATCAGTTTTCCAAGAGCTTCAACATTCGACTCCTTCATACTTGTTTAAGGCCTAAGTTGGAAAGGGTTAAGTGACGGGTAATTGCAGATATAATAATTAAAATAACTCACCTTTACTGATGTTCTGCTTAATTTGGTAAGTCCCATTCGACCTCTGACCATGAATATACATATCTAAACAAGAGCTCCTAAATATATATACAGTCAAGAATGATTACGTGTTTCGTCTACAATAAGGCAGTATATCAAAGTGCGACAGACAAGCGGACGGACAGACGACTGAAAAGTGATAATTATGTGTCACCCTGCCAAGGCAGGGACACAAAAACGAATATATATATATATATGTGTAAGCTCTTAACAGGCATATATCATAAAACAATCTGTATATACTTTCCGCTTGTGTTTTCAAAGCAGACAAGCATTAAAGCAATACACCAGCCCTGCGTTCTGTGAAACAGTTCTGCAGCTCACGGTTGCTAATCCACTAATCAAAATGACTACTACTATTAGTTACCAGTAGTTTGATTGGTTAATTGGCAACCATGAGTTATCAAACTGTGTAATTGAACCCAGGGCATATTAACTAGTAGTATCTCTCTGACAATATTTTCAGCTCTGTATCAAGTTTTTACATCAAATTCACAAGTTTTTCTTCGTGTGTTAGTCCGTATGTAGATTTGCGACAAACTAAAGGGGCTACAGTTCTAGTGTTTTGTCAAAAGATGCATCTGCGACTAAAGTGCATTTGGACGGACAGTGAAGGTTCTGGTGAGATTGTGCGGATGCACAGGTTCGCCTGAGTCTTAACTGTACGCAAATGCATTAAGATCCCAAATCGCTAAACGCGGCTCATAGCATATTCAGTAACCGGTTTATAAATACAATATTATTCAACACTATCAACCTGAGTCTGACCCATTGCGCAATGAAAACCCAAACATATACATGTAATGACATACATGTATAATCATAATATTTTAACTGTGTCTTATTTACATAAACAGTCGAGTATTCATAAACCAAATTTAAAAAAAATAAAGAAATAAAACCATGTACAATGTACAATGGTGTTTCTAAAATAACGTAGACTAACGTAATAACGGCCTTATTTCTTTCACTATCGTGACTAGACGTACACACTTTGTATTTAGATTCACAGAACACAGTTTAAAGATGCAAATACAAAACAAATACATATTTGCACAAAGGTCAGGTTCAGAATAATCTTGTAGAATATATCTTGTATGATAATACCATGAATTGATACATCCCCGATCCATTTCATCCTCATGTAACCGCCCGGTGCAGTCAATAAATGAATCACACACTCTGGCTTCTGTCAGACACCTCTGGTCGTAGCACTGGAACGTATGACCTTGACAAAAATCTGAAATAATGAATGTTGATGATATGCTTTGTTTGAGTAATATATTTACTGTGGACTTGCGTTAACTCGAACATGCGATCACTCGTAAATATTGTTCAACCCTTTCCCAAATGCAGACGTATATGAAAAAGCAGACGACATTTGAAAACACAGTTTTTGAACTCCATTTAATTAGTATACTTTCATTTATAGAGAATTTCCATATGTTTGCTTAAAATGTTTTAAAAGTAAAAGGTTAACCATTTCCGGTGTCTTTTGAACAAGAACAATCGATATGCTGTTTTCTTTATTTCTGGCTACCTCTCGATTTCGAGTTATTGCGATACCACTGTAGATGTATCTCGTTACTTACAAACCAGCCGCGTCTAGTAATTGTGGGTCTTAATACATCTGCGTACAGTGAAGACTCGGGTAAGCCTGTGAATGTGCATGTAATTTAGTCCTAGATGCATCTTTTGACATCAAACTAGAAGTGTAGAACAACTAGTTTGACGCCCATTTACATTTATATGGTCCCGTAACGGAAAGTCAATACGATCCCAAATCACGAGACGCGGCTGATATATTCCTTCAAAGATTATTTACTACAGAGAAATGAAGCTTAAGTACGTGAGTAATGGATATTAAAGACCTAAACTTATGTTGAAAGGTAAGAAAACTGGTCTTCCAGATGACAGTCTTTGAATTTATTGAATTAAAACGTACATGGAAAAGGATGAGGGAATAGTTTATATCTACTATAATCGACTAAGCCGAGGACTTGCGGTTGAACTTACCACAATCTTCTTCATCTGTACCATCAAGACAGTCTACTGTGACGTCACAACGGGCTGGATAGGGTATACATTGCCCGGATGTGCACACCCATTCGTCGATTGCACATTGTTGATAAACTGGTGAATATATATATAAGTAAAAAAGTAAAGTGTTTGTTTATTTTATCGTCACCCCTATTGAAAGGGCCCGCCATGTCTGGCTTATAAGACACCTAAGCTAGTTTACTTTCCGAATACTATATGTATATCGTAAAGTATGAAATCAATAACAAACACGTATACATACAGGGAGAAAAACAAGATTTCGGAGAGTATTGTCTTCTATATGATTAGTTTGATTTATCAATCAATATCAAAATATTGTAAAAGTAACTATTCATCACACACTGAAAATATATGATGAAATAAATGAAAGTACGAAAGCTTATTAGGACCATCTGAGAAAAATATATATTGGTAAGTCGTAATAACGCGAAAAAAGGCGTTAAAATGCGAAAAAAGACGAAGTAACGCGAAACAAGGCGAAGTAACGCAAAACAAGGCATAATAACGCAAAGTAAATGCGTAATAATACAAAGAAATGCGTAGTAACGCGGCATAAAGGCATTCTTACGCGAAAATAAAGGCGTATTAACGCTAATGAAAAGCGTTATAACGCGAAATAAAGGCATTATAACTCGAAAATAATGGCGTAATAACGGGAAATAAAGGCGTTGTAACGCTAAACAAAGGCGTATTAACGCTAATAAAAGGCGTATTAATACGAAAATAAAGACGTAATAACGCGAAAAAAGGTGTAATAACGCAAAATAAAGTCGTAATAACGCCTTTGTCAGCTACATATAAATCGACTACTGCTTTGAAGACTCCTTTTCAACCATGGATCTACGACCCAGATCAACCAATTCGCTATGTTTTTTCATTGGCTGAGCTACGATCTACGACCAACATCAACCAATTCGCATTTTATTTTCAGAGCCTGAGCTACGATCTATGACCCTGATCAACCAATTTTCTATGTTTGTCAGTGGCTGAGATACGATCTACGATCCAGATCAACCAATTAGCTATGTGTTTTGAGTGATTGAGCTACGATCTACGACTTAGATCAACCAATACGCCAAGTTTCTTCAATGGCTGAGCTACAATCTACGACCAGATCAACCAATTCTCTTTGTGTGTTATTGGCTGAGCTACGATCTACGACCAAGATAAACCAATTCACTTACTGGCTGAGTTATGATCTACGACCCAGATCAACCAATTCGCAATGTTTTTTCATTGGTTGAGCTACGATCTACGACCCAGATCAACCAATAAGCTATGTGTTTGCGTGGTTGAGCTACGATCTACGACCTAGATCAACCAATTAGCTATGTGTTGTGCGTGCTTGAGCTACGATCTACGATCCAGATCAATCAATTAGCTTTGTGTTTTGAGTGGTTGAACAACGATCTACAACTCAGATCAACCAATTCGCAATGGTTTTTTAGTGGCTGAGCTACGATCTACGACCTAAATTAACCAATTCGCTATGTCTTTTCAGTGGTTGAGCTACGATCTACGATAAAGATCAACCAATTTTCTCTGTTTGTCAGTGGCTGAGCTACGATCTACGACCCAGATCAACCAGTTAGCTAAGTGTTTTGAGTGGTAGACCCAGAACAACCAATACGCCATGTTTTTTAAATGGCTGAGCTATGATCTACGACCCAGATCATCCACTGTTCTATGTTTGTCAGTGGCTAAGCTACGATCTATGACACAGATCAACCAATTCGCAATGCTTTTTCATTAGCTGAGCTATGATCTACCCAAATGAACCTTTTTGTCTATATTTTGTCAGTGGCAGAGCTACGATCTACGACCCAGTTCAACCAATTAGCTTTGTGTTTTGAGTGATTGAGCTACGATCAACTAATAGCTCAGCCACTATAAAAACATGGGGTATCGGTTGATCTGGGTCGTAGGTCGTAACTCAACCACTAAAACCACAAAGCTAATTGGTTGATCTGGAACGTAGGTCGTAGCTCAGCCACTAACAAAACATAGAAAATTGGTTAATATGGGTCTTAGATCGTAGCTTAGCCACTGAAAAAAAAAACACATAGAAAATTGGTTGATCAGGGTCTTAGATCGTAGCTCAGCCACAGACAAAACATAAAAAATTGGTTTATCTGGGTCTTAGATCATAGCTCAGCCACTGACAAAACATTGCCAAATGGTTAATCTGGATCGTAGATCGTAGCTCAACCACTAAAAACATATAGCGAGTTTGTTGATGTGGGTCGTCAATCGTAGCTCAGCCAATGAAGAAACATAGCGAATTGGTTGATCTGGGTCGTAGATCCATGGTTGAAAAAGAGACTTCAAAGCAGTAATCGGTTTATATATAGCTGAAAAGGCGTTATTACGACTTTATTTCGCGTTACTAAGCCTTTTTTCCGCGTTATAACGACTTTATTTTTGCGTTACTAAGCCTTTTTTTCCGCGTTATTACGACTTTATTTTCGCGTTACCACCACGCCTTTCTTTCGCATAATAACTCTTTTAATAGCGTTAATACGCCTTTGTTTAGCGTTAGTATGCCTTTATTTTGCGTTATTACGACTTTATATTTAGGTTACTACACCTTTCTTCCGCGTCATAACGCCTTTTATTAGCATTAATACGCCTTTGTTTAGCGTTATGACGCCTTTATTTCGCGTTAATACGCCTTTATTTTCGCGTTATTATGCCTTTATTTTCGCGTTATAATGCATTTATTCCGCTTTACTACGCCTTTCTTCGCATTATTACGCCTTAACTTTGCGTAATTATGCCTTGTGTCGCGTTACTTTGCCTTGTTTCGCGTTACTACGCCTTCTTTCGCATGATAACGCCTTTTTTCGCGTTTTTACGATTTAACAATTTTTTTTTTCTCAGATGGTCTTAATAGGCTTTCGTATGAAGTGACATTGTATTCCGTTATATTATATATTCTATTATAGAAACAAAGTTTACATGTTACGCTTAGCTCTTCAGGACGTTGTTTCTAAGGGCACTAAGCATTGCATGTTTCTATAATTTAAATATATAATTCAACGGCATGTAAAACTAATTTCATTGTTTCATATGTATATCAATTATTTTCCTGAAGATCATCATAGCAGTGAAACTGGTAGCGCATTATTTACTTTATATACCGTTAGTTAATAGACAATACACATATATTACAGAAGATATAAGCATATGTCCGTGTTTGGTTCTCTTCGTATTTATATATATATTAGTGATTTGTGATTTTTTAATAATTCTTTTATATATACACACATTAGGTATTATATTCCACGAGTAATATCCATAAAACGGTATTATATATATGGTCTCTCAATATAGTTTTCTTTTAATATGTGGTGTTTCGATGTCATAAAATCAATGAAAATGACAACTGTAAACCTTGTATCATACCACATCCTTCTTTATCTGTTCAAATTGCGCAATCGTCAATGAAGTCACATTGTTATAAAAGAAAACAATACAAATGACAGCTGTAATCCTAGTAACATACCAAGTCCCTCTTCATCTTCCAAATAGGGGCAATCTTTAATGAAGTATCATTATTATGGAAAAAAACCAATAACAATGACAGCTGTAAACCTAGTAACATACCACATCCTTCTTTATCTTTCCAATTGCTGCAATCTTTAATGAAGTCTCATTGTTATAAAAGAAAACCATAAAAATGATAGCTGTAAACCTAGTGACATACCACATCCTTCTTTATCTTTCCAATTGCAGCAATCTTTACTGAAGTCTCATTGTTATAAAAGAAAACCATAAAAATGATAGCTGTAAACCTAGTGACATACCACATCCTTCTTTATCTTTCCGATTGCGGCAATCTTTAATGAAGTCTCATTGTTATAAAAGAAAACCATAAAAATGATAGCTGTAATACTAGTAACCTACCACGTCCTTCTTTATCTTTCCAATTGCAGCAATCTTTAATGAAGTCTCATTGTTATAAAAGAAAACCATAAAAATGATAGCTGTAAACCTAGTGACATACCACATCCTTCTTTATCTTTCCCATTGCGGAAATCTTTAATGAAGTCTCATTGTTATAAAAGAAAACCATAAAAATGATAGCTGTAATACTAGTAACCTACCACGTCCTTCTTTATCTTTCCAATTGCAGCAATCTTTAATGAAGTCTCATTGTTATAAAAGAAAACCATAAAAATGATAGCTGTAAACCTAGTGACATACCACATCCATCTTTATCTTTCCAATTGCGGCAATCTTTAATGAAGTCTCATTGTTATAAAAGAAAACCATAAAAATGATAGCTGTAAACCTAGTGACATACCACATCCTTCTTTATCTTTCCAATTGCGGCAATCTTTAATGAAGTCTCATTGTTATAAAAGAAAACCATAAAAATGACAGCTGTAATACTAGTAACCTACCACGTCCTTCGTCATCTTCCCAATTGCGGCAATCTTTAATGAAGGATCATTATTATAAATAAAACATAAAAAAATGACAGCTGTAAACCTAGTTACATACCACATCCTTCTCTATCTTTCCAATTGGTGCATTCGTTAATGAAGTATCATTATTATAAAATAAAACAATGAAAATGACAGCTGTAAACCTAGTGAAATACCACATCATTCTTTATCTTTCCGATGAGCCTCGGTAGCCCAGTCGGTAGTGACGCGGGTTGTCAATCCGGGGGTTGTGAATTCGAACCCCAGCTCGGCTAAGATTCTTTCCGACGTTTGATAAAGTTCACTGTGACAAGCGTCATCCGTCTTTCACCAATGAGCTATGTGTATGTGGAAAAGCAGCCAATTGCTTGGAGAAAATGTTGTGTGGATTACTGGTGTGATAAAACCAGGAAACACATGAGTAGGTGAACTGGCCGCGTTGATATCTTTCCAAATTGGGGCAATCTTTAATGAAGTTACATTATCATAAACAAAAACAATGCAAATGACAGCTGTAAAACTAGTAGCACATCACGTACTTCTTAGTCTTTACCTTTGCGGCAATCTTTAATGAAGTCGCATTATTATAAACATAAACAATGAAAATGACCGCTGTAAACCTAGTAACATACCACATCCTTCTTCATCTCTACCATCGGAGCAATCTTTAATGAATTATCGTTATTATAAACGAAAACAATGAACATGACAGATGTAAACCTAATAACATACCACATCCTTCTTCATCTTTACCATCGGAGCAATCTTTAATGAAGTATCGTTATTATAAACGAAAACAATGAACATGACAGATGTAAACCTAATAACATACCACATCCTTCTTCATCTTTACCATCGGAGCAATCTTTAATGAAGTATCGTTATTATAAAAGAAAACAATGAACATGACAGATGTAAACCTAGTAACATACCACATCCTTCTTCATCTTTACCATCGTAGCAATCTTTATTGAAGTATCGTTATCATAAAAGAAAACAATGAACATGACAGATGTAAACCTAGTAACATACCACATCCTTCTTCATCTTTACCATCGTAGCAATATTTATTGAAGTCTCGTTATCATAAAAGAAAACAATGAACATGAAAGATGTAAACCTAGTAACCTACAGCAATCTTCTTCATCGTTATTATAAACGAAAACAATGAACACGACAGATGTAAACCTAATAACATACCACATCCTTCTTCATCTTTACCATCGAAGCAATCTTTAACGAAGTCACACAACATATAAGATGCGATACATTCTTCATCATTACAGCGGAATCCGTTTGGAGGACATCCATCAAACACTGTTATGAAAATAATTACACAAAATAAAACAAGCAATGTATTAGATTCGATACATTACTAAAGTTTATAACATAATCTGTTTAGATATCCTCAATGAAAGAACACAGCATAAAACGCATATCCTAATTTTTTTTGAGATGCGATACAATGTTAAATATCACGATTAAATATGTTTCAGTCATCCTTCACTGTAATGGAAATGCATATCATAACTCGCATAACCTTATTTATGGGTTGGGGTACATTTCTGAATAATACAGCGAAATCCATTTCCAGGACATGCATGAAAGTGCAGAGCAAAATCCCGTAACATAATTCATGAGTTGAAATACATTTAAAAATATTACAACAACATCTGTTTTTAGGCATCCTGTAATGAAAATGCACACCATCAAAACACAGAACGTACCGGTATTGATCTCGTGACAAATGTATCTTTAATAAGTATGTATTGAATGTTCATGTACGTTGTTAGTTTTAATAAACTTTGTGTTCTGTACTGTTCTGATAATTATCCACAGAAAACGCGGAGATATAACTAGAATACTTTTAAAGGCGAACCTAACCCTAACCTCTATACAAACCAACACACGAAGATTCAAACTAGCTGTACCATTGTTCTCAAGTATATCACTCGATGGGATTGTATACACTTACTTAAATAATTGAACCCATCATTTTCCCATCAGAAAAAATGAAAAGAAAAGAAAAAACAAGATATTGTCAAAAGGACTGTTTCGCGAGTTTTAAGTCAATACAAAGTAACCTATTTTGAAAATGTTACAGCATTAGGAACATTTTGATACCACATGTGTAGCACAAACGATCGCCTTTACAACTAGTCTTTATGTACTTTTATAATTTTTAATTTTCAGACATAAATCGTGAAACATGCTTTTGAATGCGAAAAACATGCAAACAACACATATTATTTACCTCCGACACAAGATGGTGATTCGTCGCTATTATCAAAACAATCGTTAGGAATACCGTCATATCCGAATATAAGCTGGGTCATTTCTCCACTACCACACTGGAGGAAACCCTCGTATGAAACGTTGACTAGTCTAGCAAAGGGCACAATGTGATCTGAAACCAATGTTATACTACAAACGTCTGGTTTTATAGTTTCTAAATACTGATACTATAACTAATACAGTGTAATGTTCTTAAAATAGCACAGATGATCTATAACATAAATGAATATATTTTCTAATATTAGAGCGAGGTCAACTGTTCTACTCTTAGAACCATATTCTGAACCATTTTGAAAATAATTATTCAGGCTCACATATTTATACAGAACTCTCCCTTTGTTCTAGATTGTTTTATTACATTTGTTGATCTATCATAGTTTTTATGTGCCTTTAATATTAACTCTATCATGATGACTCTACGTATAGTAATCAAATGAGACATAAAACTTTAATTAAATATGTTTCATACATGTATGAGCAATTTTCCTTTCGCCACCTTGTAATCAACTCTTTTCAATAATTATGCTCTTTTTTATAGAAGCTTTTCATGCCAAATTATTTTCAAAGTTGTCCGCTACAGATTTGTTGTATGTAAGAAAAGATTAAAACCTTACTGACATAATCTGTTGCATTATTAAAGATGCGTTTCTCGCAGATATAGTGGTTGATTTTACCAAAAGCACACGCCACATCGTGCCAGTTCTCGGTAGACCATATACTAGACAGCCGAAGAAAAGTACACAATTCCATGTTTAGTCCATCCGGCTGACGGTCTGCAGTACCGGTACCTTTGTTCCTGGTAAAGAAATTTCACTAGACCTTATCCAACATGTGTATTAAAATATAATATCAGAATAAAGTTTAAAACATTGTAGCAAAAGGGGAAATTGCCTATTTCGAGCATATTTGCTACAATGTTTCTTTTCGAAAATCGCATAATTTGCTGCAGAAGCAAAATACGTCTGTATGTGGGAAAGGGTTATGGCCGAAAGCAGACTTTAGAATAATGCACTTAGATCGCAATTTGCATTAATTTCCAAATGCATCTATACAAGTTTGTAATCAGATTGTAATTATTAAAATTGCCAAACCTCCGTAGTTCGGTTTCCATGCGACATAGCTTTTATACCTTATTTGTTTGAGCAGCGACTAGCGATTTTTGGGTCGTATTTTTTCACAAAAATGGCATAATTTAAGGTAGTATCATACTTTTGAAATGACTTCGTTTTTAACGTCAAATCGTACGTTTTTGCGACAATTATAGTGCCGACTGTATGTATTGAAATTACCTGTGTAATGATAATTTATTAAAATCCGCAAGATTTTATTTGAAAAACATACATAATTTCGAACATCCTTTATTCTGCCATTTGCCAAAGTTTCAAGAAAATATGTGAAGCCGAAATTTAGTCGAAACGCTCATTGCGAATGATAACAAATCAGACACAACAAGCGCTTCCCGGCAAAAAGGCTTAATGAGCTCCACAAAACGCACATGTTATCAAAAATGGTAAACAATGATTTTCTAAAGAATTTTGCGTATGAATGCGACAGAACATCGAAGGGTCTGAAGAGGCCATGTAACACGCTCTGACTGCTGTAGTGGAACACGGTATATGCAAGGATTGGCGTCCGCACATAATGGTGGACGATTATAGACATGGCGGTATACCTCGCGGTAAAGACCTCAGGGACGATGGATTAAAAGAAGAACTTGTTCAACTGCTTTCTCCATACATGGGGAATCCTAAGACATGTTTAACTACATGGTCCACACAACGAAATACATAACACGTCATATTGACAAAATTGCATGACATTATTATGTCAAAGTGGCATGCTATCTTGTCAAGATGCCAAACGATCATGTTATTATGTCAAAGTGTCAAGGTATCTTGCCAATATGACGTGTTATTATGTCAAACGATCCTTTTATTATTGTCAAAGTGTCATGGTATCTTGTCAGTATGACGTGTTGTCAAAGGGTCATGGTATATTGTCAATATGACGTGTTATTATGTCAAAACGTCATGCTATCTTGTCAATAGGACATGCTATTATGTCAACCATTAATGTTATTATGTCAACATGACATGTTATTATGTCAAACACTTTTAAAGTGTCACGCTATCTTGTCAAAAGAACATGTTATTATGTCAAATTGTCATGCTATCTTGTCAATAGAACATGTTATTATGTCAAACGCTCATGTTATTATGTTAAAGTGCCATGCTATCTTGTCAATAGAACATGTTATTATGTCAAATTGTCATGCTATCTTGTCAATAGAACATGTTATTATGTCAAACGCTCATGTTATTATGTTAAAGTGTCATGCTATCTTGTCAATATGACGTGTTATTATGTTAAACGATCATGTTGTTCTCTGACTGTACCATCTTGTTAAACAAGTAAGGTATTATGTTCACACGACGTTATGTTTTTGACGAACTTTTATTGGCGCGAAACCACAATAAAAAATGGCGGAAACCGAGACACTATGTGGCGGGCAAATTTCCGCAATTCTTTTCCAAATCCTTTTATGACCCTCAAACCGTATGTACCCTTAACATAGGATTTATTTGAGTCACAAGAGAGATATTGTGGGGGGAAAGACTATGGTGATACTGTGCGATGAACAGGCTCATCTAAGTCCTCACTGTTGCTTTGCCGCCGTGATTATGACTGAAAATCACATGACTTGACATAATAACAAGTCGTATTGACAAAAAAGATTGGCAATTTGACATAATAACATGAGATTTTGACATAATAACATGTCATATTGACAAGATACTATGTACGTTTGACCTAATAACACGTCATATTGACAAGATACCATGCACGTTTGACATAATAACATGAGGGTTTGACACAATAACACATCATATTGACACGATAGCATGACACTTTGACATAATAACAGGAGCGTTTGACATAATAACAGGAGCGTTTGACATAGTAACAGGAGCGTTTGACATGATAACACGTCATATTGACAAGATACCATGCACGTTTGACATAATAACATGAGGGTTTGACACAATAATACATAATATTGACAAGATAGCATGACAATTTGACATAATAACATGAGGGTTTGACATAATAACATGTCATATTGACAAGATACCATGCACGTTTGACATAATAACACGTCATATTGACAAGATACCATGCACGTTTGACATAATAACATGTCATATTGACAATATACCATGCACGTTTGACATAATAACACGTCATATTGACATAATACCATGCACGTTTGATATAACAACACGTCATATTGACAAGATACCATGCACGTTTGACATAAAACACGTCATATTAACAAGATACCATGCACGTTTGACATAATAACATGAGGGTTTGACATAATAACAAGTCATATTGACAAGATAGCACGACACTTTGACATAATAACACGTCATATTAACAAGATACCATGCACGTTTGACATAATAACATGAGGGTTTGACATAATAACAAGTCATATTGACAAGATAGCATATAACACGTCATAATGACCAGATACCATGCACGTTTGACATAATAACACGTCATATTGACAAGATACTATGCACGTTTGACATAATAACATGAGGGTTTGACATAATAACACGTCGTATTGACAAGATAGCATGACATTTTGACATAATAACAGGAGCGTTTGACATAATAATACGTTATATAGGCACCATGAGTGTTTGACATAATAACACGTCAGATTGACAAGATAGCAGGACATTGTGACATAATAATACGTCACATTGACAAGATACCATGACAGTTTGACATAATAACACGTCACATTGACAATATACCATTACAGTTTGACATACTAACACGTCATATTGACAATATACCATGACAGTTTGACATACTAACATGTCACATTGACAAGATACCATGACAGTTTGACATAATAACACGTCACATTGACAAGATACCATGACAGTTTGACATAATAACACGTCACATTGACAATATACCATGACAGTTTGACATAATAACAAGTCATATTGACAAAATCGCATGAGCGATTGACATAATAATTCCTCATGTTGACAAGATACCATGACATTATGGAGAGAAAGGCGTATGTTTTACTGTTGTCTCATTTTCGCCACAAAACACCAAAAAGAGTGACAAATTGGAAAGTCATTATTAATATTATTAACAAGTTCTTTCGTGATAACTTTGCAATATATATTTCTCCCCCTTTTTAGTACATCTCGTTCCATCTCTCTATCGGTACCGTCCCGATAATTGACTTTAACTAGATCCAATCCATTGATGTACTATAGCTTTCATTGTAACCTCGTTTTCCAGTCATTACCAATCGTTACGCGAAACTTGATTGAACGAACCAATATTAAACGGGACGTTTCCATGGCGACGTGCCTTAATTGAAATCTATTTTCTCGACTCACACTGCTTTTAGTTGTCTATAGGGGGTTTTGTGATATTGACTGCAAGCATAATTTAGAGTGTATTTTTGGTAGCGCACACACATTCTATATCATAGCTTTGCATTAGGCTGTCTGTGGCATCAGGAACCTAGATTAGACGAGGAGTTTGGAATCTGCTGTGACCAAGGGGGTTAGCGACGGTAGCACCAGGAACCTAGATTAGACGAGGAGTTTGGAATCTGCTGTAACTAAGGGGGTTAGCGTCGGTAGCATCAGGAACCTAGATTAGACGAGGAGTTTGGAATCTGCTGTAACTAAGGGGGTTAGCGTCGGTAGCACCAGGAACCTAGATTAGACGAGGAGTTTGAAATCTGCTGTGACTAAGGGGTTAGAGTCGGTAGCACCAGGAACCTAGATTAGACGAGGAGTTTGGAATCTGCTGTAACTAAGGGGGTTAGCGTCGGTAGCATCAGGAACCTAGATTAGACGAGGAGTTTGGAATCTGCTGTGACTAAGGGGTTAGAGTCGGTAGCACCAGGAACCTAGATTAGACGAGGAGTTTGAAATCTGCTGTGACTAAGGGGTTAGAGTCGGTAGCACCAGGAACCTAGATTAGACGAGGAGTTTGAAATCTGCTGTGACTAAGGGGTTAGAGTCGGTAGCACCAGGAACCTAGATTAGACGAGGAGTTTGGAATCTGCTGTAACTAAGGGGGTTAGCGTCGGTAGCATCAGGAACCTAGATTAGACGAGGAGTTTGGAATCTGCTGTGACCAAGGGGGTTAGCGTCGGTAGCATCAGGAACCTAGATTAGACGAGGAGTTTGGAATCTGCTGTGACCAAGGGGGTTAGCGTCGGTAGCATCAGGAACCTAGATTAGACGAGGAGTTTGGAATCTGCTGTGACCAAGGCGGTTAGCGTCGGTAGCTCCAGGAACCTAGATTAGACGAGGAGTTTGGAATCTGCTGTGACCAAGGGGTTAGAGTCGGTAGCACCAGGAACCTAGATTAGACGAGGAGTTTGGAATCTGCTGTGACTAAGGGGGTTAGCGTCGGTAGCATCAGGAACCTAGATTAGACGAGGAGTTTGGAATCTGCTGTGACTAAGGGGGTTAGAGTCGGTAGCATCAGGAACCTAGATTAGACGAGGAGTTTGGAATCTGCTGTAACTAAGGGGGTTAGCGTCGGTAGCATCAGGAACCTAGATTAGACGAGGAGTTTGGAATCTGCTGTGACTAAGGGGGTTAGCGTCGGTAGCATCAGGAACCTAGATTAGACGAGGAGTTTGGAATCTGCTGTGACTAAGGGGGTTAGCGTCGGTAGCATCAGGAACCTAGATTAGACGAGGAGTTTGGAATCTGCTGTGACTAAGGGGGTTAGCGTCGGTAGCATCAGGAACCTAGATTAGACGAGGAGTTTGAAATCTGCTGTGACTAAGGGGTTAGAGTCGGGATATTTAGAACAAGTTGGCATAGCCGCGGATGTATTTGGCGTAATTTGACCTTTATCAACACGGAGTGTATATATACAAGAGTTGTAGTTCGGCTCCCTCCGTAACAACCACTGGCAAATAAAATAGATACAGATCTAAATAACATAATATATTTCAAGATGGTTGACGAAACTGTCGCAAAACAGGAGTCTTAGTTCCGTATATTGGGATTTCCTTCCTATTCCCTGCGTTATATTGTTCAATAAAATATCGTCTGCTCCGTGAAAAATATCGTTTTGATCACGACAATTGTTTAACCCTTTCCGACTAACCGAATATCTACATCTTACATCACGGCAAAAAATAGAAAATCTCTATAAATAGAAATATAATAATTAAAATAGACATTGTGGCATTAGGATAAATTGCTCATGATTTCTTTTTAAAAAATATCGCCTGCTAAAGTTGCGTAAATCATTTTGTTGTTGCACACTAATTATTGGACAAGCCTTCTTGATGACTAGCTAAGTAGATAATTGAGCCGTCCCGCGAGAAAACTAACATTCTGGACTCTGCGTAAAGCATCGATCGGGATCAGCTGAAACATGCCGTGAAGGCTAAACCGGACATACACTTTTCGCCTCCTGTGGATTTTTTGTTTCAGGAACCATTACTCTATAACTCTATTCGCCTAAGACGGAATGTTTCGGGCCGGATCAGCCTGCGCGGACTTCGCAGGTTAATCTAGATCGATACATTACACAGAGTTCAAATAACATTATATGCAGTCAGTGTTTCAAAACATGTGGTGGTATTTTGATTATATACAGTAGATTTACCTTTATATGTGGTGCATTTTTCATTACGAGGATCATACTTTCGGCATTCTCCGGAATAATTTCGGAAATTACCAAGTATGACAGTCCATTTCATCAAAGTTCTGAAAGCATTGATAGTAAAGGGGCTTCTATAAGTTGAAAAGATATGGGAAAGTGTATATGGATACACGTTGTCAACAATGTATCATCGGCATGTTAACAAACCAAAGCAGATATGTTTGAAACAACACAAATTGCCTGCCAATAACCGAGCAGCGACCATTAAGCATAATATTTCCTGTTCATTTTGACAATAAATATACACACTGTATATTGGAATCATGCTGTTGCATTTAAATAACAGACAATCGAAAACGTACTAGAGTTATGTTTGTTGTGCAATTCACATCTGCAGGTCATAGGTTTCCTATAAACCAAGTTTGAAATTGATGCATTGAAAATTTACTCAGACAATGGCCGAAGAAAACATTGGGAAATAGAGATTATACCTAATAAACTCACATCATATTTATGTTCGAAATATTGGATCGTTCTCCTGATCACAATGTATAAGTTTGACCATGACATGAATCCGCCAAACAAAAACAGCTTTTACACCAACCAAGGAATGCAAACCGTGACGGACAGACATACGGACTGATGGTCAAAAAGACGGAAAGACAGTCGGTCGCTCTAGACAAAGTAAACTCAGCTTGTTGAAGCACTTATAAACGAACAAGAGCTCTTCCATGTGTTGCGTTCGAAAGTCATATAATAAGTGAGAACATGGAAAGACTAAACAAAAATACACAATCAAAAACAGCATGCTAGAGTCATGGTTGTTAGTGTGCACTGTACAACTGTACCTATAAGCCAAGTTAAAATAATTATTAAGACAATGGCCGAACTTTATAAGGAAAAATAGCTGTTAAGAACTTACACATTATGCTATATAATTCAGCAATACAGATTAGAATTCATTCTCATTCTCATTCAAATCACTAGCACCTCATTCAACCTCAATCACTCTTGCATTCTCAGTCAATCTTCCCCTACTGACTCCATTCAGTTCGAACCAGCTTCAGTCACACATCATCATTCCACTCTCTCAACCAACAGCCAACTGTCACTCACGTCCACATTGACCCTCTCAGTCACGGCTAACGTCACTCACTCACGGCTACCGTCACTCTCTCACGGCCAACGTCACTCACTCACGGCCAACGTCACTCGCTGACTGGCAACGTCATTCTCTCACGGCCACCGTCACTCTCTGACGGCGACCGTCACTTCTCTGACGGCCACCATCACCCTCTCACGGCCACCGTCACTCTCTGACGGCCACCGTCACTTCTCTGACGGCCACCATTACTCTCTCACGGCCACCGTCATCCTCTCACGGCCACCGTCACCCACCTCACGGCCACCGTCACCCTCTCACAGCCACCGTCAATCTCTCACTTACGGCCACCGTCACTATCTGACGGCCAACGTCACTCTTTGACGGCTAACGTCACTCACTGACGGACATCGTCACTCTCTGACGGCCAACGTCACTCTTTCACGGCTAACGTCACTCACTCACGGCCACCGTCACTCTCTGACGGCCAACGTCACTCTTTGACGGCTAACGTCACTCACTCACGGCCACCGTCACCCTCTGACGGGTACCATCACTCACTTACAGTCGCCGTCACTCACTCACGGTCACCGTCATCCTTTCACGGCCACCGTCACCCTCTTACGGACACCGTCACCCTCTCACGGCCACCGTCACTCTCTCAAGGCCACCGTCACTCTCTCACGGCCACCGTCACTCACTTACTTTCATAAACTTTTGACTAATTTCGTAAACAATGTTGACCTAGCTGGGGCTCGAACCCACAGAGCTTGCATTTTACATTGACAGACGGCTGCTCTACCAACTGAGCTACCAAGCTTCATACAAATTGATGTCATTACAAGATATATATTTATTTACCAGGTCAATACTACGCAGTAATATTAAAATTATGTTTTATGTTATCATCGAATTAAAGTGGTATCTCATCACAATTATATAAGTCTTCGTGTTGTAATTTCAAACATTTGAAATTTATTACTAAATAAATATAAGTAACAGGTTTACCCATCAATCTAAGACTGAAACCTATGAATACGTAAACGCAGGTGTAGCCTAGTGGCTACGAACGCAGCACTTCAAACCTCAAGGGTTCACGTTTCATTGGTTCGATACTCATGCAAGGCGTGCTATTTTGTCTGTCTTTTTTTCTTTCTAAATTTGATTTGTATAAAATATATATATGACCATCTCTTTTTCTTGTCAGACAATTTCATTCAGTTGATCATTAGATTCCTTTCATCTTCAATTTTTTTTAATTCTAGAGCAATGTCAATGAACGTGTAATCTTGCCCTAAATGTTACAACGTATCATACATGCACATATCTTTTTTTGTAAGATTAATTCGACAATATAAAATACATATATTTAATCGGCATACATCTACTTTAATCATTTAAAGAAAAAAGAATCATTTGAATTATGTGTGTTAAATACAGAGCTACCTACGAAAAATAGAACCTATTTTAAATTGGATGTTTTACATATATTATACGGTGTCTCACGAAATTTAAAGATACCCGGTTGCGGCGACATTCTTTCGGGCGATGTTTTCCATTGCCTCTCACCTCTGATCTATGTGAGAAAGTAGTCAGTGGCTTCGAAAGAATGTTGTGTAAGTACTGGTGTAGGAAAGCCAGGAAAACATGGGTAGGTGCACTGACCGCCGTGATATGACCAAAGCTGTTGAAAGCGGCGTTAAACTCCAAACAAACAAACAAACGAAATTTAAATTTAGAACAAACCAGTACGAGACAGTTTAAAGTGAACGAGACAGACAAATGGGAGAAATAGAGACAGACAGACAGACAGACAGACAGACAGACAGACAGACAGACAGTCAGACAGACAGACAGACAGACATACAGACAGACAGACAGACAGACAGACCAGACAGACCAGACAGACAGACAGACAGACAGACATACTCACATACAGAGGTAGCGAAAGAGAGACATAGAGTCTCAAAGTATTCGTGTTGTTATTTTAAACATTTTAATTTATTACTAAATAAATATAAGTAACAGGTTTACCCTTCAGTCTTAGCCTGAAACCTATTAATACGTAAACTCAGGTGCTTAAAATAACACCGTCGTTATAGCCCAGTGGCTACGAACGAAGCACTTCAAACCTTAACGCTCACTTCTAATTAGTTCGATCCTTATCCTAGGCGTGCCTTTTTTGTCTGTCTGTTCTTTTTTCTAAATTTGATTTGTATATAATATATATACGACCGTCTCCTTTTCTTTTCAGACAATTTCATTCAGTCGATCATAAGATTCCTTTCATCTGCAAATGTTCTCAATTCTAGTGCAATGTCAATGTACGTGTAATCTTGCCCCAAATGTTACAACGTACATGCACATATATTTTCTTTTATTAGATTAACTCGACAATATAAAATACATATAATTAATCGGCATACCTGTACTTAAATCATTTAAAGAAAAAAGAATCATGCTTGCATAAAACAAAATGAGCATCATGATAAAAAGGCCAAAGTTGTAAAAGACATTCCGATTTAGAGATTCGAACCCGTGACAATTGTAATTGCAGCTATGTTTGTTAAGTACAGAGCTATCTACGAAACAATGATGTGTAGAACCTATTTTAAATTGGATGTTGTACATATATTATACTGTGTCACGAAATTTAAATTTAGACAAAACCATATGCATATGCAGCAGAAGACATTTGAAAACATCTTGACAAGAGCGGAAATTGCATTTCGTAGGCAATTTCTACTTTTGTTACAATGTTTTAAAATCCTTTCCATTATTAAAATTTTATTTACAGTGATTTGCATATATATTCTTGATCTGTCGAGTTATATGTTGTAAGCTTTGGAAAGACACGTAATTATTGTTGTGCTACCGTCTATAAAAGAGCTTTGTTTTATTGAGGGTAAATGCAATCAATTTATTCATGATCCTTGGTTAAGCAAACCAGAACTAGGCTGCAAAGTGTGACCTTGTCCAAGGTCAATGTACCATGAACGCTGCGATCAGGGATCAAACCCAGTACGCCATGGTCCGAATCCCCCATGCTTACTACTCGACCATTGCGTAAACCTTCTATAGAGGAGAGTCATCTAGCAACAATAATTTCCACGGTAGTTTACGACTGTCGATTCAGGGATCGTTAGTTCCAATCCATGCTATGACAGGTCACCTAACCAAGCCTGTCTGTCTCGCACTGGAGTTTCGCACAACAAATCAGGGTCAGAAATTGACCTTTATTAATGAATACCGGTTGCGTATAAACCTCAATACATTGGTTCGTATTATGTTTGATGCAGTTTTGGACAATTCGTCCCCGACCGGGTCATACTAAGACTTTAGCAATAGTAGTTATTGGCTGCCCGCCTTTGCTAACCCAGTGTTGCGGGGTAAGCATTACGACTGACTGGCTGGTGTCAGGATAAAAGGTTCAGTAGAACTGGTAATTTACCAAGGAAAGGCCGTGATGTAACTGAAGAAGTGCTGAAAGCGGCGTAAAACACCAATCAATCAATCCAACGTAATTACGCAAAACACCTAATAAAAAGGGATCTTGGGACACGGGGACACGGGGAGTCAGACTTGATGCTAAACCCAAACAATCCCGAGTGCCCAGGAGGTACAAAGAGCTACCACCACTTATTTTGTTAATACTAGCATTTCGTATGACCTGGCCGGGCACAGAACCCGCGTGTTCCTGCACCCGAGGCGATCATCGCTCTACCTTTACACCGACGAGGTGGCCCTAAACTCCAATATTTTACAATTTGGAACACGGCTAGTATTTTGATTTGGAGACGTCTCTATCCAACGGATTCTCTCTCTCCGATTCTGCATGGATTCACTACAATATGTGTTCTAGTTATTCGGTTATCGCCTCCCCACTTCTACATCATTGCATAACCCTTTCCCCACACGCATCTGTTTGAAACAATTCCGGTTTAAGTAAGAAATTGCTTGTATTGAGAAACTTTTCCTACTTCTACATCATTTCATAACCCTTTCCCCAAACGCATCTGTTTGAAATAATTCCGGTTAAAGTAAGAAATTGCTTGTATTGAGAACGTTTCCTTACTTCTACATCATTTCGCAACCTTTTCCCTACACGCATCTGTTTGAAACAATTCCGGTTAAAGTAAGAAATTGCTTGTATTGAGATCTTTCCCCCACTTCTACATCATTTCGCAGCCCTTTCCCTACACGCATCTGTTTGAAACAATTCCAGTTAAAGTAAGAAATTGTTTGTATTGAGAACCTTTCTCTCACTTCTAAATCATTATATAATCCTTTCCTGCACGCATCCGTTTGAAATAATTCCGGTTAAAGTAAGAAATTGCTTGTTTTGAGAACATTTCCACACTTCTAAATCATTTCATAATCCTTTCCTGCACGCATTTACAAAGATATTACATGATTTAAGCACTATTCAATAATTAGACTGTCTTTTATAGGGATTGTCCGTTATATTTCTTCAGTCGTCTGATTTATTGTAAAGGGGAATGTTAACAAACCAAACCAGATCTGTTTAAAACAACACAAATTGCCTGCCAATAATCGAGCAGCGACCATTAAGCATAATATTTCCTGTTCAGTTGACACAGAATGTCCACACTGTATATGACAGACAATCGAAAGCATGCTAAAGTTATCCAAAAACAGCATTTTAGAGACATGGTTAATGTGCACACTGCACATCTGCAGGAGATAAATTACCTATTAGCCAAGTTTTAAAATATATTGAGACAATGGCCGAACTTTATAAGGAAACATAGAATAACTACTGTTTCTGTTTTGTTCTTATCGGGTGCATTCTTTCCCATATGCAATAAATCTGCTGCAGACGATAGGGAGGGAGATGCAAAATTCTATTATATCTATAATTCATAGTATAAATTGTATTGAAAACTTACATTATGCTATATAATTCAGCAATTCGCTTTGAATTCAGTCTCATTCAAATCATTCCTCTTACAACTCTAGCACACCAACCTAACACACTCTCACAGCTGTTAAGAACTTACACATTATGCTATATAATTCAGCAATACAGATTAGAATTCATTCTCATTCAAATCACTAGCACCTCATTCAACCTCAATCACTCTTGCATTCTCAGTCAATCTTCCCCTACTGACTCCATTCAGTTCGAACCAGCTTCAGTCACACATCATCATTCCACTCTCTCAACCAACAGCCAACTGTCACTCACGTCCACATTGACCCTCTCAGTCACGGCTAACGTCACTCACTCACGGCTACCGTCACTCTCTCACGGCCAACGTCACTCACTCACGGCCAACGTCACTCGCTGACTGGCAACGTCATTCTCTCACGGCCACCGTCACTCTCTGACGGCGACCGTCACTTCTCTGACGGCCACCATCACCCTCTCACGGCCACCGTCACTCTCTGACGGCCACCGTCACTTCTCTGACGGCCACCATTACTCTCTCACGGCCACCGTCATCCTCTCACGGCCACCGTCACCCACCTCACGGCCACCGTCACCCTCTCACAGCCACCGTCAATCTCTCACTTACGGCCACCGTTACTATCTGACGGCCAACGTCACTCTTTGACGGCTAACGTCACTCACTGACGGACATCGTCACTCTCTGACGGCCAACGTCACTCTTTCACGGCTAACGTCACTCACTCACGGCCACTCTCTGACGGCCAACGTCACTCTTTGACGGCTAACGTCACTCACTCACGGCCACCGTCACCCTCTGACGTGTACCATCACTCACTTACAGTCGCCGTCACTCACTCACGGTCACCGTCATCCTTTCACGGCCACCGTCACCCTCTTACGGACACCGTCACCCTCTCACGGCCACCGTCACTCTCTCACGGCCACCGTCACTCTCTCACGGCCACCGTCACTCACTTACTTTCATAAACTTTTGACTAATTTCGTAAACAATGTTGACCTAGCTGGGGCTCGAACCCACAGAGCTTGCATTTTACATTGACAGACGGCTGCTCTACCAACTGAGCTACCAAGCTTCATACAAATTGATGTCATTACAAGATATATATTTATTTACCAGGTCAATACTACGCAGTAATATTAAAATTATGTTTTATGTTATCATCGAATTAAAGTGGTATCTCATCACAATTATATAAGTCTTCGTGTTGTAATTTCAAACATTTGAAATTTATTACTAAATAAATATAAGTAACAGGTTTACCCATCAATCTAAGACTGAAACCTATGAATACGTAAACGCAGGTGTAGCCTAGTGGCTACGAACGCAGCACTTCAAACCTCAAGGGTTCACGTTTCATTGGTTCGATACTCATGCAAGGCGTGCTATTTTGTCTGTCTTTTTTTCTTTCTAAATTTGATTTGTATAAAATATATATATGACCATCTCTTTTTCTTGTCAGACAATTTCATTCAGTTGATCATTAGATTCCTTTCATCTTCAATTTATTTTAATTCTAGAGCAATGTCAATGAACGTGTAATCTTGCCCTAAATGTTACAACGTATCATACATGCACATATCTTTTTTTGTAAGATTAATTCGACAATATAAAATACATATATTTAATCGGCATACATCTACTTTAATCATTTAAAGAAAAAAGAATCATTTGAATTATGTGTGTTAAATACAGAGCTACCTACGAAAAATAGAACCTATTTTAAATTGGATGTTTTACATATATTATACGGTGTCTCACGAAATTTAAAGATACCCGGTTGCGGCGACATTCTTTCGGGCGATGTTTTCCATTGCCTCTCACCTCTGATCTATGTGAGAAAGTAGTCAGTGGCTTCGAAAGAATGTTGTGTAAGTACTGGTGTAGGAAAGCCAGGAAAACATGGGTAGGTGCACTGACCGCCGTGATATGACCAAAGCTGTTGAAAGCGGCGTTAAACTCCAAACAAACAAACAAACGAAATTTAAATTTAGAACAAACCAGTACGAGACAGTTAAAAGTGAACGAGACAGACAAATGGGAGAAATAGAGACAGACAGACAGACAGACAGACAGACAGACAGACAGACAGACAGACAGACAGACAGACAGACAGACAGACAGACAGACAGTCAGACAGACAGACAGACAGACAGACAGACAGACATACAGACAGACAGACAGACAGACAGACAGACAGACAGACCAGACAGACAGACAGACAGACAGACAGACAGACAGACAGACAGACATACTCACATACAGAGGTAGCGAAAGAGAGACATAGAGTCTCGAAGTATTCGTGTTGTTATTTTAAACATTTTAATTTATTACTAAATAAATATAAGTAACAGGTTTACCCTTCAGTCTTCAGTGTCACGAAATTTAAATTTAGACAAAACCATATGCATATGCAGCAGAAGACATTTGAAAACATCTTGACAAGAGCGGAAATTGCATTTCGTAGGCAATTTCTACTTTTGTTACAATGTTTTAAAATCCTTTCCATAATTAAAATTTTATTTACAGTGATTTGCATATATATTCTTGATCTGTCGAGTTATATGTTGTAAGCTTTGGAAAGACACGTAATTATTGTTGTGCTACCGTCTATAAAAGAGCTTTGTTTTATTGAGGGTAAATGCAATCAATTTATTCATGATCCTTGGTTAAGCAAACCAGAACTAGGCTGCAAAGTGTGACCTTGTCCAAGGTCAATGTACCATGAACGCTGCGATCAGGGATCAAACCCAGTACGCCATGGTCCGAATCCCCCATGCTTACTACTCGACCATTGCGTAAACCTTCTATAGAGGAGAGTCATCTAGCAACAATAATTTCCACGGTAGTTTACGGCTGTCGATTCAGGGATCGTTAGTTCCAATCCATGCTATGACAGGTCACCTAACCAAGCCTGTCTGTCTCGCACTGGAGTTTCGCACAACAAATCAGGGTCAGAAATTGACCTTTATTAATGAATACCGGTTGCGTATAAACCTCAATACATTGGTTCGTATTATGTTTGATGCAGTTTTGGACAATTCGTCCCCGACCGGGTCATACTAAGACTTTAGCAATAGTAGTTATTGGCTGCCCGCCTTTGCTAACCCAGTGTTGCGGGGTAAGCATTACGACTGACTGGCTGGTGTCAGGATAAAAGGTTCAGTAGAACTGGTAATTTACCAAGGAAAGGCCGTGATGTAACTGAAGAAGTGCTGAAAGCGGCGTAAAACACCAATCAATCAATCCAACGTAATTACGCAAAACACCTAATAAAAAGGGATCTTGGGACACGGGGACACGGGGAGTCAGACTTGATGCTAAACCCAAACAATCCCGAGTGCCCAGGAGGTACAAAGAGCTACCACCACTTATTTTGTTAATACTAGCATTTCGTATGACCTGGCCGGGCACAGAACCCGCGTGTTCCTGCACCCGAGGCGATCATCGCTCTACCTTTACACCGACGAGGTGGCCCTAAACTCCAATATTTTACAATTTGGAACACGGCTAGTATTTTGATTTGGAGACGTCTCTATCCAACGGATTCTCTCTCTCCGATTCTGCATGGATTCACTACAATATGTGTTCTAGTTATTCGGTTATCGCCTCCCCACTTCTACATCATTGCATAACCCTTTCCCCACACGCATCTGTTTGAAACAATTCCGGTTTAAGTAAGAAATTGCTTGTATTGAGAAACTTTTCCTACTTCTACATCATTTCATAACCCTTTCCCCACACGCATCTGTTTGAAATAATTCCGGTTAAAGTAAGAAATTGCTTGTATTGAGAACGTTTCCCTACTTCTACATCATTTCGCAACCTTTTCCCTACACGCATCTGTTTGAAACAATTCCGGTTTAAGTAAGAAATTGCTTGTATTGAGATCTTTCCCCCACTTCTACATCATTTCGCAGCCCTTTCCCTACACGCATCTGTTTGAAACAATTCCAGTTAAAGTAAGAAATTGTTTGTATTGAGAACCTTTCTCTCACTTCTAAATCATTATATAATCCTTTCCTGCACGCATCCGTTTGAAATAATTCCGGTTAAAGTAAGAAATTGCTTGTTTTGAGAACATTTCCACACTTCTAAATCATTTCATAATCCTTTCCTGCACGCATTTACAAAGATATTACATGATTTAAGCACTATTCAATAATTAGACTGTCTTTTATAGGGATTGTCCGTTATATTTCTTCAGTCGTCTGATTTATTGTAAAGGGGAATGTTAACAAACCAAACCAGATCTGTTTAAAACAACACAAATTGCCTGCCAATAATCGAGCAGCGACCATTAAGCATAATATTTCCTGTTCAGTTGACACAGAATGTCCACACTGTATATGACAGACAATCGAAAGCATGCTCAAGTTATCCAAAAACAGCATTTTAGAGACATGGTTAATGTGCACACTGCACATCTGCAGGAGATAAATTACCTATTAGCCAAGTTTTAAAATATATTGAGACAATGGCCGAACTTTATAAGGAAACATAGAATAACTACTGTTTCTGTTTTGTTCTTATCGGGTGCATTCTTTCCCATATGCAATAAATCTGCTGCAGACGATAGGGAGGGAGATGCAAAATTCTATTATATCTATAATTCATAGTATAAATTGTATTGAAAACTTACATTATGCTATATAATTCAGCAATTCGCTTTGAATTCAGTCTCATTCAAATCATTCCTCTTACAACTCTAGCACACCAACCTAACACACTCTCACAGCTGTTAAGAACTTACTCATTATGCTATATAATTCAGCAATACAGATTAGAATTCATTCTCATTCAAATCACTAGCACCTCATTCAACCTCAATCACTCTTGCATTCTCAGTCAATCTTCCCCTACTGACTCCATTCAGTTCGAACCAGCTTCAGTCACACATCATCATTCCACTCTCTCAACCAACAGCCAACTGTCACTCACGTCCACATTGACCCTCTCAGTCACGGCTAACGTCACTCACTCACGGCTACCGTCACTATCTCACGGCCAACGTCACTCACTCACGGCCAACGTCACTCGCTGACTGGCAACGTCATTCTCTCACGGCCACCGTCACTCTCTGACGGCGACCGTCACTTCTCTGACGGCCACCATCACCCTCTCACGGCCACCGTCACTCTCTGACGGCCACCGTCACTTCTCTGACGGCCACCATTACTCTCTCACGGCCACCGTCATCCTCTCACGGCCACCGTCACCCTCTCACAGCCACCGTCAATCTCTCACTTACGGCCACCGTCACTATCTGACGGCCAACGTCACTCTTTGACGGCTAACGTCACTCTCTGACGGCCAACGTCACTCTTTCACGGCTAACGTCACTCACTCACGGCCACCGTCACTCTCTGACGGCCAACGTCACTCTTTGACGGCTAACATCACTCACTCACGGCCACCGTCACCCTCTGACGGGTACCATCACTCACTTACAGTCGCCGTCACTCACTCACGGTCACCGTCATCCTTTCACGGCCACCGTCACCCTCTTACGGACACCGTCACCCTCTCACGGCCACCGTCACTCTCTCACGGCCACCGTCACTCACTTACTTTCATAAACTTTTGACTAATTTCGTAAACAATGTTGACCTAGCTGGGGCTCGAACCCACAGAGCTTGCATTTTACATTGACAGACGGCTGCTCTACCAACTGAGCTACCAAGCTTCATACAAATTGATGTCATTACAAGATATATATTTATTTACCAGGTCAATACTACGCAGTAATATTAAAATTATGTTTTATGTTATCATCGAATTAAAGTGGTATCTCATCACAATTATATAAGTCTTCGTGTTGTAATTTCAAACATTTGAAATTTATTACTAAATAAATATAAGTAACAGGTTTACCCATCAATCTAAGACTGAAACCTATGAATACGTAAACGCAGGTGTAGCCTAGTGGCTACGAACGCAGCACTTCAAACCTCAAGGGTTCACGTTTCATTGGTTCGATACTCATGCAAGGCGTGCTATTTTGTCTGTCTTTTTTTCTTTCTAAATTTGATTTGTATAAAATATATATATGACCATCTCTTTTTCTTGTCAGACAATTTCATTCAGTTGATCATTAGATTCCTTTCATCTTCAATTTTTTTTAATTCTAGAGCAATGTCAATGAACGTGTAATCTTGCCCTAAATGTTACAACGTATCATACATGCACATATCTTTTTTTGTAAGATTAATTCGACAATATAAAATACATATATTTAATCGGCATACATCTACTTTAATCATTTAAAGAAAAAAGAATCATTTGAATTATGTGTGTTAAATACAGAGCTACCTACGAAAAATAGAACCTATTTTAAATTGGATGTTTTACATATATTATACGGTGTCTCACGAAATTTAAAGATACCCGGTTGCGGCGACATTCTTTCGGGCGATGTTTTCCATTGCCTCTCACCTCTGATCTATGTGAGAAAGTAGTCAGTGGCTTCGAAAGAATGTTGTGTAAGTACTGGTGTAGGAAAGCCAGGAAAACATGGGTAGGTGCACTGACCGCCGTGATATGACCAAAGCTGTTGAAAGCGGCGTTAAACTCCAAACAAACAAACAAACGAAATTTAAATTTAGAACAAACCAGTACGAGACAGTTAAAAGTGAACGAGACAGACAAATGGGAGAAATAGAGACAGACAGACAGACAGACAGACAGACAGACAGACAGTCAGACAGACAGACAGACAGACAGACAGACAGACATACAGACAGACAGACAGACAGACAGACAGACCAGACAGACAGACAGACATACTCACATACAGAGGTAGCGAAAGAGAGACATAGAGTCTCGAAGTATTCGTGTTGTTATTTTAAACATTTTAATTTATTACTAAATAAATATAAGTAACAGGTTTACCCTTCAGTCTTCAGTGTCACGAAATTTAAATTTAGACAAAACCATATGCATATGCAGCAGAAGACATTTGAAAACATCTTGACAAGAGCGGAAATTGCATTTCGTAGGCAATTTCTACTTTTGTTACAATGTTTTAAAATCCTTTCCATAATTAAAATTTTATTTACAGTGATTTGCATATATATTCTTGATCTGTCGAGTTATATGTTGTAAGCTTTGGAAAGACACGTAATTATTGTTGTGCTACCGTCTATAAAAGAGCTTTGTTTTATTGAGGGTAAATGCAATCAATTTATTCATGATCCTTGGTTAAGCAAACCAGAACTAGGCTGCAAAGTGTGACCTTGTCCAAGGTCAATGTACCATGAACGCTGCGATCAGGGATCAAACCCAGTACGCCATGGTCCGAATCCCCCATGCTTACTACTCGACCATTGCGTAAACCTTCTATAGAGGAGAGTCATCTAGCAACAATAATTTCCACGGTAGTTTACGGCTGTCGATTCAGGGATCGTTAGTTCCAATCCATGCTATGACAGGTCACCTAACCAAGCCTGTCTGTCTCGCACTGGAGTTTCGCACAACAAATCAGGGTCAGAAATTGACCTTTATTAATGAATACCGGTTGCGTATAAACCTCAATACATTGGTTCGTATTATGTTTGATGCAGTTTTGGACAATTCGTCCCCGACCGGGTCATACTAAGACTTTAGCAATAGTAGTTATTGGCTGCCCGCCTTTGCTAACCCAGTGTTGCGGGGTAAGCATTACGACTGACTGGCTGGTGTCAGGATAAAAGGTTCAGTAGAACTGGTAATTTACCAAGGAAAGGCCGTGATGTAACTGAAGAAGTGCTGAAAGCGGCGTAAAACACCAATCAATCAATCCAACGTAATTACGCAAAACACCTAATAAAAAGGGATCTTGGGACACGGGGACACGGGGAGTCAGACTTGATGCTAAACCCAAACAATCCCGAGTGCCCAGGAGGTACAAAGAGCTACCACCACTTATTTTGTTAATACTAGCATTTCGTATGACCTGGCCGGGCACAGAACCCGCGTGTTCCTGCACCCGAGGCGATCATCGCTCTACCTTTACACCGACGAGGTGGCCCTAAACTCCAATATTTTACAATTTGGAACACGGCTAGTATTTTGATTTGGAGACGTCTCTATCCAACGGATTCTCTCTCTCCGATTCTGCATGGATTCACTACAATATGTGTTCTAGTTATTCGGTTATCGCCTCCCCACTTCTACATCATTGCATAACCCTTTCCCCACACGCATCTGTTTGAAACAATTCCGGTTTAAGTAAGAAATTGCTTGTATTGAGAAACTTTTCCTACTTCTACATCATTTCATAACCCTTTCCCCACACGCATCTGTTTGAAATAATTCCGGTTAAAGTAAGAAATTGCTTGTATTGAGAACGTTTCCCTACTTCTACATCATTTCGCAACCTTTTCCCTACACGCATCTGTTTGAAACAATTCCGGTTAAAGTAAGAAATTGCTTGTATTGAGATATTTCCCCCACTTCTACATCATTTCGCAGCCCTTTCCCTACACGCATCTGTTTGAAACAATTCCAGTTAAAGTAAGAAATTGTTTGTATTGAGAACCTTTCTCTCACTTCTAAATCATTATATAATCCTTTCCTGCACGCATCCGTTTGAAATAATTCCGGTTAAAGTAAGAAATTGCTTGTTTTGAGAACATTTCCACACTTCTAAATCATTTCATAATCCTTTCCTGCACGCATTTACAAAGATATTACATGATTTAAGCACTATTCAATAATTAGACTGTCTTTTATAGGGATTGTCCGTTATATTTCTTCAGTCGTCTGATTTATTGTAAAGGGGAATGTTAACAAACCAAACCAGATCTGTTTAAAACAACACAAATTGCCTGCCAATAATCGAGCAGCGACCATTAAGCATAATATTTCCTGTTCAGTTGACACAGAATGTCCACACTGTATATGACAGACAATCGAAAGCATGCTAAAGTTATCCAAAAACAGCATTTTAGAGACATGGTTAATGTGCACACTGCACATCTGCAGGAGATAAATTACCTATTAGCCAAGTTTTAAAATATATTGAGACAATGGCCGAACTTTATAAGGAAACATAGAATAACTACTGTTTCTGTTTTGTTCTTATCGGGTGCATTCTTTCCCATATGCAATAAATCTGCTGCAGACGATAGGGAGGGAGATGCAAAATTCTATTATATCTATAATTCATAGTATAAATTGTATTGAAAACTTACATTATGCTATATAATTCAGCAATTCGCTTTGAATTCAGTCTCATTCAAATCATTCCTCTTACAACTCTAGCACACCAACCTAACACACTCTCACAGCTGTTAAGAACTTACACATTATGCTATATAATTCAGCAATACAGATTAGAATTCATTCTCATTCAAATCACTAGCACCTCATTCAACCTCAATCACTCTTGCATTCTCAGTCAATCTTCCCCTACTGACTCCATTCAGTTCGAACCAGCTTCAGTCACACATCATCATTCCACTCTCTCAACCAACAGCCAACTGTCACTCACGTCCACATTGACCCTCTCAGTCACGGCTAACGTCACTCACTCACGGCTACCGTCACTCTCTCACGGCCAACGTCACTCACTCACGGCCAACGTCACTCGCTGACTGGCAACGTCATTCTCTGACGGCCACCGTCACTCTCTGACGGCGACCGTCACTTCTCTGACGGCCACCATCACCCTCTCACGGCCACCGTCACTCTCTGACGGCCACCGTCACTTCTCTGACGGCCACCATTACTCTCTCACGGCCACCGTCATCCTCTCACGGCCACCGTCACCCTCTCACAGCCACCGTCAATCTCTCACTTACGGCCACCGTCACTATCTGACGGCCAACGTCACTCTTTGACGGCTAACGTCACTCTCTGACGGCCAACGTCACTCTTTCACGGCTAACGTCACTCACTTACGGCCACCGTCACTCTCTGACGGCCAACGTCACTCTTTGACGGCTAACATCACTCACTCACGGCCACCGTCACCTTCTGACGGGTACCATCACTCACTTACAGTCGCCGTCACTCACTCACGGTCACCGTCATCCTTTCACGGCCACCGTCACCCTCTTACGGACACCGTCACCCTCTCACGGCCACCGTCACTCTCTCACGGCCACCGTCACTCACTTACTTTCATAAACTTTTGACTAATTTCGTAAACAATGTTGACCTAGCTGGGGCTCGAACCCACAGAGCTTGCATTTTACATTGACAGACGGCTGCTCTACCAACTGAGCTACCAAGCTTCATACAAATTGATGTCATTACAAGATATATATTTATTTACCAGGTCAATACTACGCAGTAATATTAAAATTATGTTTTATGTTATCATCGAATTAAAGTGGTATCTCATCACAATTATATAAGTCTTCGTGTTGTAATTTCAAACATTTGAAATTTATTACTAAATAAATATAAGTAACAGGTTTACCCATCAATCTAAGACTGAAACCTATGAATACGTAAACGCAGGTGTAGCCTAGTGGCTACGAACGCAGCACTTCAAACCTCAAGGGTTCACGTTTCATTGGTTCGATACTCATGCAAGGCGTGCTATTTTGTCTGTCTTTTTTTCTTTCTAAATTTGATTTGTATAAAATATATATATGACCATCTCTTTTTCTTGTCAGACAATTTCATTCAGTTGATCATTAGATTCCTTTCATCTTCAATTTTTTTTAATTCTAGAGCAATGTCAATGAACGTGTAATCTTGCCCTAAATGTTACAACGTATCATACATGCACATATCTTTTTTTGTAAGATTAATTCGACAATATAAAATACATATATTTAATCGGCATACATCTACTTTAATCATTTAAAGAAAAAAGAATCATTTGAATTATGTGTGTTAAATACAGAGCTACCTACGAAAAATAGAACCTATTTTAAATTGGATGTTTTACATATATTATACGGTGTCTCACGAAATTTAAAGATACCCGGTTGCGGCGACATTCTTTCGGGCGATGTTTTCCATTGCCTCTCACCTCTGATCTATGTGAGAAAGTAGTCAGTGGCTTCGAAAGAATGTTGTGTAAGTACTGGTGTAGGAAAGCCAGGAAAACATGGGTAGGTGCACTGACCGCCGTGATATGACCAAAGCTGTTGAAAGCGGCGTTAAACTCCAAACAAACAAACAAACGAAATTTAAATTTAGAACAAACCAGTACGAGACAGTTAAAAGTGAACGAGACAGACAAATGGGAGAAATAGAGACAGACAGACAGTCAGACAGACAGACAGACAGACAGACAGACATACAGACAGACAGACAGACAGACAGACAGACAGACCAGACAGACCAGACAGACAGACAGACAGACATACTCACATACAGAGGTAGCGAAAGAGAGACATAGAGTCTCGAAGTATTCGTGTTGTTATTTTAAACATTTTAATTTATTACTAAATAAATATAAGTAACAGGTTTACCCTTCAGTCTTAGCCTGAAACCTATTAATACGTAAACTCAGGTGCTTAAAATAACACCGTCGTTATAGCCCAGTGGCTACGAACGAAGCACTTCAAACCTTAACGCTCACTTCTAATTAGTTCGATCCTTATCCTAGGCGTGCCTTTTTTGTCTGTCTGTTCTTTTTTCTAAATTTGATTTGTATATAATATATATACGACCGTCTCCTTTTCTTTTCAGACAATTTCATTCAGTCGATCATAAGATTCCTTTCATCTGCAAATGTTCTCAATTCTAGTGCAATGTCAATGTACGTGTAATCTTGCCCCAAATGTTACAACGTACATGCACATATATTTTCTTTTATTAGATTAACTCGACAATATAAAATACATATAATTAATCGGCATACCTGTACTTAAATCATTTAAAGAAAAAAGAATCATGCTTGCATAAAACAAAATGAGCATCATGATAAAAAGGCCAAAGTTGTAAAAGACATTCCGATTTAGAGATTCGAACCCGTGACAATTGTAATTGCAGCTATGTTTGTTAAGTACAGAGCTATCTACGAAACAATGATGTGTAGAACCTATTTTAAATTGGATGTTGTACATATATTATACTGTGTCACGAAATTTAAATTTAGACAAAACCATATGCATATGCAGCAGAAGACATTTGAAAACATCTTGACAAGAGCGGAAATTGCATTTCGTAGGCAATTTCTACTTTTGTTACAATGTTTTAAAATCCTTTCCATTATTAAAATTTTATTTACAGTGATTTGCATATATATTCTTGATCTGTCGAGTTATATGTTGTAAGCTTTGGAAAGACACGTAATTATTGTTGTGCTACCGTCTATAAAAGAGCTTTGTTTTATTGAGGGTAAATGCAATCAATTTATTCATGATCCTTGGTTAAGCAAACCAGAACTAGGCTGCAAAGTGTGACCTTGTCCAAGGTCAATGTACCATGAACGCTGCGATCAGGGATCAAACCCAGTACGCCATGGTCCGAATCCCCCATGCTTACTACTCGACCATTGCGTAAACCTTCTATAGAGGAGAGTCATCTAGCAACAATAATTTCCACGGTAGTTTACGACTGTCGATTCAGGGATCGTTAGTTCCAATCCATGCTATGACAGGTCACCTAACCAAGCCTGTCTGTCTCGCACTGGAGTTTCGCACAACAAATCAGGGTCAGAAATTGACCTTTATTAATGAATACCGGTTGCGTATAAACCTCAATACATTGGTTCGTATTATGTTTGATGCAGTTTTGGACAATTCGTCCCCGACCGGGTCATACTAAGACTTTAGCAATAGTAGTTATTGGCTGCCCGCCTTTGCTAACCCAGTGTTGCGGGGTAAGCATTACGACTGACTGGCTGGTGTCAGGATAAAAGGTTCAGTAGAACTGGTAATTTACCAAGGAAAGGCCGTGATGTAACTGAAGAAGTGCTGAAAGCGGCGTAAAACACCAATCAATCAATCCAACGTAATTACGCAAAACACCTAATAAAAAGGGATCTTGGGACACGGGGACACGGGGAGTCAGACTTGATGCTAAACCCAAACAATCCCGAGTGCCCAGGAGGTACAAAGAGCTACCACCACTTATTTTGTTAATACTAGCATTTCGTATGACCTGGCCGGGCACAGAACCCGCGTGTTCCTGCACCCGAGGCGATCATCGCTCTACCTTTACACCGACGAGGTGGCCCTAAACTCCAATATTTTACAATTTGGAACACGGCTAGTATTTTGATTTGGAGACGTCTCTATCCAACGGATTCTCTCTCTCCGATTCTGCATGGATTCACTACAATATGTGTTCTAGTTATTCGGTTATCGCCTCCCCACTTCTACATCATTGCATAACCCTTTCCCCACACGCATCTGTTTGAAACAATTCCGGTTTAAGTAAGAAATTGCTTGTATTGAGAAACTTTTCCTACTTCTACATCATTTCATAACCCTTTCCCCACACGCATCTGTTTGAAATAATTCCGGTTAAAGTAAGAAATTGCTTGTATTGAGAACGTTTCCCTACTTCTACATCATTTCGCAACCTTTTCCCTACACGCATCTGTTTGAAACAATTCCGGTTAAAGTAAGAAATTGCTTGTATTGAGATCTTTCCCCCACTTCTACATCATTTCGCAGCCCTTTCCCTACACGCATCTGTTTGAAACAATTCCAGTTAAAGTAAGAAATTGTTTGTATTGAGAACCTTTCTCTCACTTCTAAATCATTATATAATCCTTTCCTGCACGCATCCGTTTGAAATAATTCCGGTTAAAGTAAGAAATTGCTTGTTTTGAGAACATTTCCACACTTCTAAATCATTTCATAATCCTTTCCTGCACGCATTTACAAAGATATTACATGATTTAAGCACTATTCAATAATTAGACTGTCTTTTATAGGGATTGTCCGTTATATTTCTTCAGTCGTCTGATTTATTGTAAAGGGGAATGTTAACAAACCAAACCAGATCTGTTTAAAACAACACAAATTGCCTGCCAATAATCGAGCAGCGACCATTAAGCATAATATTTCCTGTTCAGTTGACACAGAATGTCCACACTGTATATGACAGACAATCGAAAGCATGCTAAAGTTATCCAAAAACAGCATTTTAGAGACATGGTTAATGTGCACACTGCACATCTGCAGGAGATAAATTACCTATTAGCCAAGTTTTAAAATATATTGAGACAATGGCCGAACTTTATAAGGAAACATAGAATAACTACTGTTTCTGTTTTGTTCTTATCGGGTGCATTCTTTCCCATATGCAATAAATCTGCTGCAGACGATAGGGAGGGAGATGCAAAATTCTATTATATCTATAATTCATAGTATAAATTGTATTGAAAACTTACATTATGCTATATAATTCAGCAATTCGCTTTGAATTCAGTCTCATTCAAATCATTCCTCTTACAACTCTAGCACACCAACCTAACACACTCTCACAGCTGTTAAGAACTTACACATTATGCTATATAATTCAGCAATACAGATTAGAATTCATTCTCATTCAAATCACTAGCACCTCATTCAACCTCAATCACTCTTGCATTCTCAGTCAATCTTCCCCTACTGACTCCATTCAGTTCGAACCAGCTTCAGTCACACATCATCATTCCACTCTCTCAACCAACAGCCAACTGTCACTCACGTCCACATTGACCCTCTCAGTCACGGCTAACGTCACTCACTCACGGCTACCGTCACTCTCTCACGGCCAACGTCACTCACTCACGGCCAACGTCACTCGCTGACTGGCAACGTCATTCTCTGACGGCCACCGTCACTCTCTGACGGCGACCGTCACTTCTCTGACGGCCACCATCACCCTCTCACGGCCACCGTCACTCTCTGACGGCCACCGTCACTTCTCTGACGGCCACCATTACTCTCTCACGGCCACCGTCATCCTCTCACGGCCACCGTCACCCTCTCACAGCCACCGTCAATCTCTCACTTACGGCCACCGTCACTATCTGACGGCCAACGTCACTCTTTGACGGCTAACGTCACTCTCTGACGGCCAACGTCACTCTTTCACGGCTAACGTCACTCACTTACGGCCACCGTCACTCTCTGACGGCCAACGTCACTCTTTGACGGCTAACATCACTCACTCACGGCCACCGTCACCTTCTGACGGGTACCATCACTCACTTACAGTCGCCGTCACTCACTCACGGTCACCGTCATCCTTTCACGGCCACCGTCACCCTCTTACGGACACCGTCACCCTCTCACGGCCACCGTCACTCTCTCACGGCCACCGTCACTCACTTACTTTCATAAACTTTTGACTAATTTCGTAAACAATGTTGACCTAGCTGGGGCTCGAACCCACAGAGCTTGCATTTTACATTGACAGACGGCTGCTCTACCAACTGAGCTACCAAGCTTCATACAAATTGATGTCATTACAAGATATATATTTATTTACCAGGTCAATACTACGCAGTAATATTAAAATTATGTTTTATGTTATCATCGAATTAAAGTGGTATCTCATCACAATTATATAAGTCTTCGTGTTGTAATTTCAAACATTTGAAATTTATTACTAAATAAATATAAGTAACAGGTTTACCCATCAATCTAAGACTGAAACCTATGAATACGTAAACGCAGGTGTAGCCTAGTGGCTACGAACGCAGCACTTCAAACCTCAAGGGTTCACGTTTCATTGGTTCGATACTCATGCAAGGCGTGCTATTTTGTCTGTCTTTTTTTCTTTCTAAATTTGATTTGTATAAAATATATATATGACCATCTCTTTTTCTTGTCAGACAATTTCATTCAGTTGATCATTAGATTCCTTTCATCTTCAATTTTTTTTAATTCTAGAGCAATGTCAATGAACGTGTAATCTTGCCCTAAATGTTACAACGTATCATACATGCACATATCTTTTTTTGTAAGATTAATTCGACAATATAAAATACATATATTTAATCGGCATACATCTACTTTAATCATTTAAAGAAAAAAGAATCATTTGAATTATGTGTGTTAAATACAGAGCTACCTACGAAAAATAGAACCTATTTTAAATTGGATGTTTTACATATATTATACGGTGTCTCACGAAATTTAAAGATACCCGGTTGCGGCGACATTCTTTCGGGCGATGTTTTCCATTGCCTCTCACCTCTGATCTATGTGAGAAAGTAGTCAGTGGCTTCGAAAGAATGTTGTGTAAGTACTGGTGTAGGAAAGCCAGGAAAACATGGGTAGGTGCACTGACCGCCGTGATATGACCAAAGCTGTTGAAAGCGGCGTTAAACTCCAAACAAACAAACAAACGAAATTTAAATTTAGAACAAACCAGTACGAGACAGTTAAAAGTGAACGAGACAGACAAATGGGAGAAATAGAGACAGACAGACAGTCAGACAGACAGACAGACAGACAGACAGACAGACATACAGACAGACAGACAGACAGACAGACAGACAGACAGACAGACCAGACAGACCAGACAGACAGACAGACATACTCACATACAGAGGTAGCGAAAGAGAGACATAGAGTCTCGAAGTATTCGTGTTGTTATTTTAAACATTTTAATTTATTACTAAATAAATATAAGTAACAGGTTTACCCTTCAGTCTTAGCCTGAAACCTATTAATACGTAAACTCAGGTGCTTAAAATAACACCGTCGTTATAGCCCAGTGGCTACGAACGAAGCACTTCAAACCTTAACGCTCACTTCTAATTAGTTCGATCCTTATCCTAGGCGTGCCTTTTTTGTCTGTCTGTTCTTTTTTCTAAATTTGATTTGTATATAATATATATACGACCGTCTCCTTTTCTTTTCAGACAATTTCATTCAGTCGATCATAAGATTCCTTTCATCTGCAAATGTTCTCAATTCTAGTGCAATGTCAATGTACGTGTAATCTTGCCCCAAATGTTACAACGTACATGCACATATATTTTCTTTTATTAGATTAACTCGACAATATAAAATACATATAATTAATCGGCATACCTGTACTTAAATCATTTAAAGAAAAAAGAATCATGCTTGCATAAAACAAAATGAGCATCATGATAAAAAGGCCAAAGTTGTAAAAGACATTCCGATTTAGAGATTCGAACCCGTGACAATTGTAATTGCAGCTATGTTTGTTAAGTACAGAGCTATCTACGAAACAATGATGTGTAGAACCTATTTTAAATTGGATGTTGTACATATATTATACTGTGTCACGAAATTTAAATTTAGACAAAACCATATGCATATGCAGCAGAAGACATTTGAAAACATCTTGACAAGAGCGGAAATTGCATTTCGTAGGCAATTTCTACTTTTGTTACAATGTTTTAAAATCCTTTCCATTATTAAAATTTTATTTACAGTGATTTGCATATATATTCTTGATCTGTCGAGTTATATGTTGTAAGCTTTGGAAAGACACGTAATTATTGTTGTGCTACCGTCTATAAAAGAGCTTTGTTTTATTGAGGGTAAATGCAATCAATTTATTCATGATCCTTGGTTAAGCAAACCAGAACTAGGCTGCAAAGTGTGACCTTGTCCAAGGTCAATGTACCATGAACGCTGCGATCAGGGATCAAACCCAGTACGCCATGGTCCGAATCCCCCATGCTTACTACTCGACCATTGCGTAAACCTTCTATAGAGGAGAGTCATCTAGCAACAATAATTTCCACGGTAGTTTACGACTGTCGATTCAGGGATCGTTAGTTCCAATCCATGCTATGACAGGTCACCTAACCAAGCCTGTCTGTCTCGCACTGGAGTTTCGCACAACAAATCAGGGTCAGAAATTGACCTTTATTAATGAATACCGGTTGCGTATAAACCTCAATACATTGGTTCGTATTATGTTTGATGCAGTTTTGGACAATTCGTCCCCGACCGGGTCATACTAAGACTAAGTGTAACAAAACGGCGTGCGGTACTTCGTTTGGGTTATCGAGTACAGCCGAGGTCTTCCGACTGGTTTTCAGAACGCCGTACGATATTTCATTCGTGTTAACGAGTACATCCGACGTCATACGACTGGTTTTCAGAGAGTGCAATCGTTAACATTCGAAAATCTTATAGATCCGCGAAATCGTATTAAATAGTCCACCACTTAGTACATTGCGGGCATATTCAAGATCTCCTCCCGTCCGCCCGTCTGTCCTTCAGTCCGACCGGCCGTCTGCCCTTGTGTCCTTCCGACCTTCTACCCTTTTGTCAGTCCGGCCTTCTGTCAGTCTGTCCGTCTGTCCGTCTGTACTTACATGTCTTTTCAATGTCGAATCGCAATAGGTCAGTCAGGAACTACGAGACTTTTCAACCGAAGGGTTGAGAGTTCGAACCTCGGATCGGTCATTCATTTTTCTGATAATTGATGAAGCTTCTTGTGACTAACGTCATGTGCTTCCATCAAATGAGATAAATAGTCTATGTAAGTTGGTAGCCAGGAAGAATATGTTGTGTAGAGTACTGTTCGAGAAAGCCAGGAAAAATACGTAAGGTATACTTGCCGCCATGATTTCGCTGGAATCGCCAAAATGCATAAAGCAATTGTTTAGCAAAATGTCTCAATTTAACATTTCTGTTTCGTATGTTCTTGAACTCTATAATACTTAATATACAAAATAATTTACTTATATAAATGTACCCAACTATTGCAGCTGCATTGGTCTACTGGGTCATGTTTTCAGATACCAGGACAGCAACATTTTTACCGTTAACTCCGAATATACACCGCCGAGAGTTAAAATGGTCCCATTTGCGCGTGTTTAACGCTTTAAGTTTTGTATATATCATATCTGCTTCGTTACTCATCAAACCTTCGCTTGTACAATATTGTCTTGCAAAGTAATGTACAAGTTAGTTGTTACCGAGAAACAACTGCCTTTTCAATTTTGAAAAACAACAGTGAAATAAATACCGATGAACCACTTGCTTATCAACAACATTGTCATATATAATACAGTCAAACTAGTGTTAGCGGTAACCTCTGTAAAAGCAAACTTGTGTAAAAATGTCATTGGTAGACTAACAAAAACAACATTTTCTTCTTTGTTTGACTTGTATGTTTAAACAGCCACCTGTTTTGTCTTTGACTGTATTCACTAAATAAGAAAAAACAAATGACCAACACTATATGACGTCTTCAGTATGAAACTCCCGTCATACTGTTGACGTCATAATTTAATCTGTAAGTCCATTTTGAGTTATTTAATTTTTCTTCCTTTAAAGCGACTGAAATCCAGATGGCATGAAAAAAAAAACACAAAAAAACAAACAACTCGAATTCGCCCTAAATGTTATTATTTATGTTATCCAAGTAAAACCAAGGTAGAAAATGTATCTTTTTTTTATCAATAAAGTGAACTTGAGTCGTTTTCAATTGTCCCGATGAAGGGGTTTCCTATTTAAAAATACCACGGAATCCTTCAGACGGGCACCTTGCAACGATCACGTGATATAACTATATAACGATTCACTCTGACAGGCGTGTACAGTTATACACAATTTACATGTTTGGCGGAGTCGAACGACAGTAATCATACAGATTTGGTTGTGATTGCATGAGCTCCTCGTGATTTTGTACACTATATATTTTGCGGCCTACAAAAGCGACACGAGTCTCATAATATCCTTTTTTCTGTTACTGTGTAGTAAAACACCGCTAACATTCTGTACCTTCTAATTAAAGGAATATAAATGTTTCTATAACCATTTCCTTTTTATTTTTTTTCGAAAAGGGAAAATAATTAAATATGGAAACATGACGAAAACAAGTTTATTGAGCTTTCAAATAAACATGCTTAACAAACATATTTAAACTACAAAACATGCTTCTATCCTACATTCTGTACATTCTTTCTTTTTTTCTCTATATACATGTACTTCATTCTTTTTCTCTTATTCTCAATTTCTCTTTCATATTGATTTAATTACTACGCCTTTTGTTGCCCTCTGATCACGTTGCATAATATATTGCAGAGCTGTCATAACCTGCAGCAATAATAAACGGGTTTTATTCCTTTTATTTGTACTGAAATGGTTATTTTATTCACTGCTTACTTTGCATAAAACCTTCATGGTATAACAATGTTTCATTTAATGCGCATGCGTCTTATCGGTCATGTGACGACTCTTAAGTCACGTGATGAATGAGATTAAAAGCATCGGAAGCTATTTAAAAACTTACCCCGTTAGTCACGGGGTAGAATTTGCGATGGAAAAAGTATCGAAAACAAGAAAATCTCACCGATTATAGGGGTATGTAATATGTCAGTTATCATATTTTAATGCCCCAAATACAAAAATAACACTTATTTTCTCAAAATCGGAAATTTTATTTTATTTTTCGACAGTTGGGCATCTGGAGTTCAGTCGCTTTAAGCTAACGATCCATTAAGCCCGAAGGTACAGGTTGGAATTTGGGATCAGTGCATATAAATCGCCAGTGTTGTTTAATGTTACAGCATCCGCCTCGGGTGCGGGAGGTCGCGTGTTCGATCCACGACCGGGTCTTACCAAATACTTTAAAAACACATGGGAGGGCTCTTGTACGTGTTTATAAGTGCTTCACCAAGCTGAGTTTACTTTGTCTGGAGCGACCGACTGTCTTTCCGTCGTTTGGACCATCAGTCCGTATGTCTGTTTTAGTCACGGTTTGCATTTATTGGTTGGTCTAAAAGCTGTTTTTGTTTGGCGGATACATGTCATGGTCACACTTATACATTGTGATCAGGAGAACGATCCGATATTTCGAACATAAATATGATGTGAGTTTATTAGGTATAGTCTCCATAATCTTGCCAATGTTTTCTTCGGCCATTGTCTGAGTAAATTTTCAATGCATCAATTTCAAACTTGGTTTATAGGAAACCTATGACCTGCAGATGTGAATTGCACAACAAACATAACTCTAGTACGTTTTCGATTGTCTGTCACTTAAATGCAACAGCATGATTCCAATATACAGTGTGTATATTTATTAGTCGCCGGGCAGAAGCCCGCGACTTCTATTTTTAATAGGTTTTCGGAAATCACATGGGAGGGGGGATTATTATTAGAAAGAAACACATTTAGATGTCTTGAACATATTACACTTGTGTTTGTTTAAAAACACCAAGTAATGACACATCTAAAATGAAATAAATATTCCGATGTTTTAGGTATTTTCAGTTTCATTATTTTGACTCGCATTTATGTTTTGTTGTTTTATTTACGAAGACAAAACAGTCCCTATTAGCTAGACTGGTATACTTTATGTTTACACTATATACTTCATGTACTCAAAAGGCGATAACTACAAACCTTTACGTCGCAGTCTAATTTGTTTACATACGCGCACCTGCTTGAAGCGTGACTCGCGAATACCAACTGCGTAGATCAATCTCCTTTGCAGAGAGCCGTCTCTTTACACTCGCTTACAAATAGTAAATCGTAGGTGATTTAAAATGTTTATTTGGTTCGAAACAAATGAAGAAAAGAACAAACCGAGATAAAAACTAGTTTTAATAGAAAAATTACTTTGAACGAACACTCTCTGCCTATAAAGAGAGTTTCAAGAACGACACCTCTGCGAATCAGAAAGAATCGGGTCTTTCGTACAAAATTATTTCGTCCTTGACAATTTTAAATGTGTCACATAATTCCCTAAAGGCATATTGCTTCCGATCTGCATATTGTTATGGATCATTGACACAAGGGCGCTCATCATAATATAATTTTAAAACATGAGTAGTTTTGTTATTTTCATTATAAAAAAGGAAGGAAAGAATTAAAATAAATTAACATGTTGTAGGGCTCAGTTTATGTTCGAAATTAAGTTTAAATTATACAACAATTTCAATGAGATTTAACTGTTTAGTTGATATTATATTTCGAATGTGGTCTAATTTATAAATATTGGACTACATTTCAACAGTTGTTAAAGTATGATATAATTAGGATGCCAAGCTAATATCATTTTGAGAAAAAGAGAAAACTCCGCGATTTAACCCTTAACTCATTGTTTTAAAAGTATATTGCTGCAAAGGTGTCCACTGTTGACTTTAATAGAGGAAAGGTAAAATAATGTGCTATTGCATGCAACTCCTAAATTGTCTGTTTTGTGGTTTTATTGAAAAATAATAAAATTCAAATATTCTGACAAACATCTTGAAAAGTGTATGTGGAATTCACAAATCTTATAATTATTCCTTAATGAAAGCACTGTATACATACTAAGACTAATGATTGGCAAGATTTCTCATTTCCATTACTGTTTATGATCAATAATTAGTTGGTTGTGTGTTTAGTCAACCTACTTTGGAATGGAGATTGATCATAAACAATGAAAGGTTTCAATTATCATTCACTTCGTTGACAAAACAATGCAAGTTATGATACATTTTCACTTGACCCCACCCCTGATGTTCAAATATGCCCCTCAGTTGATAACTGTTTATTCAACTACTATAATGTTAGTGTTAACCTAAACTCCGACTTAAACTCGCGACTGCATGAATAACTGCCTCTGTTTCGAAAAACAAGGACGTGCACCTATTGAATGACGACTGAAACCGGTCTCTCTCTCTAAAGCCTACATTCACGCGCTGGCCCAAGTCACAAAGCCTTTGCCTAAGTTAAGTTCAACTTATTTACTTAAACGCGAGCCACCCACACTGAATGAATACTTAAATTAACCCGTCTCTCCCATCCAATCCCTAAGTTAACCCCGGCCAAGTGACTGGGGCCATCCCTATATTGAACTTAAACGCTTAAACTTAAACCTAAACTCCGACTTAAACTCGCGACTGCATGAATAACTGCCTCTGTTTCGAAAAACAAGGACGTGCACCTATTGAATGACGACTGAAACCGGTCTCTCTCTCTAAAGCCTACATTCACGCGCTGGCCCAAGTCACAAAGCCTTTGCCTAAGTTAAGTTCAACTTATTTACTTAAACGCGAGCCACCCACACTGAATGAATACTTAAATTAACCCGTCTCTCCCATCCAATCCCTAAGTTAACCCCGGCCAAGTGACTGGGGCCATCCCTATATTGAACTTAAACGCTTAAACTTAAACCTAAACTCCGACTTAAACTCGCGACTGCATGAATAACTGCCTCTGTTTCGAAAAACAAGGACGTGCACCTATTGAATGACGACTGAAACCGGTCTCTCTCTCTAAAGCCTACATTCACGCGCTGGCCCAAGTCACAAAGCCTTTGCCTAAGTTAAGTTCAACTTATTTACTTAAACGCGAGCCACCCACACTGAATGAATACTTAAATTAACCCGTCTCTCCCATCCAATCCCTAAGTTAACCCCGGCCAAGTGACTGGGGCCATCCCTATATTGAACTTAAACGCTTAAACTTAAACCTAAACTCCGACTTAAACTCGCGACTGCATGAATAACTGCCTCTGTTTCGAAAAACAAGGACGTGCACCTATTGAATGACGACTGAAACCGGTCTCTCTCTCTAAAGCCTACATTCACGCGCTGGCCCAAGTCACAAAGCCTTTGCCTAAGTTAAGTTCAACTTATTTACTTAAACGCGAGCCACCCACACTGAATGAATACTTAAATTAACCCGTCTCTCCCATCCAATCCCTAAGTTAACCCCGGCCAAGTGACTGGGGCCATCCCTATATTGAACTTAAACGCTTAAACTTAAACCTAAACTCCGACTTAAACTCGCGACTGCATGAATAACTGCCTCTGTTTCGAAAAACAAGGACGTGCACCTATTGAATGACGACTGAAACCGGTCTCTCTCTCTAAAGCCTACATTCACGCGCTGGCCCAAGTCACAAAGCCTTTGCCTAAGTTAAGTTCAACTTATTTACTTAAACGCGAGCCACCCACACTGAATGAATACTTAAATTAACCCGTCTCTCCCATCCAATCCCTAAGTTAACCCCGGCCAAGTGACTGGGGCCATCCCTATATTGAACTTAAACGCTTAAACTTAAACCTAAACTCCGACTTAAACTCGCGACTGCATGAATAACTGCCTCTGTTTCGAAAAACAAGGACGTGCACCTATTGAATGACGACTGAAACCGGTCTCTCTCTCTAAAGCCTACATTCACGCGCTGGCCCAAGTCACAAAGCCTTTGCCTAAGTTAAGTTCAACTTATTTACTTAAACGCGAGCCACCCACACTGAATGAATACTTAAATTAACCCGTCTCTCCCATCCAATCCCTAAGTTAACCCCGGCCAAGTGACTGGGGCCATCCCTATATTGAACTTAAACGCTTAAACTTAAACCTAAACTCCGACTTAAACTCGCGACTGCATGAATAACTGCCTCTGTTTCGAAAAACAAGGACGTGCACCTATTGAATGACGACTGAAACCGGTCTCTCTCTCTAAAGCCTACATTCACGCGCTGGCCCAAGTCACAAAGCCTTTGCCTAAGTTAAGTTCAACTTATTTACTTAAACGCGAGCCACCCACACTGAATGAATACTTAAATTAACCCGTCTCTCCCATCCAATCCCTAAGTTAACCCCGGCCAAGTGACTGGGGCCATCCCTATATTGAACTTAAACGCTTAAACTTAAACCTAAACTCCGACTTAAACTCGCGACTGCATGAATAACTGCCTCTGTTTCGAAAAACAAGGACGTGCACCTATTGAATGACGACTGAAACCGGTCTCTCTCTCTAAAGCCTACATTCACGCGCTGGCCCAAGTCACAAAGCCTTTGCCTAAGTTAAGTTCAACGTATTTACTTAAACGCGAGCCACCCACACTGAATGAATACTTAAATTAACCCGTCTCTCCCATCCGATCCCTAAGTTAACCCCGGCCAAGTGACTGGGGCCATCCCTATATTGAACTTAAACGCTTAAACTTAAACCTAAACTCCGACTTAAACTCGCGACTGCATGAATAACTGCCTCTGTTTCGAAAAACAAGGACGTGCACCTATTGAATGACGACTGAAACCGGTCTCTCTCTCTAAAGCCTACATTCACGCGCTGGCCCAAGTCAAAAGCCTTTGCCTAAGTTAAGTTCAACTTATTTACTTAAACGCGAGCCACCCACACTGAATGAATACTTAAATTAACCCGTCTCTCCCATCCAATCCCTAAGTTAACCCCGGCCAAGTGACTGGGGCCATCCCTATATTGAACTTAAACGCTTAAACTTAAACCTAAACTCCGACTTAAACTCGCGACTGCATGAATAACTGCCTCTGTTTCGAAAAACAAGGACGTGCACCTATTGAATGACGACTGAAACCGGTCTCTCTCTCTAAAGCCTACATTCACGCGCTGGCCCAAGTCACAAAGCCTTTGCCTAAGTTAAGTTCAACTTATTTACTTAAACGCGAGCCACCCACACTGAATTAATACTTAAATTAACCCGTCTCTCCCATCCAATCCCTAAGTTAACCCCGGCCAAGTGACTGGGGCCATCCCTATATTGAACTTAAACGCTTAAACTTAAACCTAAACTCCGACTTAAACTCGCGACTGCATGAATAACTGCCTCTGTTTCGAAAAACAAGGACGTGCACCTATTGAATGACGACTGAAACCGGTCTCTCTCTCTAAAGCCTACATTCACGCGCTGGCCCAAGTCACAAAGCCTTTGCCTAAGTTAAGTTCAACTTATTTACTTAAACGCGAGCCACCCACACTGAATGAATACTTAAATTAACCCGTCTCTCCCATCCAATCCCTAAGTTAACCCCGGCCAAGTGACTGGGGCCATCCCTATATTGAACTTAAACGCTTAAACTTAAACCTAAACTCCGACTTAAACTCGCGACTGCATGAATAACTGCCTCTGTTTCGAAAAACAAGGACGTGCACCTATTGAATGACGACTGAAACCGGTCTCTCTCTCTAAAGCCTACATTCACGCGCTGGCCCAAGTCACAAAGCCTTTGCCTAAGTTAAGTTCAACTTATTTACTTAAACGCGAGCCACCCACACTGAATGAATACTTAAATTAACCCGTCTCTCCCATCCAATCCCTAAGTTAACCCCGGCCAAGTGACTGGGGCCATCCCTATATTGAACTTAAACGCTTAAACTTAAACCTAAACTCCGACTTAAACTCGCGACTGCATGAATAACTGCCTCTGTTTCGAAAAACAAGGACGTGCACCTATTGAATGACGACTGAAACCGGTCTCTCTCTCTAAAGCCTACATTCACGCGCTGGCCCAAGTCACAAAGCCTTTGCCTAAGTTAAGTTCAACGTATTTACTTAAACGCGAGCCACCCACACTGAATGAATACTTAAATTAACCCGTCTCTCCCATCCGATCCCTAAGTTAACCCCGGCCAAGTGACTGGGGCCATCCCTATATTGAACTTAAACGCTTAAACTTAAACCTAAACTCCGACTTAAACTCGCGACTGCATGAATAACTGCCTCTGTTTCGAAAAACAAGGACGTGCACCTATTGAATGACGACTGAAACCGGTCTCTCTCTCTAAAGCCTACATTCACGCGCTGGCCCAAGTCACAAAGCCTTTGCCTAAGTTAAGTTCAACTTATTTACTTAAACGCGAGCCACCCACACTGAATGAATACTTAAATTAACCCGTCTCTCCCATCCAATCCCTAAGTCAACCCCGGCCAAGTGACTGGGGCCATCCCTATATTGAACTTAAACGCTTAAACTTAAACCTAAACTCCGACTTAAACTCGCGACTGCATGAATAACTGCCTCTGTTTCGAAAAACAAGGACGTGCACCTATTGAATGACGACTGAAACCGGTCTCTCTCTCTAAAGCCTACATTCACGCGCTGGCCCAAGTCACAAAGCCTTTGCCTAAGTTAAGTTCAACTTATTTACTTAAACGCGAGCCACCCACACTGAATTAATACTTAAATTAACCCGTCTCTCCCATCCAATCCCTAAGTTAACCCCGGCCAAGTGACTGGGGCCATCCCTATATTGAACTTAAACGCTTAAACTTAAACCTAAACTCCGACTTAAACTCGCGACTGCATGAATAACTGCCTCTGTTTCGAAAAACAAGGACGTGCACCTATTGAATGACGACTGAAACCGGTCTCTCTCTCTAAAGCCTACATTCACGCGCTGGCCCAAGTCACAAAGCCTTTGCCTAAGTTAAGTTCAACTTATTTACTTAAACGCGAGCCACCCACACTGAATGAATACTTAAATTAACCCGTCTCTCCCATCCAATCCCTAAGTTAACCCCGGCCAAGTGACTGGGGCCATCCCTATATTGAACTTAAACGCTTAAACTTAAACCTAAACTCCGACTTAAACTCGCGACTGCATGAATAACTGCCTCTGTTTCGAAAAACAAGGACGTGCACCTATTGAATGACGACTGAAACCGGTCTCTCTCTCTAAAGCCTACATTCACGCGCTGGCCCAAGTCACAAAGCCTTTGCCTAGGTTAAGTTCAACTTATTTACTTAAACGCGAGCCACCCACACTGAATTAATACTTAAATTAACCCGTCTCTCCCATCCAATCCCTAAGTTAACCCCGGCCAAGTGACTGGGGCCATCCCTATATTGAACTTAAACGCTTAAACTTAAACCTAAACTCCGACTTAAACTCGCGACTGCATGAATAACTGCCTCTGTTTCGAAAAACAAGGACGTGCACCTATTGAATGACGACTGAAACCGGTCTCTCTCTCTAAAGCCTACATTCACGCGCTGGCCCAAGTCACAAAGCCTTTGCCTAAGTTAAGTTCAACTTATTTACTTAAACGCGAGCCACCCACACTGAATGAATACTTAAATTAACCCGTCTCTCCCATCCAATCCCTAAGTTAACCCCGGCCAAGTGACTGGGGCCATCCCTATATTGAACTTAAACGCTTAAACTTAAACCTAAACTCCGACTTAAACTCGCGACTGCATGAATAACTGCCTCTGTTTCGAAAAACAAGGACGTGCACCTATTGAATGACGACTGAAACCGGTCTCTCTCTCTAAAGCCTACATTCACGCGCTGGCCCAAGTCACAAAGCCTTTGCCTAAGTTAAGTTCAACTTATTTACTTAAACGCGAGCCACCCACACTGAATGAATACTTAAATTAACCCGTCTCTCCCATCCAATCCCTAAGTTAACCCCGGCCAAGTGACTGGGGCCATCCCTATATTGAACTTAAACGCTTAAACTTAAACCTAAACTCCGACTTAAACTCGCGACTGCATGAATAACTGCCTCTGTTTCGAAAAACAAGGACGTGCACCTATTGAATGACGACTGAAACCGGTCTCTCTCTCTAAAGCCTACATTCACGCGCTGGCCCAAGTCACAAAGCCTTTGCCTAAGTTAAGTTCAACTTATTTACTTAAACGCGAGCCACCCACACTGAATGAATACTTAAATTAACCCGTCTCTCCCATCCAATCCCTAAGTTAACCCCGGCCAAGTGACTGGGGCCATCCCTATATTGAACTTAAACGCTTAAACTTAAACATAAACTCCGACTTAAACTCGCGACTGCATGAATAACTGCCTCTGTTTCGAAAAACAAGGACGTGCACCTATTGAATGACGACTGAAACCGGTCTCTCTCTCTAAAGCCTACATTCACGCGCTGGCCCAAGTCACAAAGCTTTTGCCTAAGTTAAGTTCAACTTATTTACTTAAACGCGAGCCACCCACACTGAATGAATACTTAAATTAACCCGTCTCTCCCATCCAATCCCTAAGTTAACCCCGGCCAAGTGACTGGGGCCATCCCTGTATTGAACTTAAACGCTTAAACTTAAACCTAAACTCCGACTTAAACTCGCGACTGCATGAATAACTGCCTCTGTTTCGAAAAACAAGGACGTGCACCTATTAAATGACGACTGAAACCGGTCTCTCTCTCTAAAGCCTACATTCACGCGCTGGCCCAAGTCACAAAGCCTTTGCCTAAGTTAAGTTCAACTTATTTACTTAAACGCGAGCCACCCACACTGAATGAATACTTAAATTAACCCGTCTCTCCCATCCAATCCCTAAGTTAACCCCGGCCAAGTGACTGGGGCCATCCCTATATTGAACTTAAACGCTTAAACTTAAACCTAAACTCCGACTTAAACTCGCGACTGCATGAATAACTGCCTCTGTTTCGAAAAACAAGGACGTGCACCTATTGAATGACGACTGAAACCGGTCTCTCTCTCTAAAGCCTACATTCACGCGCTGGCCCAAGTCACAAAGCCTTTGCCTAAGTTAAGTTCAACTTATTTACTTAAACGCGAGCCACCCACACTGAATGAATACTTAAATTAACCCGTCTCTCCCATCCAATCCCTAAGTTAACCCCGGCCAAGTGACTGGGGCCATCCCTATATTGAACTTAAACGCTTAAACTTAAACCTAAACTCCGACTTAAACTCGCGACTGCATGAATAACTGCCTCTGTTTCGAAAAACAAGGACGTGCACCTATTGAATGACGACTGAAACCGGTCTCTCTCTCTAAAGCCTACATTCACGCGCTGGCCCAAGTCACAAAGCCTTTGCCTAAGTTAAGTTCAACTTATTTACTTAAACGCGAGCCACCCACACTGAATGAATACTTAAATTAACCCGTCTCTCCCATCCAATCCCTAAGTTAACCCCGGCCAAGTGACTGGGGCCATCCCTATATTGAACTTAAACGCTTAAACTTAAACCTAAACTCCGACTTAAACTCGCGACTGCATGAATAACTGCCTCTGTTTCGAAAAACAAGGACGTGCACCTATTGAATGACGACTGAAACCGGTCTCTCTCTCTAAAGCCTACATTCACGCGCTGGCCCAAGTCACAAAGCCTTTGCCTAAGTTAAGTTCAACTTATTTACTTAAACGCGAGCCACCCACACTGAATGAATACTTAAATTAACCCGTCTCTCCCATCCAATCCCTAAGTTAACCCCGGCCAAGTGACTGGGGCCATCCCTATATTGAACTTAAACGCTTAAACTTAAACCTAAACTCCGACTTAAACTCGCGACTGCATGAATAACTGCCTCTGTTTCGAAAAACAAGGACGTGCACCTATTGAATGACGACTGAAACCGGTCTCTCTCTCTAAAGCCTACATTCACGCGCTGGCCCAAGTCACAAAGCCTTTGCCTAAGTTAAGTTCAACTTATTTACTTAAACGCGAGCCACCCACACTGAATGAATACTTAAATTAACCCGTCTCTCCCATCCAATCCCTAAGTTAACCCCGGCCAAGTGACTGGGGCCATCCCTATATTGAACTTAAACGCTTAAACTTAAACCTAAACTCCGACTTAAACTCGCGACTGCATGAATAACTGCCTCTGTTTCGAAAAACAAGGACGTGCACCTATTGAATGACGACTGAAACCGGTCTCTCTCTCTAAAGCCTACATTCACGCGCTGGCCCAAGTCACAAAGCCTTTGCCTAAGTTAAGTTCAACTTATTTACTTAAACGCGAGCCACCCACACTGAATGAATACTTAAATTAACCCGTCTCTCCCATCCAATCCCTAAGTTAACCCCGGCCAAGTGACTGGGGCCATCCCTATATTGAACTTAAACGCTTAAACTTAAACCTAAACTCCGACTTAAACTCGCGACTGCATGAATAACTGCCTCTGTTTCGAAAAACAAGGACGTGCACCTATTGAATGACGACTGAAACCGGTCTCTCTCTCTAAAGCCTACATTCACGCGCTGGCCCAAGTCACAAAGCCTTTGCCTAAGTTAAGTTCAACGTATTTACTTAAACGCGAGCCACCCACACTGAATGAATACTTAAATTAACCCGTCTCTCCCATCCAATCCCTAAGTTAACCCCGGCCAAGTGACTGGGGCCATCCCTATATTGAACTTAAACGCTTAAACTTAAACCTAAACTCCGACTTAAACTCGCGACTGCATGAATAACTGCCTCTGTTTCGAAAAACAAGGACGTGCACCTATTGAATGACGACTGAAACCGGTCTCTCTCTCTAAAGCCTACATTCACGCGCTGGCCCAAGTCACAAAGCCTTTGCCTAAGTTAAGTTCAACTTATTTACTTAAACGCGAGCCACCCACACTGAATGAATACTTAAATTAACCCGTCTCTCCCATCCAATCCCTAAGTTAACCCCGGCCAAGTGACTGGGGCCATCCCTATATTGAACTTAAACGCTTAAACTTAAACCTAAACTCCGACTTAAACTCGCGACTGCATGAATAACTGCCTCTGTTTCGAAAAACAAGGACGTGCACCTATTGAATGACGACTGAAACCGGTCTCTCTCTCTAAAGCCTACATTCACGCGCTGGCCCAAGTCACAAAGCCTTTGCCTAAGTTAAGTTCAACTTATTTACTTAAACGCGAGCCACCCACACTGAATGAATACTTAAATTAACCCGTCTCTCCCATCCAATCCCTAAGTTAACCCCGGCCAAGTGACTGGGGCCATCCCTATATTGAACTTAAACGCTTAAACTTAAACCTAAACTCCGACTTAAACTCGCGACTGCATGAATAACTGCCTCTGTTTCGAAAAACAAGGACGTGCACCTATTGAATGACGACTGAAACCGGTCTCTCTCTCTAAAGCCTACATTCACGCGCTGGCCCAAGTCACAAAGCCTTTGCCTAAGTTAAGTTCAACTTATTTACTTAAACGCGAGCCACCCACACTGAATGAATACTTAAATTAACCCGTCTCTCCCATCCAATCCCTAAGTTAACCCCGGCCAAGTGACTGGGGCCATCCCTATATTGAACTTAAACGCTTAAACTTAAACCTAAACTCCGACTTAAACTCGCGACTGCATGAATAACTGCCTCTGTTTCGAAAAACAAGGACGTGCACCTATTGAATGACGACTGAAACCAGTCTCTCTCTCTAAAGCCTACATTCACGCGCTGGCCCAAGTCACAAAGCCTTTGCCTAAGTTAAGTTCAACTTATTTACTTAAACGCGAGCCACCCACACTGAATGAATACTTAAATTAACCCGTCTCTCCCATCCAATCCCTAAGTTAACCCCGGCCAAGTGACTGGGGCCATCCCTATATTGAACTTAAACGCTTAAACTTAAACCTAAACTCCGACTTAAACTCGCGACTGCATGAATAACTGCCTCTGTTTCGAAAAACAAGGACGTGCACCTATTGAATGACGACTGAAACTGGTCTCTCTCTCTAAAGCCTACATTCACGCGCTGGCCCAAGTCACAAAGCCTTTGCCTAAGTTAAGTTCAACTTATTTACTTAAACGCGAGCCACCCACACTGAATGAATACTTAAATTAACCCGTCTCTCCCATCCAATCCCTAAGTTAACCCCGGCCAAGTGACTGGGGCCATCCCTATATTGAACTTAAACGCTTAAACTTAAACCTAAACTCCGACTTAAACTCGCGACTGCATGAATAACTGCCTCTGTTTCGAAAAACAAGGACGTGCACCTATTGAATGACGACTGAAACCGGTCTCTCTCTCTAAAGCCTACATTCACGCGCTGGCCCAAGTCACAAAGCCTTTGCCTAAGTTAAGTTCAACTTATTTACTTAAACGCGAGCCACCCACACTGAATGAATACTTAAATTAACCCGTCTCTCCCATCCAATCCCTAAGTTAACCCCGGCCAAGTGACTGGGGCCATCCCTATATTGAACTTAAACGCTTAAACTTAAACCTAAACTCCGACTTAAACTCGCGACTGCATGAATAACTGCCTCTGTTTCGAAAAACAAGGAGGACGTGCACCTATTGAATGACGACTGAAACCGGTCTCTCTCTCTAAAGCCTACATTCACGCGCTGGCCCAAGTCACAAAGCCTTTGCCTAAGTTAAGTTCAACTTATTTACTTAAACGCGAGCCACCCACACTGAATGAATACTTAAATTAACCCGTCTCTCCCATCCAATCCCTAAGTTAACCCCGGCCAAGTGACTGGGGCCATCCCTATATTGAACTTAAACGCTTAAACTTAAACCTAAACTCCGACTTAAACTCGCGACTGCATGAATAACTGCCTCTGTTTCGAAAAACAAGGACGTGCACCTATTGAATGACGACTGAAACCGGTCTCTCTCTCTAAAGCCTACATTTACGCGCTGGCCCAAGTCACAAAGCCTTTGCCTAAGTTAAGTTCAACTTATTTACTTAAACGCGAGCCACCCACACTGAATGAATACTTAAATTAACCCGTCTCTCCCATCCAATCCCTAAGTTAACCCCGGCCAAGTGACTGGGGCCATCCCTATATTGAACTTAAACGCTTAAACTTAAACCTAAACTCCGACTTAAACTCGCGACTGCATGAATAACTGCCTCTGTTTCGAAAAACAAGGACGTGCACCTATTGAATGACGACTGAAACCGGTCTCTCTCTCTAAAGCCTACATTCACGCGCTGGCCCAAGTCACAAAGCCTTTGCCTAAGTTAAGTTCAACTTATTTACTTAAACGCGAGCCACCCACACTGAATGAATACTTAAATTAACCCGTCTCTCCCATCCAATCCCTAAGTTAACCCCGGCCAAGTGACTGGGGCCATCCCTATATTGAACTTAAACGCTTAAACTTAAACCTAAACTCCGACTTAAACTCGCGACTGCATGAATAACTGCCTCTGTTTCGAAAAACAAGGACGTGCACCTATTGAATGACGACTGAAACCGGTCTCTCTCTCTAAAGCCTACATTCACGCGCTGGCCCAAGTCACAAAGCCTTTGCCTAAGTTAAGTTCAACTTATTTACTTAAACGCGAGCCACCCACACTGAATGAATACTTAAATTAACCCGTCTCTCCCATCCAATCCCTAAGTTAACCCCGGCCAAGTGACTGGGGCCATCCCTATATTGAACTTAAACGCTTAAACTTAAACCTAAACTCCGACTTAAACTCGCGACTGCATGAATAACTGCCTCTGTTTCGAAAAACAAGGACGTGCACCTATTGAATGACGACTGAAACCGGTCTCTCTCTATAAAGCCTACATTCACGCGCTGGCCCAAGTCACAAAGCCTTTGCCTAAGTTAAGTTCAACTTATTTACTTAAACGCGAGCCACCCACACTGAATGAATACTTAAATTAACCCGTCTCTCCCATCCAATCCCTAAGTTAACCCCGGCCAAGTGACTGGGGCCATCCCTATATTGAACTTAAACGCTTAAACTTAAACCTAAACTCCGACTTAAACTCGCGACTGCATGAATAACTGCCTCTGTTTCGAAAAACAAGGACGTGCACCTATTGAATGACGACTGAAACCGGTCTCTCTCTCTAAAGCCTACATTCACGCGCTGGCCCAAGTCACAAAGCCTTTGCCTAAGTTAAGTTCAACTTATTTACTTAAACGCGAGCCACCCACACTGAATGAATA